>CAVLGL010000159.1:19740000-20080000 GCA_963668995.1 Parnassius mnemosyne
CATTAATTATTTTATAAATTTTTCGATTTCACAAAAATACTAGCAAAGTTTTTGGATAAAATATAGCCTAGATCAGTCTTGATATTGTTGTCCGGAAGTTTCATTACAATAGGTTCAGCCATTCCGAAGACTAGTCCGGACGGAGAGATAGGTACACAGAAATAATATAAAAAAAACCGGCCAAGTGCGAGTCGGACTAGCGCACCGAGGGTTCCGAACAAATCCGTAGGTATATAAGTTTAAAATTATTAATAATATTTTTATTATATGATGTAACTAAAAATTTATGCTTTTCGCAATTTTTCCTTTATCTGTGCTATAATACGTTGCTTCGTACCAAATTTTAAGATTCTGAGTTCACGGGAAGTACCCTGTAGGTTTTGATTCACTTACGAATGTCGAAAATTTGCTTGATTTTTTCACAGCTCCAAGGGACAGTAGACTTGAGTGTTTGATATGAATTTCAGCTTGATACCTCCACGCGTTCCTGAGAAAAAGGGTCTTGACAAACAGACAGACGGACAACAAAATGATCCTATAAGGGTTCCGTTTTTCCTTTTGAGGTACGAAACCCTAAAAATAGTTATTCATGTCTCAATGTCATGTAAATAATCACCTTAGCTCAATATATGGCAGTTATTTCGATATTGCAGATAGACATAAAAAATAAAATAAAGAAGACACTTTGATTTTATTTATATGTTTACTGATGTATTTATTTAAACTTTTGTTTATCGGTCCCTTTACTGTCTGTCTATCTGTCTGCCTGCGGAATCGAAGAAATACACACGTGTATTCAGAGGTTAACCCGCACGCTGTTCGACAAACCGGGCACCAAACCTGATGTTCGGTTAACGTATGGGCAGGTTTATTTAAGAACCGCATACTGGGGCCAGTGTTTCTGCCACAGCGACTTAACGGACAGCGATTCTTAAACTTTATAAATGAACAGTTGGTTGACATTTTAGATGACCTATCGTTGGCTGAATATCGCCGCACATGGTTCCAGCATGATGGTGCACCTCCACATGTCGTTAGGTTCGTCCGTGAGCGCCTCACCAAATTATTTGATGATTGCTGGATTGGAAGACTAGGACCACACGCTTGGCCACCTCGCTCACCAGATCTGACCCCGTTAGACTTCTTTCTGTGGGGGTATGTGAAAGAAAGGGTTTTTAATCGTGAGTGTGAAAGTGCTGACGAAATGCGCCAAAGGATCGTGGATGTTTTCAACAAACTACGTACATACTGTGTCGAAAACCACACGATGATGCCCCGCCCACATGAGGAGACGCAACACCGAGCCCAAATCTGCCTTGAAATGAATGGAGCACAATTTGAGCCATATCTCATAAGGCCACGGAGAATTTAGAGCGGTAAGCTGTTTCATACCTAATTTTTTTTTAAATAACTTTGTACTAAACTTATTTGAATAGGTTCATAACTGAATACATCAGAATAATAAACATACCTACGCGACGGATAAAAAGCATGCCTCAATCGTTGTTAAAATTTTTTTTTTAATTTAATTGTATTTTGTTTATTTAATCTGTGAATTCGAATTAAAGTGGCTAGGTAGAGACTAGCACAGTGGCAAAATAGTAGGTTAAGTAGGTAGATAAGTTAGGTATTTAGATAAGTGTTGTAAATAATTAGGTATTGCAGTATGGCCGTATTTGCAGTACTGCACGCAGCTAGCGATTGTACGATCGCTGGCTGCGGGCCGCGTGGATACGGCGTCAATTCCGCACGACAATAGGGTCAATAACCCTATGGTCAGCTGATTTTATTTAAGTTCCACTGCTGGTTTTATGTTTAAGTATTTTTATGTTTTTTTTTTTTATAGAATTATCGTTTCATTTAGCTGTATTAACTTGATGGAGCGTGAATAAAACTAATAAAACGTTGTGAAAAGATGATTTTTTTCCTCGGAATCAATTTTCTTCCTGCACATGATCAAAGGTATCGTTAGTACTATCGCCTGTCTTTGTTTTCGGGAGCGTTTCAAAAACACCCGGTATTATAAATGATTATTACGTATTTTGCAAACAAACTATGTTATAATTTATAATATAGTTAAGTAGCCCATACCACCCCCAAAACATGAATGCGTTGTTAAATAGAAATATACCCCGGGAAGGCACCAGCAACGATAAACCTTGAGAATCCCTCAATGGGCATTTTGTTCTATCTTCCTCCTGGGCGTAGATGTGCTCAGGCTGCCCCACGTATTCTGGGGGCACAACTCCGCTCTATACACATTCTACTAGTGATGTTCAAAATCACTTCGGCACCCCATCCTACACACGCTGTGGATTTCTGAAACATAAGGGGACTTCATTCAAACCTTAACGCCACCCACTACCATCTCGAGACGGTTAAACCGGCCTTGCTCTTGCTCACCAAGTAGCAGTTCTTTATCTTACCTAGATTTTTATACGTGGTAGAGCCATGCTGCAGCTATATTAATAGTATAGTTGTAGCACGAATGGGTCGGCTCGACCGGGGAAGGACCACGCTCTCACAGAATACCAGCGTAAAATAGCAGCATAACACTACTGTGTTTCGTATGGTGAGTGTAGAGAACCGGAGACCCTTTTTACTAGAACCGAGGCATTCCATCTTAGTCCTCACGGGTGACAACGCATCTGCATTTTGATTCTTAATCGAAGTTAGATGTAGATGTCTATGAGCCGCAGCAACCACTTACCATCAGGTGGACTGTGTGCTCGTTTGTCACCCTTATACTATAAAAAAAAACATTACAAAATGGAACACTCCTTTCTGCCTCGGGCCGGAATTTGTGTGTGCGACAGAGAGGGTATCTGTTTCCGACCTCGGTAGCCTTGAAGGCAGAGACCTGTCCATCCTATGGCTACGTATAGACGGCGACAACCACCCCCGCGTCTATAGATGAATTTATAGGTCCCACAGACGGAGACAGACCTACTTATCGACCACGTCCAAATTCGACAGATTCCGTGCTAGAATAGATCTCATTCGCAGAGATCGTGTTTTTTGGCGATGTTAACACTCACCACGTCAAATGGCTCGGTTCTCATACTACCGATGATGCGGGGAGAACTGTTTACCACTTTTTTTGGCATATAGTTTGATACAATTGGTCACTTCGCCCACGCGGATCCAGGATGTGAAGGATCATGCAGCATTCCTGTGGGACGTTCTGCTAACCTCTCATCCGGGGCGGATATCAAGTCTCTATCGATGATCTGTGTTTTGATTCTATGATTTCTGATGATGAATCTTGGCTCTTCAGATCACTACCTGATCCGGAGTATAGTGACAATCAAATGCTCATTACAGGCGCGATATGTAGGCTGTGGCCATATGTGGCACTTATAGGTAAGCGGATGGGATGGGATGCGGGATTTTTTCCTATCCACAGTTTGCTTTTCGCTGCATGATCGCAACAGCGTTGGTGAGTCTGTCGCCGATGTGGTGCTTCAGGAGATGAAAGTATTCATCCCGTCATCTGGCTCACTCAAAAAGAAAGTTATTGAAAAGAGTTATCGCTAAGGCAAAGGCATAGAGAGAATTGGCGAGAAACAAGTTCGCCTTACTTCGTGAATTCCTACGTTTTGGTTCCTCGCTAAGGCTGGCCAAGGGAATTTCTGTAAGCCATCATTATCATCTCTGCGCAGGGAGGATGACTCGGTGGTTCACGCCGCAAAGAAGAAAGCCGATCTTTTAGGTTCTCGTTTTGGATCCAACACGACTCGCGACGACAGGGGGAACTACCGCCAATCATGCCGCAGTGTGAATGCTCCAAGCAGAATATTCGGTTCACACAGAGCTTAAACAGAGAGACACATAGCGAAGCTCTTTTATTGGATTTGGCACAAAACGCTTCTTTTGATGCTTCCCTCTTATTATACGAGAAATTATACAATTGGGTCACCAGTTCTTACCGATTGGAATATTAAGGTCGTAGTCGGTGGTGTATGCTCCAACTCCGAGCCAGCGAATGCTGGCGTTTTACAAGCCTGTATGCTATCGCCTAACCCGTTCCTTTTGTATATCAATAATATGTTGTATTACTATTTACATTCATTGTTATGGAGACGATAGCACTGGCGATGCCTTATACGCCAACCGTGCTAATATTTCTTGGGAACATGTCGTCGACTAACGGAACAAATTTGTATCTGAAGTCGAGTCTTTCTAAATCTAGTCTAGTTTAACCCCCAAAAGACACAGGTTTGCGCGTTTACCAAAAGAACCCCTTTGTCGTATATTCTCAATTTTAGGGCACTGCCCCCGTTGCATCAATCAGCATCAAAATCCTTGGCGTCGACATTTTGAAAGACGTATAGTTCTGCCGTTACTTGGAAGGGAAGGCTAAACTGGCGTTAAAAACATCAGTCATAGGACTGCACGTCAGAAGTGAAAAAAAAGTTTATACCACGGAAAGAGCTCAGAGAAATTGTTTGGATTAATACCAGCTGTTGATTTCCACCATCTTACTCAAATTCCATCCTCATTATTTCGATGGCTGGCGGTCCACTACTGTGCGATTAACGCGGAGTTTTTCGCCTTGCACGACTCTAATTTGAAATTTACTGTCGCTAGCGGTTTTTTCGGACCGAAACAAATTAGGGACCTTCTAGAAAAGAGCTTACTCCTTTCTTAAAGACTGGCAACTCACCTGCAATTCCCCTGGTGTTACGGATGTTCATAGGTGACGGTAATAACTTCCCCACCCGCACCTTTATAACCTTGGTGCCTCTAAATTTGCCTTAAAGATAATCCGCCACTGGCTGCAACATGGCTCTACCTACTCTCTACTCTACTTATAATAAATAAAATATATACTGCAGTTATAAATAACTAAAATATATACTGCAGTTATAAATAAATAAAATATATACTGCTGTTATAAATAAATAAAATATATAATACAGTTTCAAATTATAAACAAAAAGTTCTCATTATTTCTATTGTTAAAATAAATAATTATAGAGTAGGTCAGCGTCGTTATTTCCGACGATAATTTCAGTCAGATATAGTTCTGTTTAAGAAAGATTCTTGAGGATTTATACAAATAAAAATACTATTGCCACGGTTGGTTTTTGTATCCAGATTTAATTTTTATACGTATACATAAAATATTAGTGTCTTGTGTAATATTAACATAATTATAATTTTAACAAAAACTAAAAACCGACTTCAAATTGCTAAAAAAGAAGTTATTTGCTTGTTTCGATATATTATTATGGGTAGAATTTTTTCTCCATATTTATATGGGACCGCCCTTCAAGTATGACCTATTTAATTAAAAAAAAATTATCAAAATTGGTTCACAATCTGCGAAGATATCGCTTAACAGACATACAAAAAAAAAAGAAAAACATACACCTGAATTGAGAACCTCCTCCTTTTGAAGTCGGTTAATAACAGGCTACTATTAAGCTCGGCGGTTTACTTGCATGCTATTAGGACATAATACTATATCATGATTATCCCCTACAAGGGAAGGTAAGTCATTAATACACTAAAAATAGGAATTGGCCAAGAATCAGGCCAACAGTGACTGTCGCTTAAGTATCGTAATTCTGGGTGACGGGCGCCGCTTATTGTCGCAAGCACTGAGTTTTGTGGTACGAGACTCGCAACTGTTGTCAAGCGCAAGGCGGGGTGGGCGAGCCGGCAGCAGCGGCATTTTTATTATCTATCAGTAAAAATAATTAGCGGAAACCTGCTGTTTTATCAGCTCTTGCCTAACGGACTTTAAGCGAAGCTATTATAGCTAGTATTAGACATCGTCGAATGAAGCCTTTAGCATATCCATTTGTCAACGAACTTCACTAGGTAAGCTTAATTGATTTTCAATTATAATGCTGATGCTGTACCGAATAGTGGCTGTGTAAGAATATCTAATACCCCATATCTCCCGTGGGTGTCGTAAGAGGCGACAGAGGGGAAAAAATCTGGAGATGGGCAGAATCGTCTTCCTAATAATGATTAAATATAAAAAAAAACTGCGGTTGCCAACCCGCTTGCTAAGCGTGGCGACTATGGCAAATATCCCTTCTATAAGACAATCTATGGAGGAGACATATGTTTAGTTTAGTGAACTTTAATAGACTGTAACGGCATAATGCTGAAATATTTTTAGCGAGTTCTTGCTGTCAGCTCTTTGGTTTTTCAATAGAAATATTAAAAAATCGTTTATATTATTCTATATTTTATACGACTTTAGCTCTTAAAAGACCATTGCTGAACAACTCAACAATCATATCTGACATTTGGCAAATATAACACTGATTTAAATCACCAGTCTGGGTATTTTACACCTAACATTAATGAGATGGTTATACTGCCATCTATGGGAAGCCATGAGATCTATTAGGCATATTTATTAGGACAACCATGGGACGATATGAGTGTTAGATTCTCTGACGCCACTAGCATACGGGCCAATGTCCTATATTTCATTAATCATTTATTACATCCTATCAAAGTCCACTGCTGAATGTAGACCAGTCCATTGATTGCCTTAACCGTGTAGTGGCCGTGTAAGAATATCCAGTACCACATATCGTCTTCTGAATGTCGTAAGAAGTACAGAGGGAAACAAGCCATGAGGTAGGCAGCAGCCTCCTCCATATAATAACTAGAAAATAAAAATAAAAACTACGTTTGACAAACCTGCCAAGTATGGTAACTATTTCAAGTATCCATATTATATCCTATATAGCCTGTATAATATTAGCTGCATATGAGTTATAAAAAATTCAACATGTGTCAATTTTTTGTCAAAAGTAAACGCACATATTGAATCTAGGATGAGTACAATTATAAATGAGAATTTCTATCCTTATATCTTCTGATACATAGAGATATCTTCTTATACATAATGAAAGAAGTGAGGGTAGAATTCTAAACCCCCACTCGTTTGAGCAGTATAAAATACTGCGCAGGCAATTTCTTCGAGTTTTTATTTGGTGTCGTGAGATTCTGTCCGTTGTAGTATTTCTTTAAGTACAAATTAAAAAAGAAATTTAAAGATATGTTGCGGAGAGGTTGTCACAACGCGATTGGCTGTGTTTCTGTTAGTTTGTATATTTAAACTATTTGATATTTTCTTACATTTTCATCTAACTAGTTATGCATCCCGGCATTCCGGGTATTGCAACGGAGACCATCACAGTTCAAGCGTAAGTATGGGCATAGATTGCAGAATTGCGTCTAGAAGACTGGTGGTGCTTCTCCTTCGTATGCATATTGATAACTGTTCTTTAGTTTCATGTTCTAGATTAAGATTACGATAGTCTTAGTTAGGCTTCCACATGTATAGGAAATGTAGTTTTAAGTTGTAATCCATCGCGAATTAATTAATGTATCGCAGATTATTAGTCTTAAGTATAAAATAAAGTCTTTTATAAACATTGTTGAGCAATTGCGAATCTTGGCAAAAAACGTTACTGAGAAATGTTCCTTTTATTTAAATGATATTGAGTGTAATTTATAACATACGATATAATAACTAGTATCTTCATTCGTATATTCATTACAAAGAGAAAATTTTATAACAACTTCGAAGTTAGCTAGTTTGTACTTAAAAGTTTATACTAAAAGCAGTTATTATATTATAATGATTCCAAAGTTGTCGTATAAGTTACTAAATTCGATAAAATATTAGAATTTACCTACAAATGAATTATAAGTTTTACGTCTAAACATATTATTAATAAATAGTAGCGCAAGTCAGTCGGACGAGCATGTAGTACTGGTGTCACATATGGTCTGGTACCGCAAAATGCGACATAGAGAAGCGTCGGACTCAAAAGAGATGCGTGCTAAGGAGAAATTTGAAAGTGTAATGAGTCAAATATTATATATTAAGCCAATTATATACAATTAAACAGAAAATAATCTTTATTAGATTTACCTTTCGGAACCCGCAGATGCTCGAGATGTACAAAAATATGTACCAAAGTAGGAAAAATGCCCACAACCATGGGCATGCAACTTAGAACATTATTTTACGAATAAAATGATACGTTTTATGTGCTTCCATCTACATTCCGAAGCGCTAGGCTAGACTTATTTTAATCTCACTAGAGGGCACTTATATATTAAGTCTATGCATACGCAATAATCCACGCACACTACGCAGTTAGTAGCGGTCACTGGTTACGCTTAAGTTGTTATTAATATTTATTGAACATTATTTATCTTTAGAAAATGCCATTTTATCTGTGTTTTCAGACGATGAAAAACTGCTAAAATATTATTAGAATACGAAGGTAAATTTCGCCACAACGCACAAGGTTATAATAGCTCAGGTGGAAAATCGGGCGCTCCGTAAATCTAAAGACTCCGGATTGCGTCCAGTAGATGTGTTTATTTTTTCCCTTTTTTTCAAGTTCCTTCTTTTGTTAGCGCCGTCTGTTATGCAAAGCACGACACTAAAGAAAATTAAATTTGAGTCGCGCATCTATCTCTAGTATATATACAGTAATATATGCCCACAACTGAACTTTCAACTGACAACCATGAAAAAATCAAACGACAGTTTACAACTTATAATGTCAAAACAGTGAGACAATGACCAAAAAACTTAAAGAGAATATAATCTTCGACCACACTCTATACTATGTATCGTAACTGTTTTAAAATCAATTAAACTTCAATGAGCCCAATATTGGTTTCGATTAGCATAACAGTGAAATATAAATAAATTTTAAAATCTTTCTGGCACCGAAAACAGAGATCAATGTCACTTGGTACGGATGCAACGTGATTAGATGAGGCTGGCTACGCATCTCGACGTTTTAGGTACGACAGGTCGGATGGATAGGCCAGCTTTGGCTTGATAAATAATTCCGTAAAGTAGTGGAAAGGTCTTTCTTTATTGGGCTAATAATAGAACTACATATTTAAAAGCTTATCAAGTACTGTAAGTGATTTAATTAAAAACACGATATTTCTATTGTAAAACAAAATAAATAAAGTATATGAATATAACGATAAAATTTTGGAGGTAGGCTTTCGAAATGTATTTACTAGGTCCTAATTTAAAGGATCTAAATTACTTAAGATCCTTTAAGTTAGAACCTAATAAATACATTCATTTCAAGATTACTCTTACGACAATAGGTTTTCAGTCACATAATATATGAAAAATATCTCAGGATTATGTGCATGTTAGGGGGCTTTACATTTCAACTGATTATATATTTCCATAAAGCAGGTACTACTTATTATGTATTTTTAAATCAGTTATACTTGTACATGCAATTTTAATCTTATTATGAAATATTATATAATAATTTTAATATATAATGATAGATTTACATAATAAGACAACATAACGTTGAGACTTGTCATTCTGCATAATTTTGGCTCAGACGATAAGTATTTCTTAATATTAATAACTTTCTTGGTGTTATTTTTTAGAAATTTTGGTGACATATATTAATAGCAGCCAAAATTAAGGACTCACTTATATATTAACCCTTAAACATACATACTGTAATGTATTTATTGATTTATACTTACGTAATACGCTTTCTGTGATACAAGTTATTCATAGGAAAAAATACAACACGAACAAATCAAAAATTACAATTATATAATAAAAATATGTAGTTCATCCGTTTCAGTTTTTTTTTAATAAACTGGCTATAATATAGTTGATGGATTACTTTTATCTGATCATTGAAAAAGCAGCCCTAATGAATAATAATTTAATCACGGCCTTATCATGTAAAAGCTTATCTTATAAAAAATGAGTTAATTAATGATTACTACAAAAAAATGTTAGTTTTGTATAAACCACGTTTAAACATGTCATCAGAAAGTTCCAACGTAAAATAGCGGCATATAATGCTCTGGCGTTTGCATGATGAACGTTTTGCATTAATTTGAATTTTAATTATTGAACAAGTGCGTTCATGGCTTACGGTTTATGTGCATCATTTATTTACCACTACACTTACGGGGGTGACACTGAAAGTTTTAAGAACTGGCCACTTGTAAACGATATAATAAAAAAAATAAGTTAAAATGTTGAAAATGGAACTTTTTGCCAATATTATGGTGTATGCCTATGCATTTTATTAATTTGTCATTTGTTTAAGATTTGTGCGGCAAATAGAAAATAGTCTGTGTCACGTCAGCATGAATTTAACGCGAGAAAATTTTCGTACAATGATTTTTTATGACTTTCGATGTCATGTAAGTTAAGAAGAAAGTTATAATAGACTTCAATTGGCCTTTCACGATAAAGCTCCATCTCGTTCCACTGTTTACAACTGGTTTAATAAGTTTAAACGTGGTCGCACTAATCTCACCGATGATCTGCGTGAGTGACAGCTTTCTACAGCGACGACTGAAGATAACATCAGTGTTGTACGGCGTATGATAGAGACTGTCAAAAGAGTGACTAATCAGCAGATTCGCACAAGCTTAGGCATTGGTATGAGTCGAGTGCACAAAATCTTCCATGAACATTTAGCGGTCAAGAAGCTTTGTGCCCGGTGGATACTCCATAATTTGACAGAGGCCCAAAAACTCCGTCGTGTTGATTGGTGTCGTGAAATGATTCAAAGATTTAACGGAGGTGACTCAAATACTGGGTTCGACATACTTACGGGTGACGAAAGCTGGATTTATTGTTATGATCCTGAAACTAAGAGACAGTCTGCTGTCTGGGTGTTGCTTTCGGAGGAGTTGTCAACTAAAATGAAGATCGAATCGTGGGAAAAAAGATGGTGGTCTCGTTCTTCGGAAGTACAGGTCATTACGCAACAATTGTTTTTGAGGACCGAAGAGGTTACTGCAGAGTGGTACACTAACAATTGTTTGCCACTTGTATAAATTAGTATAAATTGCTAGTTTGTTCAGTTTTTGATTTTCTAAGAACTTTCAGTGTCACCCTCGTACACATAAAGTCTACTAAATCACTCAGGTCAAGTTCTGTCACTATTCTTTTCGTAATGATTTAAGAGAAAATATAAGAGATCCACTATAATTTGAGGCATTCCAGGTGTCAACGTATCTGTAGACTTCTTTATTTAAAGTTAGTTAGCAGCGTTATTTGAATATAAATTTAAAGTTAGCTGCAAGTCTCCGTGGGCTTTAGTGGCTACTTACCATTAGGTAGAGTGTAAGTTCATTACTCTTCTAAATTTTACAAAAAAGGTCAACCTTCAGCTGTGGACTAATAAAGAAGAAAAAGTATTTCTATTTATTCAATTTTATTTTAACTGTTACTTGTATAGCATCAATTATTAATTCATATATTTACTTAAATAATATCATTAAATTCTAGGCAGTAATATCCAGTAAATTCCTAGTCAGTAATTGCAGCAGAAAATATGAAATATAACGTATCCCTTATTAGGATAATCATAAGCGTCAATAGCGTCAATTAGTACTCTTTTTCGTGAAGAGAATAGTGAGTTGTATGGCATACTATTGACAACTTCGATTATAACATTGACAAGCATTAAAATAAATATAATAATAAAGGCTCTTAATTACACATTCAAGTACAACATTTAATATAATGCCGCAATATTTGACGGCTTACCGTATAGTGGCGGTGTACAAATATCCACTAACCCATATCGACCAAGATCGTGACCCATATCGTGCAAGAGGGGACAAAAAGAAATTGAAACAGGAGATGGGCAGCAGGACCTTTCTGATAACATCTTAAAGTTACAAAAAACTGCGGTTGCCAACCAGCCTGCCAAGCGTCTATTTGACGCCTTCAGCTCTTTGGGCTGTGGCTGCAGTCCTGTGGGTGGTGGGTTCGAAATCCCCACGAATGAAGTATCTGTATGACCTACAAATAATTAATCCAGCTCTCGATGCTTGTCTATGTGTAATTTTTTTTTATAGTATAGGGTTTCAAACGAGCACACAGTTCACCTGATGGTAAGTGGTTGCTGCGACCCATAGACATCTACATCTATCCTCTATTATAAATCAAAATGTAGATGCGTTGTCACCCGTGAGGACTAAGATGGAATGCCTCAGTTCCAGTAAAAAGGGCCTCCGGCCACCTGCACTCACCAAGCGAAATGCAGAGATAAACCTCTACTTCACGCTGGTTTTCTGTGAGGTCGTGGTACCACCCCGGTTCGAGCCGGCCCATCCGTGCGACAGCAAAAGCTGCCGCGTAGCTCTACCACTAAATATTATATAATAATTTATATTATATGTAAAATGCCTCCATGGATTTAAAGAAATCCTAAGAGTTATTTTACATATTATGTATTAAATTGCAGTGGGGTAGCGTTTTTTTCATAAAGAAAAAGAAAACAAAAGGGAAAAATAAGTATATTATATTCTTTAAGTGGCGATTAACATTAAAATACAGTTTCCAGCGTTAGGCTGCGCTGAATATTATCATTACAATACACTTTTAAAATCACAATCCTCTTGATATCAGAAACATATTGAGAGATTATTGTTGATAATTATATAGTGTGAGAACAGATGCTCAACTTGCTCGATTGCTTACGCAATTAATTGCAATAAAACAGTGTGACAGACTACCCTTTCAGTGTCGCGCATTTACTATTCGACTATATTGTAATACGTTCCAGTGACAATCACACTTGTAGTGTATTGTGATTTATATTATATGATAACATTAAAATAAATAAAGTATGTAAGCCAAAAGAATCGATTCTTATCACGATGTTCCACAGGTCAGCTTCATCTCGAATTACTCTCCTTTGCTTGTTCTAGCACAATAACCTAAAGGAATAGAATTTCGAGAAACAAGATAAACGATTTGGACGAAATCGGAATCACCCAGCACGTTTGCCTGCGTCGAACTTTATATTGCTCATACGTGTTGAGTTTCGAGTTCTACCCTTAACACTATTTATCTCTTTATTTTCTACCTTCTTTCTTCTTCTTCCTAAACAAGGTTTTTCATCAGTGTACCTAATGATTGTTATGCTGGTGCCTTTTGAGTGAGCAGTCTAAGCGTACCGTGATCACCCAGGTACGTCGTATTTAGGACTAGCTAAGCAGTTTTTGTCCGAGTGGTCATATAAATGGCATCGACGACAATGGCCAACGATTTTGAGTTTCGGGTCTTCTCACGTCATTTAGAGAGGGCTCTGTTTTAACTCTGTTGGTAGCCCGCGAACTATAACATGGATTGCGGTTCTCTGGGAGGAAGTAGGTGTGAAAGCAGCGACAAGCACCGGAAAATAATTTCTAACAAAGAGAGCTAATTCAATTATTTGAACGGGCTTATACGTTATGAAGACAATTCCACTGTAAAACATAGGCTCGTAGAAAAGATTTTAATATTGTAGTTACTACGTAATTGGTCGCACAACATACAGTTTTCTTCGTGGAACATGCACGCAGTAGAAGTGTAGGTATTAGCTAATCCATCGATCTCCTGTGTGTTTTTTTGTTTTCTTTTCATTCCAGATAATTTTGGCTCAGACAACACCTAAGTCTTAATATTCATGATTTTCTTAAAATTTTATAATTTGGTATCTTATAGGAAGAGCAGCCAAAATTATGGAAAAATATATAAAATTATTGCTTAAATTTGTAAACTTATATAGCGACTTTAATATGTTTTTTACTTTAACCCTTAGTACCTTAAGGTATCATACGATTTAGTGTGCTAATAAAATTTGGAAATTCTCGTGACAATGCACACTATCTTAACTTTGTACAGAAACTTTTGTACAGAAATTACTGTCATCAGATATATCACTTATTTATTACTCTCATATCTTTTACATATTATAATAAATTTCCGGACCCATGAATCGTCTTGTTTGTCTTGTCTTTGCATTCGTGTGTGCAGTGGGAACGGTTCGCTTGACATGCCATTTAATAAATTGTCTTTTTAATCATTATTCAGTTCGTTTAATAAATATGAAACATCATTAAAAATTGTTTTAAATGAAAAATCACCAATGATTGGATGATTGTGTGAACGAACCGCTATACTTAATTTAATATCGCTGTGATAAGTGCCATTAATTTACATTGTTTTTCTTGTACTGTAAGTACAATACTATAAATCACAAAACCAGTTCACAAATGAATAAAAAATTTATACACTGTGACTGTGAGTATAATTTACATGTAAATTTATCGGAAGTGTGCGCTTTGTAAATTTTATCTACGGGTTGCCGGTGCACCCAGCGGGTCAACTAATTGTTTTTTGAGTACCAACTAATTGTATTTTTGAGATTAAACAACAAATTTTATCTTCAAATTAATCCTGAATATTCATAAATATATATATATTAATGAACATTCGGGAATGATTTTAAATTGAATAGTTATTCAATATAACTTATGTTTATTGATATGCATCAAATGAATAAAAACATGTATTTTTTTGTGATGAATTATATGGTTGAATGGAATGCGTTCGTAAAAATAAACCAGTTTCTTCGCGGAAATCGTTACTGGAAGATAAACCATGGTAAAATAATTTCACAAATACTACATATTTTCATTACTTCTATATGGAACTTGACGGCTCCATGGCGCAGTGGCTTAGCAATGAGTTGTTGCGCTGGGGGTCGCGGGTTCGAATGCAGCACGGAACAAGTATTTGTATGGCCTACAGATAATTGTTCCAGGTCAGGATGTTTATCCTCATGCAATTAATGTTTGTAAACTGCTTCCACGATATAGGAGAATATCCTTGTGTGGGGGTAACGCTTATTAAAGAAAAATGAAAAAAAAAATTGAAAAAGGACTATATCTAAACTTATAAGTCTTGAATTTAATTTATTATTTACTTTAAAACACTCTCTTTAAACAGTCGCAAATCGTTTAATTAGAGGGCGATAGTAGGAATTCATAATAGGCAAAGGTTAGGTAGGATATGACCTTTAGAATGAAATATGCAATCATAGTGTTACATTAAGAAAATATGTAAAAAAATTATTCCAAAATATTAAAAAAAATGTGCTCCACAGTCAAGTTTTCATTTCCAGCAAACATTTAAGGAATAAAATAAAAATTGGTCTTTAATAAAATTCAAATGACAAGATGAAAATACACAACTCAAACTTTTCATTGAATTTCAACATTCTTTTTCCTTCATTACAGCCCTTTACAAGTCCACTGCTTAACATAGGCCTTCCCCAAGGAATGCCACAAAGCACGATCCCGAACCACCTGCATTCATTGACTTCCTGCATTTCTCACGAGGCCGTCCCCCCATCTAGTGGGGAGACGCTATACACTTCGCCTGCTGGTACGAGGCTGCCACTCGAAAACCTTTCTTCCCCATCGATTGTCGGTTCTTCGAGCTATATGGCCGACCCATTGCCACTTCAGCATACTAATACTTTAGGCTATGTCAGTTACTCTGGTTCTACCTCGATATCCTCGTTTTTAAGTCTATCACGCAGAGAAACACCGAACATAGCTTGCTGAGGGCCCTTGAGCTTCCTCTTACGGCCAGGAGTGAAGGACCACATCTCAGTTCCATAGATCATCACTGGCAACACGCATTGGTTATACAGTCTAGTTTTCAAGTTTTGAAGTATATCTGACGAGAAGATGTAATCTCCCGAACACTGCCCAGCCGAGTTGAATCCGTCGATTGACCTCTCGGTCTAAGTTGGACTTACCTAGTTGGACTGTTTGTTGCAGGTAAACATATTGGTTAACAACTTCGAGCTTAGTGCTCCCAACAAGGCATAGGTGTGACATGGATGTTAAACATGATTTTTGTTTTGTCCATGTTCCATTTTTTATGTCAATAAAGATTTTTATTTTTTTATTTTTATTATTATCTTAAGACCTCTCCGTTGGGAGACACTATTGAGGTCATTGAGCATAGTGTTTAGGTACTCCAGCAATTCTGCCATAAGAACTATATCGTCGCTAAATTGAAGGTGAGTTATGTACTCGCCATTGACGTTAATACCGTATCCCTTCCAGTCCAGTAGCTTGAAAACGTCTTCCAATGCAGTGGTGATGAGTTTCGGGGTATTAATTATATCCCTGAAACTCTGGTTCTGTACTCGGATAGCCATCGTAGCCCTATTGTACAAACACTACAGAACTTCGATGTACGGACAGTCCACTTGGCACCGCTGGAGGGACTGCAGCACGAACCAAATTTTGACGGAATCAAAGGCTTTCTCATAGTCCACATACGCAAGACAAAATGGCAGATTGTACTCTTTGATCTTCTGTACAATTTTCCGAAGGGTATGTATGTGGTCTATGGTGATAAAGCCTTTTCGGAAACCGGCTTGTTCGGGAGGCTGGAAGTCGTCAAGTCTGCATGCGAGGCAATTCGTAATGACTCTTGAAAACAGCACGTCGACATGGCTCAAAAGGGAAATTGGTCTGTAGCTTTTCAAGAGAGCGTTGTCGGCTTTCTTTAAGAACAAGACCACCGCACTTCTGCTCCACGCCTCCGGAGTAGTGCCACCATAGAGGACGGAATTGAAGAGCTTCTGAAGGACTTCAAGTATCGGTGTAATTTCATCCTGGCCTGGGGCGTTCCCGTTTTTGAGGTACTGGAGAGCCATTCTAATATACCTCATAATGATGTCCGGGATATCGTCGGAATAGTGTCGGGTAAGACTTGCTCTTGGATCGTTACTCATATTTGCGTGTGGCTCCAACGATGACGTGTACATCTGCCCATAGAACCTCTCAATCTCACTCAAAATCTAAAGAGTCTCGGAAACAATGCTGCCACATTCAGTCTTCAGCTTCGACAGTTAGCTCTTTTTGGCAGACAGATCTCTTGCAAAGACTTTGGAGCCTTGGTTCCGCTCAATCGCTTCTTCAATACAAGCTGTATTGAAGGTGCTTAAGTCCTGCCACATGCATTTGGATCTGTCTGTTCAGTTGCCTCTATGCTGCCAAATCTGTTGAAGACTCTCTCGTCTAACAGCCATGGTATTAAGAGTGTGATCGGAGAGTTTTTGTGTTCTTCTGCGGCGGGTCTTGCACAACTTAGTTCCGACCACATGCACAGTTTCTACGAGCTTGTCATTTATATCGTCCACTGCATTGCAATCTTCTAGGTACTGGAAACGGTTTTGTAACTCAAGCTGAAAGGTTTTGAGACTTTGGATTAGAGCACGAGGGGACGGAGCGTTGACTTCATTAAACGACACCTCTCCAACTTAACGTTTAGATTCAGTGTGCCTCTAACTATTCGGTGATCGCCACCAGTTTTCATCCACGCGATCACTGAGACATCACTGAACAGTTGCCGTCTAGTCGTCATAATGAAGTCAATCTCATCTTTTATCGAACCGTCGGGGCTCGACCAGGTCCACTTCCTGTAGACCGCTTCTAGAAGAAAAAGTTCATCATAAAGAGTCCCTCTTTCTCCATGAAGTCGGCTAGATGCTGGCCCTTTGGGTCTCCATTGACCTATTCCGAATATCCCTACTTTCAGCTCACCTTTCTCTCTTGTGCGTAGTTTTGCATTGAAGTCGTTCGTAGAGATTAACACCGTATAGTGGGCTTTGGAGGAACGTATTTCTCTAGAGATATCCTCATACATTTCCTCCACCTCCTCATTGGGATGTGCCGACGTTGGTCCTCAGGGTACACAAGTCTATGGGGCAAATCCATGCAATTACCACCAGGTGAACTGTGTGCTAGTTTGTCACCCTTACTAAATAAAAAGAAGTCCCAGTTTCGCTTTTGGTTTTAAACTTTAAATCAAACTAAATGTCAAAGAGTAATAAGTAAAATGTTTAGATTTTATCTTTTTCTTCATTTTTTTACTTAATATTGTCTGTAATTTAGAAATAACTGAAGAAATTGAAAAATTCATAAAATACATGGTCATTATTATTATTACACTAATTATTAAAAAATCTAAAAGACGTTTCATTAATAGATATACAGGCGAAGCCGGATAGTTATAGATATAAGGCTATACAGCGTGTTGTTGACGCTAACTAATAAGATTTTATCTATCTGCAAATCACCTAATGCATCAAAAGAAATTATCACTTTAAAAATTAATAATAGTAAATTTTAGTACTTTTTGAAGTAGCAAGAAAAAATACAAAATAATAAATCATACTATATATTTGACAAGAACAGAGTTCATCTTTGAAATGCAAATAGTAGTCTTTCAAACTCGTTTCTCAAAGGAATGTTTGAAGATACTGAATCATTTTCTACTATAAATATTTATATTAATATTCACATAAAGTTAGAAACCATAATTTATTTGGAATGTTTAGCTAGTAGATAAAAATATATCTACTGGCGTACCAATTAATTATTATATACTTACTTATTTTAAAACGGTTCTGCCTCAAACATCTCATTACGGATTCTATCAGAGAAACTCCGAGTGTAACCACAGCTCGCTGAGCGACCTAAAGCAACCTCATATGGCCGCAGTGAAGCATCACGACTTAGATCCATATGTCATCACTTATAATACACATTGGTAGCATTTTTGTTTTAAGGTTTTGCGGGATACGTAATGAGAAGATATTTTGTAATCCCCCGAATGATGCCCAGCTGGGTTAGATTCATTGATTGACATATTGGTTGAATTTGAACTTATCTAGTCGGAAAATTTGTTCTAATACTCCTCAACAATTTTGAGCCAACAACTGACATGACGTTACACATGACATTGTCTTGTTCATGTTCAACTTATGACCTATTCCTTGAGGGTTGGTGGATACTTTTGAAGTCATTGAGCATATTGCTGAGTTCCTCCAGCGATTCTCCTTTATCGTCGATAAATTGCAGTCGAAATCCATATCGACTTCGCAGCAAAACCAGAGTAATTAACATATACGTGGTAGAAAAATGCTGCAGTTATATTAATAGTATAGTTGTAGCACGCATGGGTTCGCTCGACCGAGGAAGTACCACGCTCTCACAGAATACCAGCGTAAAATAGCAACTTAATGCTGCTGTGTTTCGTATGGTGAGTGTAGAGAACCGGAGACCCTTTTTACTGGGAAAGAGGCATTCTGTCTTAGTCTTCACGGCTGACAACGCATCTGCATTTTAATTCGCAAACTAAGATAGATGTAGATGTCTATGGGCCACAGCAACCACTCAGCAACATTCAGGTGGACTGTATGCTCGTTTGTCACCCTTATTCTATAAAAAACCCCCATGGATTAGTAAGCTGAAGTAGCGAAAACAGAACCGAATAGAAAACTAATGGGTAAGAAAGGTCCTCGTAACAGCTGTGGAATTTCCCCCAACTAGAGGTTAGGAAGAAATCGATGATGATATCGATGCAGAGAGGCTTATGTGTAGTAGTAGACTTGTGAAGTGATGCTGGTGATGATTGAAATGGTGGTAATTTATGCTTAAAAGACATAACATGTTTTGTATAAATATTTTTGTATAAATAGTTAAGAACTTTTTGTGTAACGGCGCAAGAAAATCTATTGTCCTATTTTATTTTTTGGATAAAGTGAAAATGGGACATGTTTGAGAGGTGCAAAACGTCGAGTAATTGCTGTCCCCTGTCAAATAATGTTGTACGGAAATATATCCCAACTTTTTTCATAAGTACATTTTTTCTGAAGGACCCATTTCTAGCACACAGTTTGACACATTCCCACATTACGTTCAGTCACTGTTGTCCAAGATTTTCGGCAAATACACTTAAAGAACTTTACTTTAACAGACTTTTGACAACCATTATTTAAACAAGTATACAAACAGGCCGTAGTTTTTTAAAAGTTTTCAACAGTTGTTGTTAAAAAAAATGTCAAACCGTTAAAAATAAATCAAAAATTACTAAAAGTAATTAAATACTCCTTAAATGTTTTTTAAACTGTGCGTATTATAACAATATAGTAAATATAATAAATTATTTTCAAAATACTTGAGTACTTCAGTTCTTACTATTCTTGTAGTCTTGTACGATTAATTCACAAAGCGCTCAAGTAAACTAATTTCCTTAAGCAAATTGTACTCGTATACACATTTCTGTGCGATAATGCGATTTGTAACATAGAACGACATATTCATGGTCTTAAACAATTATTTGACTGTGTACTGTTTTTCTTATTATAGCTTATAGCTATGAATACCTGTATAAAAAGAAAATTTATAATAAAAATAAAGTGGAAAATGGTAAAAAAAAACGATATTATGTATTCGTGAGCGTTGTCCCATGAATAACTTACTTATCTTCGTTGATCTGAATTTCGGATTATAAATTTTCTTAATATACCTAAATACGTTGATGTCGATCATTGTTATTGGCATTTTTATGTTCATGTTCTTAGTATACGAGTACTTATGTTATTTTCATATATAACATACTGGCTTATTAAAGTTTGAATATTACTTTCTTTAAATAGTTTCCGTAACAGTTTATAGTTTACTTAGAGCGCAAATTATATATTGTACGTACTGCTCTTTTTTGTAAAATAAAAACAGTCTTCACGTCAGCAGCATATCCCACAATAAAATAACGTAAAACATTATGCTATGAAGGTAACTAAAGTAATTATAATAGTAAAAGTGGCTAATAATAGATGTTAAGGGATTATAATGGACCAAACACTTACATTGCGTTCACATATAGTAATAATAACAGTTTTCTTCGGTACCGAGTAGTGGCGGTGTAAAATATCCACTTCTCCATATCATCCCATAAGAGACGACAGAAGAAAACAAATCAGAAGATGGGCAGCACCGTCTGCCTAATGACAGTTAAAAACAGCGAATGCCAAGCGTGGCGACTATGGCAAATCAAATGTCAAAATTTTTAAAAATTTAAGCCTTTCGCAACTCATAAACTTTAAAATCAAATATATGCTGCACTAGCCCAATCGATTTTGACATATTGTATCTAACTCCTACAACTGGAACGTGTTTCATCATTTTATTCGTCATCATGTAATTAGTCAATTTCGAAATTTATATATATTAAATTAGTTGTTAATAAAACATAAAACAACTTTCTATGATTGCAAGAGTAATAATATTGGAGGAAAAACTTTTGAATAAACTTAAACCAAGACAAATTTTGCTAGTCACCAATTTAAAAGACATGTTGATTATTTATACAATGTAGTCAACAAAAACTAATCACACACACAGACACTCGCACGCACGCATGCACTCACGCACGCACTCACGCACGCACGCACTGCCACAAGTATATATTTACATAAAAGGATGCGTTAGTATCATACATAATATTTACATACATAGGTATGTACATATTATGTCTGATATTAACGCATCTTTCTAACAGCATAATTTGCATCTCAGCTGAGCTTATTACCGTATGTTTCTATGTTAGGTTGACTTTTAAAAAAAGTCGGCATGTCCTTCCATAAATTAATTTTATTACTCTTATTGTTGTTATAAGAATACATTTTTTTGTATTTTTCCATTATTATAATATTAGATTTATAACAGCTGAAATAAATAATACCGTTTGGTGGCGGCGTAAAAAATAATCCATCACCCCATTTCGTCCCAAAGGTATGCTAGAAACTATAGGGAATGTTAGAAAATCACATGGCTTCTGAAAGATAGCAGAATAACAATCTCGTATACGTCATACGTAAAATACCCAGCCCAGCAATGGGCAGCAGCGTCAAACGCGCGAGACGGCTTGGACTGGAATCGTCAATCCACCTGCCATGAGCAAATTCCCCCTATTGAGGGAGGCCCATATCCATTAGGCAACTTTTACGGTACATGAAGAAGAAAAAAATAGGTAACGTATTTTATAATTTTGGAATGTTAAACAAATTAATAATATTATCCTACTATTATCCACTATTAAATTAATTATATATTAATTTACATAAAATAATAAGAGATATTACTAAAATATTAAAGTTATTCCAAAAAATGCATTAATGTTTTGCTGTCTCTATATGACTGTGTCTCTATATGGCTGAATTAAAATATAAACATGCATTTTCGGCGTGATTTATTCCTTAGGTTTTGGCCGTAATCAGCACTCCTGGCTGGCCGATAATTTACCCTGCTACATTTAACGCATGCGACAAAAACTTATCATATGATAACACTGCCTTTCAGTAAAATAATTTAATACAGTCTGTTTCTAGGGCAGGCGGAGAAAAGCGTTGTGACCTTTACGCCAGCTACAAGGGTAACCAACCTTTTTTCACGTTATTCTATAAACCTAAAAGGCTATCAATCGTATTGATGCTATAAAAATAAAAGTTTAATAAACATTTTTATTTATTAATAGCTGGTATCCGCGCGTTGCTGCCGCAGAAGAAATAATTGTGGAAATATCGTTTTAAATTTGGAACTTATATTGTTTAATTAGGAATGGCAATGTGTTTAATGAAATTGAATGACATACATACATATTAAATATTTTAAACAAATATGTCGGTGCGTAACGCGCGCCACTTACTGTAAGTTAATTATACTATCCCTATAAAATTCGCGCCAGTGCAAGCATAATGTTGACAAAGTTTTACCGCAATCTGATGAATGGTATGGCAGCGCATAAAATGCGAACAAACAAAAAATATTATATATATATATATATATGATATATACGTACTTATAAATGATGTTATGATTAGTACATAACATCATGTATCCTGAGTATAAACAAGTTACTGACAATTCAAAAAAAAATAAATAAAAAAAAACGTGTTTAGCGCATCCCTTGGACCAATTTAGATTTAATTCAATTCAATCTTCATTTTCACTTTTGTTCTCAAACGACGAACACGTCCCTTACATTAATTATAAAACTATCGACAGTTTTATCCACGACGTGATAAAACTGTCGATAGTTTCATTGATTTCTTTTTTATCATGTGGTCGGCCCAGTTTCTCTTTCTATTTTAGTAGCATAAATTTCATTATAACCTTTTTCGAACATTTTGACATCTGTAATTTTAACAGTAGTGTTATTTCGAGCAAAACCATTTTATATCTGCCAATACCATATCAATAGGTTTGAGCACATAGTGGTAGGGTGGTAATTGTAGAACTTCATTGTTCACTGTTTCGCCATTTCGTCAGTAATATATGACTTATATTTATCTTCTACGTATTTTACTCTTATAAGTAATTCTTCTTCAGTGGCACTATTTTCAAAAGCAATGTCTTTAGAAGAATCGGTCTAATAACTTTTAATGGCCGCATCGCACACAACATCCCGTACTAATAAACGCGTTGCTAAGCGTTAGCAATAAAGAAATGTAGCTCCCCGTTTACACTCACGCGCGAGCGGCGAAGCAAGTCGCGAGGCGAGCCACGAGGAGCGAGTGTAAACGCTAGCTCGTGGTTCGCCTCGCAGCTCGCCTCGCCACTCGCTCGCGTCAGAGGCGGTTTTTTGGGCACGAAGTAAAGAGCCTCGCGAGCGTGGTGTTTACACTCGCGCTCTCGTTTTAGTTTGTTTACGGCGCCCTTCCATAATAACACTCAGATTGCTTTTGTATTAAATTTACAATTTTAATAAAATAATATTATTTTATCTTGCACAATAGGTACTAGCAATCTATATAAAATTATGAAACTGAAAAGGTTCTGTTTCGACAAATAGATGTCATCCACCATATTCTTCCTCAACAAGGTATTTTGTTTTAATTTCCTTCTTTTCAAAATGGTCAAGCATCGATAAATACTTATTAAGGCAAGAGTTGATGCCGCTACTATTTCGACGTCTTTCATTGTCGCTTATTCAACGCAAACTGTACGCATCGCGAGAGTGTAAACAGGCACTCGTTACCTCGCAACAACACGCGAGCTGCGAGGCGAGGTAGGAGGCGAGGCGCGAGGCGAGAGTCTAAACCCGCTATAGTGAAAGCGACAGGTATCGTTTTCTTTCGGTTCAAATATGATACGATGTGTCGTTGATCATTTTTCCACCTGCACTAAAAACAGACTAACAATTTAAGTAGGTAGTAAGCTGTCGGCACAATAAGTACACAAGCAACGGCCAGGACAAAATGACTTCCTTTTGATCAATATAGTGTGTTCGCGCCAAACACTTTCAAGGAACGAACGCGAGAGGGCGTGCGGCTCAGTGTCATACCGGTTTGACATTCGGTCGTGCGTAAAACGCCCAAGGGCAGTCGTCCATAATCGGTGCTGACGTGAGCACGCGGTCCATTCTGTTAGGGAACTCGGAATAATTCGGCGCGGCCAGTAAATATACGGTCTATCATTGTGACGCGCAATCCTACTGGAGAGCTTCCCGGGACTTATTGTGTCTGACTCAAAACCTGAATAAGTGCATTCGGCAATATTAGATAGTGCTGCCTCTGATATTCCAATTAACTATTGCTACGCGAAACGGTAGTGACCTTGGACCCTTTAAACTCCGTGTGCGTTTGTGCGGGAACCATTATACCCAGCGATAGTTAGTGGCTTCTGTAAGTTAGTAAATCGTACGATAGAGTTAATTGACTGGCAACGTGACGAAAGAAGAAAGTGACTGTGGACTACCTCGAAAGGCGCCCTCAAGTTGGAGCGGTGTCGACGCTCGGGCTGCTGCCGACGGCCAAGGTCTAGGTTCAATCACCATCAGTCACACCCAGATACACACCACATCACCATTCCTTCCCTTGCACTACACAACCACATGCGACCTGACCGACTCCGGAGGGACCAGTCGCCTTGGATAGGTAAGTAAGCTTCATCCATATTCCTTCCGGTCGACTGGCCGTAGTATAACGCTCCCCCATATATTTTAATGTAATTAGGAACTTCCACGTGGCCACATTAAGGCCCGACCTACGTCTGTTCGGGAGGTCTTCAGCTCATGGGCCCCTGAAGATTGGATCCTTTAAGGGAGCAGCCGTAGGCCGTAACAAACTGGTAGCAGAGCGTGGTTCCGGGTTCGATTCCCGGTCGATCCCGACTATAGTGTTTGATAAACATTAAACAATTTTGGTGGCAGGGAGCGTTGGTGTGATTGGTTTAATTTGCATCCACAATCACGCCCGTCCGTAATACGTAAAAATATTTTTTTTGTACGTAATAATAGAATTATTTCCCTTTGTTCTTTGTTGCTTGCCTTTTTTTGGTTAGTGGGTAGATTTGAAAAGCCGCGCCCTAGATTTCGCAAGCGGGAGTTTTCTAGAGATATACGTCATGTAGGTAGATGGTTATTTTTACGTAATCGGTTAATTATCGTTGTCGGAGAGTTGTAGTGGATTACTTATCGAAGGTTCGATTTCCGAGCTAGGCATTTTTGTTGATCGACCGTGATGTGTATCTTCGTTTATACTGTAATTTGTATTTGAACTAAAGAGTAGTAATTGTATTTGCGTACTTTGAATTTAACTTGATTTCATCGCACTAGTATTTGTTATTTGTTAATTTGATTGTGTCTTTTCTTTTGAGCTAACTTGTATTTGGTTGATACGTAGTAATTCGTATTTGTGTAATTTCTATTCAACGCGATTTGATAGGAACTGCATTTATTAACTGTTAATTTTTGTTGTATTTTTTGTTTGTTATCTTTGTAATCTGTGCTCAAGCCGCGTCGTAATTGTATTTAATAGTGATGACATCGCCTAAGCTACTGATCCGTTGTCTGCGGACTGAGTTGCGCTGGGCCACAAGCGCCCATGCTTTGATAGGTCGACCGGATAGGGTCCATAACTTGATGAAGCGGTTCGAGCAGGTGGATGCTCGAAGGGCCGCAGTGGAGGAGGCTTACGCTGAGCTCGAGGATTCGGATGTGGAGAAGGGAGTCCTGGACTCCTGCTTTGCGGACTATGAGCAGTTCTCGTGGCTCACCGACGAGTTGATCGAGGCTGAAGGCAGGTATGCCGAGGAGGCGCGTGAAGCTCGGATGAGTAACCTGCCCGAGTCCTCTCTGAAGCAGCTTCAGTCGGAGCTGTTGGGACGACTCCCAACTCTGGACCTGCCAAAGTTCTCCGGGGTCCTTTCCGAATGGCTGACCTTCGTTGGTCTTTTCGACAGCCTAGTGGACGCCCGGAGTGACTTGACCCCGAGACAAAAGATGGCGTACCTCCTGGCCTCACTGGAGGGGGAGGCCCTGGGCGTCGTCGGCCACTTGAAATTGTCGGACGACGCCTACCAGACTGCTCGGGACCTCCTAGCCAGAAGATACGCCAACATCCGGCGAATTGCAGACGAGCATGTTAAGCAGCTTCTAAGCCTCCCGCTGCTTAGTGACCGGGCCAGACTGCGTCCGGACCTGTTGGATCCAGTCTTGGTGGCCTGTAATACATTGAGGCGGCTGGGTTTACCAGTGGGCGAATGGGCTTTTTTGTTGCTCCGCATCGTGCTGTCCCGTCTACCTCTCGACCTGCGAATCCATTTTGAGGAGAGGTACGGCGCGGACGAGGCCTCCTATATTCCGCCCTTCTATGACCTGCTGCGGTTTTTGGAGGAGCAGTGCCGGCAGATAGAGAGCGCGGCGGGCACCGTTGACGACTTACGAGCCGTGCCCCGTGAGAGGCTGAATCCTCCAGGCAAGTCGTCGTCAACCCCCCCCCTGCTCCTATTGTCGAGCATCTGATCACCGGGTAACGTTGTGCCCGAAATTATTAGGTAAGCCGGTTCCAGCGAGGCGAACTATCGCCAAGGAGCGCCGCTGGTGCTGGTCATGTCTGGGAGGGCACCTCCAGCGAGACTGTCCGCATCGACGGCCCTGTCTGCATTGCCAGGGCAATCACCATGCCGTTTTGTGCCTGGGTGCGAACGGCATCTCCTCTCGGGGCTCTGCCAGGCCCTCGACCCCCACGGGCGGGGGCGCTCAGCCACGCCCTCTGCAGGGTGACTCTCGGCGCCCGCCGGCCAGCCACCAGGCCCCTAAGTTTGAAAGGAGTCCCTCCCCCGACCAGTCGGGGGGTAATTTCCCCAGGGGCGGGGGTGTCATCACCCCCCCTCAGCGTGTGGAGAGGAACTTCACGGCCACTCATCGGTCCGCTGGACCCTTCTCACTTCCGTTAGCTGAATGGCCGCGACTGGTGTACCACTGTTCCCCATTTGATGGAGGCGGCCCTGTCTAGCTGCCGCCTTAGTTCCCACCACGGCCGCCTCCACTGAGCCTTAAGCCGTCAACAGTCCACTTGTCAAAATGTTCTGTTGCCGACGGCCTCAGTGAAGGCATACAACCCGAGTGACAACTGTTAAAGGTTGTGCTCTATTTATCTCGGGTTCACGCCATGTGGCCTCCCCTTGGTGGTGGGAAGATTAGGGCCCCCCTGGAGCGTTGAATCACGTTGTCAACGGGTATTAGATTTGGTTTGGTCGAGCACTTAGTTAAAAAATACTTTGAATTTAAATTAAAAAATGCTTTGGCTTTCCGCGAAATTTTCCTATTTGTAGCGGTTTAAATTAAAAGAATTGAATTTAATCTACTCCTTTAAATGCTACTGCATGTGTTTTGTACATATATTTAATCACTGTATTTGATTGTTGCGTCTGTTTGCTGAAAGGAAAATTTGAATTCATCTGAATTGAATGGCGCACTATTTGAAAAATTATGTTTATGTTTATGATAGTGTTTAATCATTTTGCTTTACGAAGAAGTAGGGCTGTCCCTTACGTTATTGTTTTGTTTAATTTGCAAGTTGACCTATGCGCATCGGTGATTAATTTGGTTGAATTAATTCTGTAGTTGAACATTGATGCTTATGGAAAATTAGTTGAAATATGAGCATAGGACTACTTGCCTAACAGGCTAGCTAGTTTTGGAGATTATCAGATTGAAATCAGCTGCCGCACTATTTTAGTAAATGATAATATGGTGGGTGGCCTGGCTAGGCCTACTTGTTGAAAATTCATACTAGGGACTATCTGTGCGTTTCGTTCGGCTCTCCACAGACGACGTTCATGTGGATTTTGTGGGTGCTCTCTGCACTGAAGCTTAGGAGGCCGCTCGGGGCCGCTTCGTGTCGCGTCGCTGTTTGCAGACCTGATCCGGTCGGATTGCGGAACTAATCGTAGGGGCACAGATAGGTTTTGAAAGAGGTCGTCGGACTTCTGTCCAGTACAGGACTTGTTAAAGTGCTGCGATGCCCAGGAGGGGCATCCAGTGGAGGCTGACCCTCCGACTTTTTTGAGGCGCTGGTTAGGGTTGCAAGATCTGATGGGGTGCCTAAGGTGGCCTAGTTTGGTTGTAGATTCGGTCTTGCAACTTGCCTTCGCGACCTTGTCCCGCTGACCGGTTTGCTCGCGGACCTAAATCCTTATGTCCGGGACGGGGGTTTGTTCGCGCCAAACACTTTCAAGGAACGAACGCGAGAGGGCGTGCAGCTCAGTGTCATACCGGTTTGACATTCGGTCGTGCGTAAAACGCCCAAGGGCAGTCGTCCATAATCGGTGCTGACGTGAGCACGCGGTCCATTCTGTTAGGGAACTCGGAATAATTCGGCGCGGCCAGTAAATATACGGTCTATCATTGTGACGCGCAATCCTACTGGAGAGCTTCCCGGGACTTATTGTGTCTGACTCAAAACCTGAATAAGTGCATTCGGCAATATTAGATAGTGCTGCCTCTGATATTCCAATTAACTATTGCTACGCGAAACGGTAGTGACCTTGGACCCTTTAAACTCCGTGTGCGTTTGTGCGGGAACCATTATACCCAGCGATAGTTAGTGGCTTCTGTAAGTTAGTAAATCGTACGATAGAGTTAATTGACTGGCAACGTGACGAAAGAAGAAAGTGACTGTGGACTACCTCGAAAGGCGCCCTCAAGTTGGAGCGGTGTCGACGCTCGGGCTGCTGCCGACGGCCAAGGTCTAGGTTCAATCACCATCAGTCACACCCAGATACACACCACATCACCATTCCTTCCCTTGCACTACACAACCACATGCGACCTGACCGACTCCGGAGGGACCAGTCGCCTTGGATAGGTAAGTAAGCTTCATCCATATTCCTTCCGGTCGACTGGCCGTAGTATAACGCTCCGCCATATATTTTAGTGTAATTAGAGAGATTCCACGTGGCCTTAGGAGGCCCGACCTACGTCTGTTCGGGAGGTCTTCAGCTCATGGGCCCCTGAAGATTGGATCCTTTAAGGGAACAGCCGTAGGCCGTAACATAGTGTATAAATAATATTTATTGAAAGTCGTTTTAAGTTTGTTCGGATAATACATATGTACTAGGAAGAACCTGCAATAAAATACACCGGAACTTTTGTTTGTTGTTGTTTTTGTTTAAAAGAACAGTTTACAATCATGTTATATAATTAACTAGCTGGCCATGCAGACGTTGTTCTGCCCTCTCCGACGAACCTCCCAATGAAAAAATCCTAATATCGCAATAAAAAAAATATTGAAGTTCACTTATCGGGATAAAAAGTATCCTATCTCTCAAGTTGGACAAAACTGCACACAGTGTACAAAATTTTATTGAAATCAGTTCAATAGTTTAGGAGTTCACCGCGGACAAACAACGTGACACGTAATTTTTATATATAAAGATTATATTCTTATGAGTAAGGATATAAAATAAATAAGTGTTATCAATGATGGTAGAAAATAAAGAGACAAACGGTAGTGAGGGCAAATCTAGAAACCCTCACTCGTTCACACTATATAGTAAGGCGCAGAAGACTAGCTTGGAACCATGACAACAGAGCACACAGTCCTGAGGGTAAATGGATGATGTGGCTACGAGTACATCTATCCTCGATTAAATTGCGTTGTCACCCCTGAGGACAAACATACAACGCCTCGTTTCCAGTAAAAAGGGTGTCCGGTTCTCTACACTCACCATACAACACATTGCAGCATTAAGCTGGTATTCTGTTGGAGCGTGGTATTGTTAAGTCCTTGGTCCTGGAAAGTATAGAAGATAAAATGTAATTTTGTAATGAGTAAAATTGTAAACCAAATGTTTTATTTCGATAACCAGATAGGCAAACATTTTAAAAATGGTTATTCGTGTCTTATTAGCATGTAAATAATCCATAAGACTAACAGAAGCCAGTTATTCCGATTGTCTATATTACAGACAGACACTTAAATTTTGTTTGTATGTTAGATGTATAAAAATTAAAGTTAAAGTTACAGCCTATTTACGTCGCACTGCTGGACACAGGCCTCCTCTCATTTCTCATAGGGTTTTAGGGCAAAGAAGTGTCCGCCGCGCTGTCCTAATACATGTTGGGGAATTACACATGTAATAGGAATATTTTTTTCCTATTTATCAAACACACAGGTTTCCTCACAATGTTTTCCTTCACCGCCAAGCACGTAGTAAATCAGCACTTAAAATTGCAATTAACAATTTTATTGGTGCCGGCGGGTATCGCACCCGGGTTGCTCGCGTACTTTGAAATTTACACCGAGCGCTAACCATCTGAGCTACCACGGCTCATGTTAGATGTTAGATGTATATATTTAAATATTTATAATAACCAATTATTAATAAGATTTCATGGCTTCAATATGACTTATTTATATTTTTCATGGCCGAATTTTTTACTAACGAAACCATGGGCGTTAATAAATAAATCATCTCTCTTAGGATAATAATTTAAGCTGCTTTTGCTTTAATGCAGAATAAAGTATAATTTACTGATGTTTATTTTGCCTTAACAAAATTGTGTTGATCCTTTTTGTAATAACGTGTTTTCAATTGTGTAACACACATACAAAAACGTAGTCTAATTGTAAACCTCCTCCTTTTTTGAAGTCTGCTAAAAATGAAGTCTTTTTGCCTTTCTCATAATTGCTTCTTAAGACACTCTTGAAACGACGTTGATTGATGGTCATCACATTGAATAAAGGGGATTTAGTTTACATGATTGTGTTTGCACGAAATATCGTTGCACATATCACGACTTTTATTGTAAAGAAGTTGTTATCATCAATGAAGTAGCTAAAAGAATCTAATGCATAGTAAAACTAATAAAGGTTTATTTATTGAGTGCAACAAACTGAGTTAAATATTAAGTCTATTTTAAAACAAACCAATGCCAAATATTAGCTCAATGTCAGCAAGTGCTTTAAAAGTTGATTGCAAATTTTGAACTTAAAAGACATACGAAGGAAACAAGTTGTATAAACGCTTGTAACAGTATACTATCCTTCTTTTAATAACACTACGAGTTTTCATTAAGAAAAAAAAACTTCACCGTTGCTAACTATGTCGTGTACCTATCCTCAATGCACAAAGCGAATACCCATAAACTAGTTTCATTACACAAAGTGAACTCGTAATAACATTAAGTCTAAGCTCGTTTGTGACTTTAAAAAAAGTCTTTAGTTGCAATGCTTATATGGTGGTAATGGTTATGAGGTTGAGGTTTATTGAGTGTAATCTTCTATCGTGTTACTTTAATTAGATTCTCTTCAGTTGGTTTATTTTTTCACTTTGTACTTACATAAAGTTTTTATTTTTATTATTAGCTCTTACAAGAACCGCAGTCGGAAATCGAGACGAAATTTTCGCCCTTGTCAAAGTAATAATAGACGAGGAAAAGCTTTTGAATAAACTTTAGTCAAGACAAATTTAGCTAGTTACAAATTTAACAAATTGCTATAATGTAATGTATAATGTAGATGAGGGTAATATGGTCACCTTAAGCTTTGCCATATAACCAAAACTAGGACAACAAAGACAAAATTGCAAAAGCGTATACTATAACTAACATATTAAGAAATAAAATAAGCTAAAAAAGCTTTAACAATAATAATATAATCCAACCAGCATAGATCCACTACTAACATAGGCCTTCTCCAAAGACTGTATTACAACATGGTTCTACGACATCTGCATTTATTTACTTCGCAGCAGCGTAGCAAGGGGGAAGGGCAGGAAGGTCATGGCTCCTGGCTTAAGATTTTAGGACGCAGCATTTCAGGTAGAAAAAGTCAGTACCAACCTAAACGCGAATTTTATGGAGGCGAGGGGCGGCATTTTCTGCTCATGCGACTCCGGTCGGCAGCAACCCATGCTATGCTAATGCCTGCGCGTCTGCTCTTTGAGACTTCATAACTGAGAGAATTTTGGCAGTGACAAGTCCGAATTACCGCCTAAATGCGTGTAGCCAACACACATACGGGCCGTGCTACGGATATGTATGTCTGAAAATAAAAAAATATTTTGAGGGATTTTGATTTTTAATATTAAATGTTTTGTTAAAGATCCCCAGTGGTATAAATTGTAGCAATCTTGGTATGAATATATCTCTAAATTAAAATACAGAACATAATTTTAATAAAAACAATATTTAATGTTCACCTCGGACACATGTAATGTGACGTCCAAACAAACCTGCACAACGTCTTATCGGGCTAGTTTATTTGACGTTTTACATGCATTTAATAAAAGATATGACCTGCCTTACTTCGCGAACTATTCTTGGAAGGTAATAAACGTAGCAACAAAGACTTTCTAAAGTATTATATTCATGATAAAATATTTATTTAGTGAGGAAATTATCATCATCATAATCATCACTTACTGATTACTAAGATGGACTTACCATCTTGAACGACATTTAGTGAATTAGAGCATGATAATAATGATTTTCTTAACTCTAGTTTTGATCACTTTAATATTGATGAAAGATATAAAGTGAAGTATAATAATGTAAAAATTCATATACATCCCACAACTGTACAGAGCCCTCGACTTATTCCTTAGAGCGTTTTACGCCACGCTGCCCTTTTGCGTGTTACCAGATTTACACAAGTGTTTTTTTGAAGACTGAAGACATTCACGTCAGCCTAAAATGGTGTAAAGCAGCAATTCAAAACTGCAATTAACAATTTTAGTATTTCCGGCATGAAAGGTAATCAATTTGCTCACTCGTGAAATTTTAAAGGAATTCCAAAATCCTTACTGAAATCAAATGGAAGATTGATCGCTTATTGTGTCCATGTGTGGATTTGCGTGAGTGCGTGTGATAATTATGGAATTTGGGATTTATTTACATAAGATTAAGTAAATAAGAAAATGTTTCTTAGTATCAAGATGAAAACATTTATAGAAGATCAACAAATTAAAAACAAACCCTCAAATTATTTTAGACAAATGGGATCATTGCACATGTAACATCTAGTAGTTCATTAGTCTTTTTGAGCAATTAACTGGCAATGCTGTAGCGCCAGGAACGGGTAACTGTTAAGCTAACGTAATTTGACAGGCAAATTGCTAAAGCCAGTGTAAATATTATTAAACAAAATATAACTTTGTGACGTTGCAGTTACAATGTTACAAAGTTAATATTTAAGTGAAACGTATCATTAGTTTCATTTAATTTTCAACTATGTAACTATGCAAAATTATTCATTATGCGTATATTTGTGTATTCAACATTTTAATATACATTAAACTTTTCCAATCAAATTAAAAAAAAATCCTTCATTAATTGAAATCCTATATATATATATATATATATATTAATCTTTACCTATAAAATTTGGTGGTATTGGTGTGAGAAATCTTTCTAGCGTTGCATTGCCTGCTTTCCTTGCTTCCGTGCATAGTGTCATAGTGACTTATGTAACATAATTTTAAATAATAAAGTAGACCTGTGCTTTGCTACGGAGGCAGGACAGACATGGCAAACGCTCTGTCCCGGTGAAAATGTTTCACTGGAAGTTAACCAATAAAAACAGTGGGATATTCCGTTAGTACAGGGCGTGCAGAAGGGTTTGTTTCATAATTTCCATAGTGACCAAGATAAGGAACGCCTTCTAGCTGCCGCCTTCAACTAAGGAATCTAGTCACTGGTTGCACGCTTTACTATCAAGTAATCTCGGCACATTACTTGATGAGGAAAGCTTGCGCATCGTCGTAGGAATTCGACTAGGAGCGGCGCTTTGTCAACCCCATCAGTGCCCTTGTGGTAGCAGCGTCAACAAGTTTGGGCTCCACGGACTTTCATGTAAGAAAAGTGCTGGTAGGTTTTCACGACACAGTTCTTTGAACGATGTCATCCGAAGAGCTCTTGTCTCTATAAATGTTCCCTCGGTTTTAGAGCTTTGTGGAATATTTAGAGACGATAGCAGGAGACCCCACGTTATGACATTGGTACCTTGGGAGAGAGGTAAAGCCCTAGTATGGGATGCTACTTGCATAGACACTCTGGAGATGAGAGACCATCTCAGGGGTACCTCATTTAGAGCCAGGGCGGATCAGATGCAGCTGAACTGAGTAAGTGGAGCAAATATGAGTCTCTGAGAGATGACTACATATAGGCGGCACTGAAAATTTCGTGAATCAAGGAAGTGACACAACATTACGACTTAAAAATGTATTTATTACTTTTCGAAGTATTCTCCGCCAAATTTGACACATTTTTCCATGCGATGGAACCAATCATTGAAGCAACCATTCCATTCGGAAGTTGGGGTCTCCAAAATGGCCGTTTTGTAGGCATCCACAGCTTCTTTAGGTGATGAAAATCTCTGTCCACGCAATTTATTCTTTATTTTAGGGAAAGTATAGAAATCATTAGGGCTTAGGTCGGGGCTGTACGGCGGATGGTCTAATAATTGATGGTCTATATTTTCTTGCTCAAAAAACTCTTTTGTTCTGTGTGCTGTGTGAGAACTCGCATTGTCGTGATGGAGGATGATGCGGCGGTTGCAGTTCTCTTTACGGAGTTCAGAAACGACCTGTGGCAAACAAATGCTAGCATACCATTCTGCATTAACCGTTATTTGTCCCTCAAGAGGAATAGTTGTAACATAACCGGTTTTGGAGACAAACGTGGCCACCATTTTTTTTTGCAACACTCCGCGAACGAACAATTTTTGTTGGCTTTAACTCATTATAGCATAGCATTTGAGGATCCTGCGTAGAATCTTTCGAGAGTTCTGGCGCACCAAGTAACGCGAGCCGCTTTTGGCTCTTCACAGAGCGAATGCGGTATCCATCGGGAAAACAACTTTTTTACACCTAATTGTTCATGCAAGATTATTTGTATTTGACTCATGCCAATGTCTAAAGTTGCCTAAATTTCGCGGTATGTCACATGTCGATCTTTCTCAATCAGCTTACGCACAGCATCAACGTTTTCTTGGGTGACTGCAGTTTTTGGACGACCTTGACGGGGATCATCACTGAGCTTGTCACATCCACGTTGAAATTCAGCAAACCAGCGATAAATTATGGTTTTTGAATGGGGCTTCATCAACAAATGCAGAAATCATCCGGTCAACACACTGTTTTTGTGTTAAACCACTTCGAAAGTCATAATAAATCATCGCTCTTGAATTTTCTCGAGTCAATTCCATTTTCTAAACGACTAAACAAGTTTGATAAAATCTTGTGGCAAAACCGAGAATCTTTTTTTAAATAAATAAATAGTATTCGATTTTTAAAACCAAGGAGTTATTAATTAAAAAGATTTTAATATGACAGCAACAGTGGAAATATTCTATTCCCGATACTATTAGTGCAGCCCCTATTTGTGCCATTTGCTGTAGAGACCATCAGTCCGTGGGGTCCACGTGCGGTGAAGTTCTTAAAGGAACTCCATCTGCGGCTGGTCGTTGCTGCTGATGATAAGAGGGCTGGCTCTTTTTTCGCTTAAAAGTAAGTATACCCATTCAGCGGGGAAACGCAGCAAGCGTCCTTGGCACGATACCGCGGGTAGTAGGACTAAGTTTCTAGTTATAGTTTTTTTATTATGATTATATATAATAAGAATGATTTTTATTCTTTTATCTACTTTACTTATCTTCACGCACAATCCCTGACGGGGTCGCCAGAGAGAACAGATTGGCAAGTGTCACGATCCTTACATACCTCTTTCGCTTCTTTCAGATTCATTATCTTCTTCATACATGCACGTCTAGGTATCCGAGTAGTCTTGACCCTCCCCTCTTCGAGCAATTTGCTCACATGGTCTTCGAAAGTTAGTCTCGATCTACCTCGACAACTTTTAATATTTAATTTCGCGCTATATATTTTCTTCACCATTCGGTCTTCACTCATTCGCTCAACGTGCCCAAACCATCGAAGCACGCCCTTATCAATTTTTGTGATAAGGTCATCTTTCAAACCTGCCATATTGCGAATCTCTTCGTTTCGCTTTCGGTCAGCCATGGTAACTCTGCACATTTTACGTAGAGATCGCATCTCCACTGGATTCAACTTACTTTTATGCTTCTTCTGGCATACCCAGGTTTCGCTGCCATATAACAAAGTCGATACCAATACTGCGTTATGTATTGCAAGACGTGCACTCTTCACTACGCCTTGCCTTTTGACTAACGCAGTCAGGGCACCATTGACTTTGTTCCCGGCAGGGACACGCCTGTCCACATCTAAATCACATCTTCCATCCCGGCCGAAAGCACTCCCCAAGTATACAATTTCATTTACCTGTTCTAGACATTCCTGATTTACCCATATTTCACACTTCGTTCTCTCTTCGTCCCTTTCAAATACCAGAACCTTAGTTTTATTAGCATTCAAACGGAGACCTTTAATTTCACATTCCTCTTTCATACACGTGACTAATGCCTGCAGTTCTGCCTCTGATGGTGCAATAAGCACTGCACCATCAGCATACAGCAGATAATTTACTTTTATGTCACCCAGTTTCACACCCAAACAGCTATCTTTCAGCTTCTGTAAACAGCGGTCGAGATACAGTATGAACAGCCAGGAAGACATGACACAACCCTGTTTTACGCCCGTTTGGACGCTAAACATAGGTGACAGTACATGCCCTACCCGCACACAGGCTTTACAGTCACAGTAAAGTGACTGCACAGTCCTTAGCAATCGACCATCCACACCATACCCCGGCAACAGTTTCCACATTTTCTTCCTTACAACCTTATCAAATGCTTTCTCAAGATCCACAAAAGCACAGAAAATCTTCTGATTAGCAGCTTCTCCCGTGATCATGCGGAGAGAAAACATTTGATCCATGCATCCCCTTCCAGGTCTAAATCCGCATTGTGCCCCCCATAGAATTCTTTCCGATTTCTCTTGCATCCTACGTATCAATACCCTCAAGTAAACTTTACTTGCTAAACTGGTCAAGCTGATCGCCCGATAGCACCCGCAGTCAAAATGTGAACCTTTACCTTTATATAAAGGCACAATGACTGCGGATCGCCAATCATCCGGGACATCCCCCGTCCACCAGCACAAATTGCACAGCAGATGAAAGCTGTCCCAGACGCGAGGCCCACCATACTTGACCATTTCAGCAGTAACTCTGTCTAGTTATCACAATTACCACTTTTCAAACTTCGAATCGCACGTTCAATCTCTTTCATACTGATGACCTCAGTGTCATCGAGGTCCGGGTCTGGCTTACCAGTCACGGCGTCACCCCCGGATCCCTCACTAAGATCATCACACGCATACATTTCTCTATAAAATTCGATCCATCCCTGCATGACGTCCGATTTTTCTGAGAGGACATCATTGGTTCTCGAAGGCACTTTGTTCATTCTTAAGGCCGTCGCACCACTTCGGGTCCTTCCAACCTCTTTCCAGAAGAGTTTGGAGTTCTCCTTAAAGTTGTGCGACAACCTTTCGTCCGCTTCCATTCTACACCTTTCACGCACTTCCTCAATCAATGTTTTCGTATGAACTTTCTGCAGCTTATATCTTTCTTTCATCTTCTCTCTCATATTCTTATTATTACTAGAGGCCAAGTAGTCGAATCATGCTGTCTTCTTCTTCTTTACAGCTTCTTTCACTTCATCATTCCACCATGCATCTCTTCTTTTAGTACTACCTCTTTTTATTGTTCTACACACTTCTTCCGCTGCATTTACCATTCTATCCCTAAGGTTCTGCCATGTTCTTTCCACACATTATTTTCTGCCATCGATGGTGTCAAGCTTTTCGGTTACCCTCGCATGATATTTGTCCCTAGTACCCGCTTCCTGAAGCTTCCAGCTTCGGATGCGACAGACCGACTGTGGTTCTGTCACTGCCGTCCGGTAGCGCCAACCCGCGAACAGACCCCTAAATCTAGTAATCACTAGATAGTGATCCGTTCCCAAGTCAGCACCCCTAAACACTCGCGTATCCATCACCTGTTTTCGCAGTCGGTCATCCATCAGGAACAAATCGATCATACTTCTCTCATTCTTTCTTTAAGAAAGAAAGAAAGAAAAATTATTTATTACACCAAACACCAACACACATGTTACAAAAGATATTATGCACTAAAAAACTTATAACTACAGATCAAAACAAAATTAAATAAAATCATTACAATCAAACTTTTATTATGTATGTGCGTTTGGTCTTTCTCTAGTATACATATGGATTTTCTTGTGATTAAACATAGTGTTTGTCACAAGAAGACCCTTTTCCTTGCATACAGCCAGTATAAGCTTGCCAGCATCATTAACCCTTTTATCACCAAACTTTCCAAGCACCAACTCGTACCCTGGTCGAGCAGTACCAACCCATCCATTCAAATCACCACATACAACAATTCTTTCGTTTCCCCTAACTAAATCTAGAACTTTTCTTACATTGTCCCAAAACTCCTCCAGCTCAGCTCTGGACGACGAAGCTACCGGCGCATAAACAGCCAAAAGGAATAACTTCGTCAGTCTCAATTTAAAGCGAACCCAGAGAAGTCTTGAGTTCACAACCTTATTTTCAGTCATAATATCGACCAACCGAGACGACAGCAGCACCCCCCACTCCTTGGCAGGCGCTCTCGCTCTCCGGGACTCCGGACCATAGAGCTAACGTCCCGCCAGGGAGCTCTTCAGTACCAATGCCCTTCCGTTTGGTCTCCGACATACACACGACATCTAATTCTCTTTCTTTCATTATTTCGATCAGCTCATTCGTCTTATCTCTCATGCCTCCTCTAACATTCCACGTGCCAAATCTGCACTCTGTCCTCCACCTTCCGCCGTGTCGGGCTGTGCGTGACGGGTGGCGGTCCCCATCGCCGCTTTGCGCACTGCATTCCACACCAACGGGGACGAGCTGGTGTGCGTCGCCTTGGGGGGACGCCCTAACCCTCGTTATCATGGGTGCGCAGCTGTGTAGTATTGCAGTCCTGAAAAGGGCTGGCAGGGGTCGCGACGAGCACGCTTCTACAATGATTCTTTTATCTAAGTTTTTCTTTAATGTTGAGCTTAAGTATAAATTGTTATAACTGCCAACTGAACTACAGCCCTAAATATTTTTAGCTTCTAATATTATACAGTTACAGTAATATGAAGCAGGAACTAGCCTATATCGGTTTTGTTTACGTTAAATGTCACGTGTCCGTTATTCTAGCTAATGAAACTGAAAATGAATTTATACGCGGTAGCTCCGATTTCCCATATATTTAGTCTGTAACCTTGATAGTTAAGTATATATCTCCAGATCAAGTAAATAACATTATTTATCTACTTGTTATATTATAAAGTGTTTTTAAATTTTTTAATAGACTGTGTAATTTATATAAATGATAAACAAGCACTTATAAACTGTTACTTTTGGATACTAAATTATTTAAAAAAGTTATGTAGGAATTATATAACGAATTAATTATACTCCTAATTATATAATAAGTTCCTAGGCTCTTAAGGATTGATAAACGTGAAAAGCAATAGGGAAGCTATCACTGCGAAAAAATTAGGAATCTGAGTTAATTAGTAGATTTATCAGTTACGTTGCGAAAATCCATTATATTAAATATGTTAAAAATTAATAAGCTAAGATCTCCGTAAAAAAATAAAAATGATGTGATAGGAAGAACACCTCCCACCCTCCCTAATTGCGTGCACCATCCAAGTCACCTACAAACCTACAATCCCAACATCACTACACTAGGAAAAATACAACACCGTCGACAACACAAGATTAGGTGGAAGACATCATCATCAACATCTCAAGTCCAGTCAAAATCTACCGCGTGGTCTTTATATTCCATTCATCGACTCTTATTGTGCTTCATAATCTATATGTTCATATTTTACATCGAAGAAATAAAAATACTTCATTTCATTTCAATTCATTTTATTTCTTTAAAAATAATAACGCTCCTCCATTAACGTCTGATTAATATATTAATAAACCGTTCGTTTTCCGTTTCTATTTCTTGTATTAGGTATGAAATGAAGCTAAAAACTGTAGTTTTTTTAGCAACATTAAGCTTTTTTATATATTTAAATATTGATAACGAATTAAAATGAAAACAAGTAAGTCTTTTTAAATGAATGATTTGTGTGTAAGTGTACATACTTATAATACAGCCCATAACGCAAAACGCACCGTTTCTTTATTAAAGATACGGGGTAGTGTGATTTACTATGGCTACGAATACGATGCCAATGCGAAGTGGTCTCTCAAGCACCTTTATCTTCAACGATTATTATCGACTACAAGCCTTTCTATGTCCTCCCCATTTGCCAGTTCAGATTACTTATCTTATGAGTTATATTTGCCTCAATAGCCCTTTAGACAAGAGGAATAGTGAGACGGTATAACTGTAACTTTTTATATATATTAAGGTTTGTGACTTTGAGTTTACTGAAAAATTTTCACATATGAAATTATTTGGAATGTTTAAATTAATTAAAATTTCTACCACACATATTAATCATCATCAATGAAGTAATAGAAATAGGTAATCAGAAATAGGCAATCAGAAATAAGCATCTTATAACCGCAAGTTTGGCTTCACGTCGAATATTATTCTTATCTCTATGCTCCCGAGTACCACCGTCTTCGACTCAAATCACTGATCAAACAGTGGCTTGATTCATTGGCCTTGCGAAGTGACGTTACATCTATTTGAATTTTTACCGCTTTTACCAAGTGGGTGCTTTAAGGAATCGTTGGAATTAGTTAAATCCACACTATCTGGATGGTTGGCGCTCCTACACTGTAAGATTTTCCGTAAATAACCTGACTGAAGATTAATTTGTGGAATTTGCTCTTACTAGCATTTATACAGAATAGAATCCACTTCTTTTCCAATAGTTGGAAACGTACCTGCGATTCCGCTGGTATTGCAGATGTTCATGGGTGACACGAACACTTATCGTCATGTAAGTTTTGCAATTAAATGTGTCCAAATATTACATGTAAATATTAATAAAACTCTAAAAATTTTAATTATGTGTAAATTTATTTCATTTCAAGGTTGACAATGCCTTTGTCAAGGGCTTATGTATGATACAATAAAATGAGTTCAGTAACGCCGCTGTAAGTTTTTAAAAGTAAGGATAACAAGCACAAAATTCACCTGATTATATTTTAGTCGAATGTACTAATAATTTATTTTTCTAGAATTTGATGTATTGGGTTTTTTGAAGTAAAATTTCTTTAACGCCAACAGGGTAATTCAGATCTCTTTTATGGTCGGAGGTAGAGTTTATATCGTTCAATGCAGTTTCCGCTTTAGTAAATATAGCGATTGAATACAGTAATTCGTGAGTATATTATGTGTTATATACACATGTAAGTATTCAACATTTAGACATCATATTATGCCATCAAAAACATAACTTGTAAAAAAAACCAAGTCTCGCAACTCAGTTCTTCTACCGTGAAAAGTTGTTAGATCCATGTTTTAACAAGTCGGTTAATTTATTCAGTTCCTACATAAGGGTCCTTTTCTCTTAATTTATTACGTAATTGACTATCCTAAGAACATCTTATAGTGGCCATATCAATATTAATTTTTTTAATGTTTTAAATAAATAGATTGACTTGGCCATCGCATGAAAACGCAATGTAATATAATATCTATCTCTCTAGTAATACATATTATATTAAATTAGATTGTTTAGTGCGATTGCCAAGTCAATTTATTTATTTAAAACATAAAAGATTTTATATTGATATGGTTACTATAAGATGTTGATAGGTTAGCTAATTACGTAATAAATTAAGAGAGAAGGACCCTTAAGTAGGGACTGAATAAATTAACCGACTTGATATTACATGGATCTCACAACTTTTTACGGTAGAAGAACTGAGTGGTTTTTTTTAACAAGTTATGTTTTTGATGGCATCTCATTTCTTTTTTAGATAGTTATATCTAGGTACCTATCTTCACCTATTATTCCATTATATTATACATATATAGGTACACTGATTCATTCACTGCAGATGTACCTTTGTAATCCTATATATTTATGTGGGATTACAATTATTTATGCAGTTGGTGTATCTCAAAAACTGGATCGAAATTGCAAAATATTTTATTTTTTCTTGATTTATAAACTAAACACTAGTTGTATTCCAAATTTGAAGCTTCTATGTCTGCTAAAAGTGCCTTAGAGTTTTGATGATCGGTCAGTCAGTGAGTGACAAAATTAAGAAATTTTGACTAGTTCTAATTCTTAAACTACTAGTTCAAATTTGATGAAATTTGAAATATACCGAGAATATACAATGCCTACTTGGTTACTGAAAATTCAGGCTTCTAGATTTATATACCATAAAGTTATAGGGTTTCGAATATTTTTTTTTATAGGATCGGGTGACAAACGAGTACACATCTACATCAATCCTCAATAAAGACTCAAGATGCAGATGCGTTGTCACCCGTGAGGACTAAGATGGAATGCCTCTTTGCCAGTAAAAAGGGTCTCCGGTTCTCTACACTCACCATACGAAACACAGCAGCGTTAAGCTGCTATTTTACGCTGGTTTTCTGTGAGAGCGTGGTCCTTCCCCGTTCGAGCCGATCCATTCGTGCTACAACCATAATATAGCTGCAGCATGGCTCTACCACGTATAAGAATATGGCCTGAACTGCTTCGAGAAAAGGATGGTACGGCTGTGCCGCTTTTTTGCTCGACTTGGCGTGGGCACTGCCATGCCCACGTCGAGTAGTATATTTATTTACTTTCTATTTTATATAGTTCCATATAAATAATAATAATAATTGTATCGTTATATATTTCATAAATAAGGAAAAAGTAGTAAAAAATCAATAATAATAAAAAATAATAACTAGCAGCATTTTCCTGATAATAAAAAACTGCGGTTGCCAACTCGTCTGCCAAGTGTATCTACTAAAGCAAATATCTAGAGGGTTATAATATAATAAAAATCAACTCCAATTTGTGAAGGACGTCCAAGACATTGGACTTTTGATAAGCTTTAATTAATGTATGAATGAAATTATCATTAATAAGCTTACTTCAACCACGTGTGAAGATTATCCGCGCTCATATAAATTAAAACGTTCTCCCCACGGTAGGATTTTCTCCTGGTTCGTGGAGGTTATTTACATACTTAAATTACAAATGTACAAAATTCCAGACTTGGAACAATTATTTGTAGGCTATTCAAACATATTTCCGCGCGGGATTCGAAACCAGTGGCCCTGCAGCGCTGAAACGAAAGGCTTTTAAATTGAGCAAAAAAAATTAAAGTTGTTTTTTAAAAAAATAATTCAATTGAAAATATATATTTTTAACAAATTCCTCAATGATAACTAAAACTAAAATTATGTGAACATAGGAAAATACCATAAAATACTTTAGATAAAATAAGACAGTTTCAAAAGTGGTAGAGCCACGTGGCGGCTTATGCTGCGGATGGGCCGGCTCGAACCGGGGTGGTACCACGACCTCACAGAATACCAGCGTAAAGCTACTACGTAACTAACTAGTAAGATAGTGTGGTTTATCTCTGCGTTTCGCTTGGTGAGTGCAGGTGGCCGGAGGCCCTTTTTACTGGAAATGAGGTATTTCATCTTAGTCCTCACGGGTGATAACGCATCTGCATTTTGATTTGTAATAGAAGATAGATGTAGATGTCTGTGGGCCGCAGCAACCACTTACCATCAGGTGGACTGTGTGCTCGTTTGTCACACTTATTCTATATAAAAAAAAGAGCCGTAGTAGCTCAAAGAGTAAACGTACGCTGTAAACTTCACAGTACGTGAGCAAATCGGATTCTATCTCCGCCGGCACCAAAAAAACTGTTGATTGCAACTTTAAGTGCTGATGATAGACGGAGAGAATCCATCTCTTACGCCGCCATTACGCATTGCTTATGGCAAGGAGTAAATATAAAAAGTGAATCATTGCTCACGTCATATTTCTAGGCAAATAATGCTGATCACAATTTATCTTCATTTGCAATTACACCGGTCACATCATGAACCGCATTTGTCACAGCCGAATGGACGATTACAGTTATATACGAGTATTTCACACAAGCTACGGTATGAGAGTGGTTGACTTAATGAATTCTCTTACTCCATTAAAACCCCTGTTATAGCATACGAGCAATTTATAGTTTTAGCTTAACATGTTTATTCGTGGTAGAGAAATGCTGCAGCTATATTAGTAGTATAGTTGTAGCACGAATGGGTCGGCTCGACCGGGGAAGGACCACGCTCTCACAGAATACCAGCGTAAAATAGCAGCTTAACACTGCTGTGATTCGTATGGAGAGTGTAGAGAACCGGAGACCCTATTTACTGGAAAAGAGGCATTCCATCTTAGTCCTCACGGGTGACAACGCATCTGTATTTTGATTCGCAAACGAGGTTAAATGTAGATGTCTATGGGCCACAACAACTACTTACTATCAGGTGGACTGTGTGCTCGTTTGTCACCCTATCCTATAAAAATATATATGTATAAAAATATATATTTTTTTATCGCAGCAAGGACTCTTTCAACTCGTTGATGAAGCAACACGCATTACTGATAAAAAAGAATCACTTCTAGATCTTATTTTGATCGATTCTCCAGAATTATGCAAAATTATTAACGTATACCATAACACCGAACTGAGTGACCATGCCATGGTGATTTCCAAACTTAAAATTAATAAACCTAAGGAGAAACAGCTATACATACACACGAGGTCTTTAGAACAAATTAATCAAAATGAATTTTTAGCTCATCTGGAAAACCTGACTTGGTATGATACTGTAATTGAAAATAATATCCACAAAAAAGTTCAACAGTTTAGTAGTATGTTGCTTGACGCTTTTGAAATACATGCACCTTTAAAGTTAATTAGGCTAAAACGAAAACCAACACCATGGATTACAGACAATATAAAATTATTGATGACACTCCACGACTCTGCTCATAATCGTGCCAATACTTCAGGAAAGGATTCGCACAATGAATATTATAAAAGTCTCAGAAACTTAGTAAACAGCGCAATCAATAGAGAAAAGTCAGCTTATTTTACGTTTTTTATTAACAAAAATCAGGGTAATCCAAAAACTATGTGGAGCCATCTGAAGCGAATATCGCCCGTGGGGAACTAATCAGGACAAATATGCGTACCATCACACCTCTGTAACCCCGATACTATTAATAACTATTTTATAGAAGTGCCAGGAGATAATGAAATAGATAAAAGTACTTTTAATTACTTCAATAGCAACCGATTAAATAACACTGAATTTAATATAACAACCGCAACAGAATCTGAGGTTTATAAAGTAATTACAGCAATTGGAACTAAAGCCAGTGGACACGATTTAATTAATATAGATATGGTTCGTATATCTTTACCGGTAACATTACCTATAATAACAGGAATAATAAACGAATCCATTAATACTAAGATCTTTCCAGATCCTTGGAAACTGGCCAAAATTAAACCTATTCCTAAGAGTCCAAATGTACAGGAAATTAATAACCTTAGACCAATCAGCATTTTACCTACACTTTCCAAGATATTGGAGAGGGTAGTATGTTCACAGCTAACGAGATATCTAGAAGATAATCATATTTTACCAGAAACACAATCCGGGTTTCGTCGAGGGTATGGTACGGAAACAGCTCTGCTGCACGTCACGGATGATATAACTACAGCTTCTGATAAAGGTAAGGGTAGTATATTGGTGCTATTGGATTTTACTAGAGCTTTCGACTGCATAAACCATGATATATTTCTGGAAAAACTGTCATACTACGGAGTATCGGAGGCAACATGTAAATGGTTTTACTCATTCTTATCAAATAGAAGTCAATATGTTGAAATTAACACTGACCAAGGGGAAGTAATGCAATCAAGTATAAGAAGAACGTCCAGAGGCACTCCGCAAGGATCTATCTTAAGTCCTATTCTATTCATACTGTTTACAGCGGATATTAGCAAAGTATTAAAACATTCTAAAATACATCTGTATGCCGACGATACTCAAATTTATCATTCGTTCAAGCCAGAACAGACGGAAAATGCAGTCATGAAGTTAAATGAAGATTTGTCGGCAATCCTCCAATGGGCAAAAAAAAAAATGGTCTAACACTTAATCCCTTAAAATCAAAATATATGGTGCTAGGAAGTAAAACACAATGTAAAAAAATATTAAGTAAGAAACTGGAAATACTCATCAACAATAAAAGGTACTAATAGTGGATCATACAAATAACCTTGGTCTTACCCTCGATAGCCAACTACGCTTTAATGAACATGTAAATATTAAAATACGTAATGCTTTTTATCGTTTAAAGGTTTTATATAGCATAAGAAAATACTTAACAGTAACGATCAGGAAGACCTTAGTTGAGTCGTTAGTGTTATCACATTTTAATTACTGCGATACCGTCTATGGCCCACGACTGTATGCAAAAACAAAAAAGGCAATTCAACGCGTGCAAAACGCATGTACTAGTTTTTGCTATAACGTCCCAAAGAGAGCTCACATTACTCCATATATTAATGAAAATAATATTTTAAAAATGGACGCACGTAGGAAACTGCACTTGGTTTGCTTAGTCCACAAAATTATTAGTAACAAAAGTCCACTGTATTTATACAATAAATTAGATTGGAGTAAAAATGCTCATGAAGTAAATACACGTAAGACTCTCAAACATGCTGAATATTCCATGCCATAAGACTAAAAACTTTAGGGGATGTTTTAAATATTCGGCCACAAAAATATGGAATGATTTGCCACCACCCTTAAAAGAAAATTTTAATATTACATTTGCAACATTTAAAAAAAAGGTTAAAAAGGAGTTATTACATAAACAGAAGTCTTTTTAGGCCGAATAACTGTATGTTTATACTGTAATAAAGTTTTTTTTTTCATCTAACAAATATTGACTGTAAAGAGGTTTACCAACAATACATAATTAAATAAGATGTGCGTGCGACCAAAATATACCCACAACAGCAGGGACTGGCTGAAAAACAGTGCTGAGCATAATGCCCAGCGAATACTGAGCCTGTGCCCGTTGCCTCACATTATAATCGTAAACTGAGTAATATTAGTTAATCTGTTAATTGTGAATGTTCATTTTTTTATAAAAATTTTAAGTCTAATCATTTTTATGTGTATACGTACTTTGTAAACGTTTCATTTGTAAACTTATTATTGTGTGGCAATAAATATTTATTATTATTATTTGCTATACATGAAATGGGAAAAAATTTTACCTCTCTCTAAAAAAAAAACGAATAATTCTACAGCCTTTTGAATTTATTAAGAACATAACCGTGGTAATTTAATTTTATATTGAAATATTATGGATATTATGATAGGTAAGTTTACATAATGATAACTTATATTTACGCGAACACTACACATTGAATAAAACTACTTTTTTAAAAACACGAAAAAAGAACACATAGCTGACGTGATGCACCAACGTTCCTGGAAGTCTGGAGTTTGTGACCATATCCTAGACGGCCCCCGCCATTACATTAGATTCGATAAACCACAAATTCTCGCGAAAGAACATCGATTCCTGCCAAAAATGATACGCGAGACTATTGAAATTAAAAAACATCCTAATTTCAATAGAGAGGGAGGCTGGGTACTACCACCTGCTTGGGATCATGTAATTAATAAAATTAAAACTAAACCCAAGCATACCACTGCAAGGTTTCAAGACACAGTAAGTTCATTCTGCGAAGATCGGACCAAAATTAATCATTAAAAAAGCTGAAGGTACTCCGGGTTAACTCTGACATCGGGACGGCAATGACGTCAGTCCTGAAAAGCACCGAAACATCGGGAATAAATAAAAATAAGATAAATAAGTTTATTAAACGCGAAAAACTCCGTAAAAGTAGTTTTATTTAATAGGTAAGTTTTTCTGCAAGTGAAATCAGACACATTTTTTTACAGCTCGTTAAAATTAAAGAGAGGATGAATTGCATGTAAGTACTGCGCCTTTTCACTTCATAAATGAAAGCCGAGGTTATATTTTAAAATAATTTGAACTTTATGGTTTTAGTTTTTCGTCTCGTCAAATTAAGGTTTTAATGTTTTAGTCATTTTAGGATCTTACACTGTTTACATGTAGATAATTTTAAAGTTTTTATCGAAACAAAAAACATTAAAAATTTAATTTGTTTGGCGATCCACGACTGTGCGTTTTACTAGGAGTTTTCTTCCTCGTACAACTTCTCTGTGGAATTGTTTACCACCGGCAATTTTTCCGGACCGATATGACTTAAGGACCTTCTAGAAATGAGTTTAGGTACACCTTTCTAAAGGACCGGCAACGCATCTGCAATTCCCCTGGTTTTGCGGTTGTTCATGGGCGGCGGTAGTTACTTACCATCAGGTGAGCCGCATGCTCGTTTGCCCCCTTTTCTATAAAGAAAATAAGTAAGCAAACAGCATCACTGCCAATCGCGGTGCGACACAAGGCAGCCTAGTCTGCAACATCACTTTCATTGCTCTAACTATTAAGGCTCTTAGATTGTCCGATTCTAGTTGCCTGCGCAGCGCTTCATACAGCTCGAACGTGGGGGGAGGAAATATTTTTATTAACATTTGTTAGTTTTCCGTAGACGCTTTTTTCGAATTATCATCGTTTATTTTAAATTCTTGATTAGCGCTAAATGGATGACTTACTTTATTTAGATTATCAAGATCTGAATTATCGAAATCCGGTGGTATATATAATGGACCGATATTCGTTATGTTCGAAGCCTATGTTGCAACATAACCTAGTGAATTGACTTCTAACTATGTATTTGCATATTAAAGAACAAACTTTATTTTGTAAATATAAGTATATTCTGCTGAACAATGAGTTCAGCAGAATATATGGCATAGAAAATTTATTCGTCGTAAAATGACTTTTGTTTCCATCAATGCTAATTTCTAATCTTTATTAACAAAATCAGAATGTCTTGTAGATAAAAGTAACAAAAACTGCATACGGACTGGTGAGGATTGAACCTTAGATATTGAGTGACGAGTTATATATATTTTCTGAAAAGCACAGAGCTAGTGAGCTTCGATTATTATCATCATCATCGTTACAACTTATCGATGAGTCGTTACTCCATCTAGTGGGGACAGTTCTATACTTCACATGCCAGTACTGTCACTTGAAAATTTTTCGTCCCCATCGGTTGTCGTTTAGTCGAGATATACGGCTGGCTTTTTGCTACTTCAGCTTACTCATACTTTGGGCTATGTCGGTTACATTGGTTCTACTCTGGATATCCTCAGGGCTTCGATCGAAGATAGTGAAATTAGTGTTCTCCATTCTCATCGAGATAAAATTGTGGTTTAGATACCTTTTTTCCCAAGATACACTTTGTAGAAGAAGTAAAATCACACAGTTTTGTAGACAGTGTTTTTATGCTTTCATAGACACCAATTGAAAAAAGAAATAAACCTTTATGATACCAAGAATGGTATTAATGCAATTAACAACCAGTCTACCAAGCGTGGCAATTACGTCACGTTCAGCTAAAACTCATGTTCATGAAAAAGACTGGCTATACAAAAAAGCTTGATATTTGGGTACCACACCAGCTCACTGAAAGAAATCTAACGAATCGTGTACTCCTTTGCGATTCTCTATTGAAACGTAATCAAACCGAACCAATTTTGAAAATATTGATTACTGATGATGATAAATAACGTGCGAAAAAGATAATTGTCAAAGGGTACTCAAGCTCCACAGATTGTAGCAAAACCCGTGTTAACACGCAATAAGGTGATGCTGTGTGTATGGTGGAATTGGAAGATTATCGTTTATTATGACCTTTCACTGCCAGGCGAAACCATCGATTCGGATCTCTACTGCCAACAACTAATGAAACTCAAGCAAGAAATTGAGAAAAACCGGTCGGAATTGATCAACAGAAAAGTAGTGGTCTTTCATCATTATAACGCCGGACCACACACATCTTTGGTGACTCAGAAAAAATTGAGAGCTTGGTTGGGAAGTGTTAATGCATTCTTCATATAGTCCCTAAAGTTATACCCTCAGAATTTCACCTGTTTCGGTCTCTTCAGAATTCTTTGGGTAGTGTTAGTTTAACATAAAGAGAGGTCTGTCAAAACTACTTGTCGCATTTTTTTTGGTCAAAAATCCCAAGATTTCTACAGCAATGGGATTATATTACTACCTACAAGATGGCTACTAGTTATCAAACAAAATGGGACATATATATTATAATTAAATGTAATTCCAATTGAAAAAAATGGATAAACATATAAGTGTGGGTACTGCTGCCACAGCACACACATGCGTCACTCGTGTCAGTCAATGTATGTGTAACTCTTGCGAAATACGATAACGACCGCCACCGGCGGGACGGCAGCCTGTAAGCGAGTAGTCAGTTCCTTTGGAGTTTACTAAGCGAGCACGCGTCTCGGATTCGACAAAATAAATCTACTTCAATCAGTTATGTGAACAATCTAATCATTTTCCCCTATACACATGCCTTTATGACACACCAGAATCGCAGTTACGCAACATAAATATCAATAACATACCAGGTATTCAAAAATAAAAGTATGGTATTAATGCAATTAACAACCAGTGTACCAAGCGTGGCAGCTAAGACACATGTTCAACTGTGGATTAAAAAAGCTTTATTGGCAATGTTCGCCGAATGAATTAATGTTTAAAGTTTTTCTTGGAGTCTTATATGATTAATGTCAGTTAAACGCATTCTAGATTTTACTACAGCTTTTACATGGAATGATTGCTGTTCAAAAAAATACGTATATTCATGGGTTTCTTCGGTGCTCATTGTTCTCTTCCATTTTCGCAAGTATCGTAAATAATTATAAATAAATAAAAGCAATCAAAAGTCTATATTGCTTGAAATTTAATAAAACAATATAGGTAATGTATTTGTTTTAACTCTACTTCACGGTCAGAAGAGCCGAGTTCGTTATTTTTTTAATCGAAAGTATTGAATAATAGTAATTTCTTACCATGTATTATAAAGATTCGATATATGAAGGGCGAGGAGCGAACGTTTACATCATTGCACACTACTTTGAAGTTTGATATTTCGAAAAGTAGGCTACATTCTTATTCATACGGTACAATTAAGGTAAAAGTTTTACATTTGGAGTACTGGATGTACGATTTCATGGTCTGATTGTGGTACAAACGAGGGCTAATAATCGGTCTATTCACCAAATGTCGCTAGTAGGTGAAGTTTTTTTGTCACACAATGTCATAAAACTGAGAAGTTTCGTTTTAAATAAAATTTTATCGGTTTCTAGAGTATTAGATAAATAAACAAAACAACGCATTAGTGGTTTGTTGCCTAATGTTTTTCACATTTTTTATCTCTTTTTTAATTTTTCTACTTTTGCATTACTCTCTATCTGTTCATAAAGTTGTATCACATTCTATATTATATCACGTGATATCAGATTTTTTGTACAGTGAATTTTCGGCGAGATATAGCCGTTTAACACCTACATTTACGATCGAACATCACCTTATTCAAGCGCTTTAAACTCTCCCCATTTAAAAATTAAGGGATCTTAAGTAATTTAATTCACATAGTCTTATAGCTCCTGAAAAGCCCTACAAAATCGTTTTTGAAAAAAAATTCTATCACCTAAAATGAAGGAGCTATGCTTAAAAAACCAATCAATTTTTTTTCGCAAAATTCGAATTACCCGCTTCAGAGCGTAGTAATCTACATAACCGGTATATTCGGCCGTTATACGTTATATTTTCCACTTTTTCGATTCTTATTGGAAGACAGTGAAGAAGAAACATTTGCTCACGTGTATGCGTGTGTGAGTGTGTATTTCGTTGATTTCTCACACGTGTATTCTAAAGATCGAAGACAGAAGCACGTGCTCTGACAATTTCAATGTTTTCAAGGGTACTTTTTAACAAGGGTAGGTTGAAAGATTATGAAATTGTATCCTAAAGCATGAAACAATCATTATTTAACTATTTTTACCCATATTTAGGTTTTTAAGGTTATTTTATAATGTTTGACAATAAGGGGTAGTTTTCACGCCTAAAAAACAAAAAGCGTACAACGGCACAATATAGAAAATGAATTAGAGGGTGAATAAAGTCTAATCTAATAGGAGTCACGCGCGATCCGTTGAGGAGTCACGCGCGATCCGTTGAAGTGTAAACACGGTTATCAGTCAGCTGTTACTTTATTTTGTTCCTAATAAGCTTGTAAAGTTATTTCAAACTTTTTTAAAGTCAATATATTTTGCTATTTAATGTTTGTGTTTTAGAAAGATATAATTAATATTATAAACCTTGTGCAAAGTGTATTATAAAGTGCATTAATTACGTGCATTTGTTTGTACCGTGAATGTCAGCTGAGAGGTGTGACACCTATTCTTTGCTTGTATCGGTCGTTGACCTGTATTTGCGCATAGTCTATCTTGCTCGCTCCAGCATCTAATTAAAGGCCTGTCGCTAAGCAAGGGGTCACATTTGGCTCGTCAGTTTATTTACCGAGTACCTGCTTATTGAATTCATTTGCTTACTATCTGTATAAATTATTTGTACGAATAATACAAAACCATGAAATGCTTAGCATGTACTCAAGTGATTCGTCGCGAAGAATTATTAGTTTGTATACGCTGTAAGGGCACGTATCATTATAAATGCCTAAATATTACTACGGCTCAGTTTATGAATAAAAATCATGATATTAAGCGTACATGGTGCTGTCCTTCGTGTGTGAATGTAACATCACGCCGTATTAAGGACGACACACCTGTTAGAAAACAATTCGAATCAACGCTTAACCAGACTGACATGTCATGTGAGGATATTATTCAGGGTCAAAGGGACTTAAATGAGTCGCTATCTACTGAGCAGCCTAATACGATCATCACCAGTAGTATGTTACAATGCCAGTCAGACAAATGTATTAATATCTCCCTTGAGCAACTTTCTTCCCTTCTTGATACGAAATTAAATCATATGCGTAGCTCAATTACTAAGGAGATTAAGCAAGAGTTTGATATAGCAGTGGCTAAACTCAAAAAAGAATTTACGGAAACTACAGATTTTTTATCTGCTCAACTAGTAGAGGTAAAAAGTGACATATCGTCATTCAGTAACAAAATATCTCTTTTAGAGAGTGAAAATGAAAAACTACAGGCAGAGTTGTGTCTTTTAAAAAACCAAACTTTACCTTCCACATATCAGGATTTGCGAAACACCATAACTCAGTTACAAGTTAATCTTGATGAGCGTGATCAACAGGCTTTATTAAATGACTTAGAGATTTCTGGTATCCCGGAAAATAGCAATGAATCAGTTCCACACATCGTTGTTGCGGTAGCAGCCAAGTTGGGCACTCAGCTCGAAGAGAGTGACATAGTTAGCGCCAGTAGAGTGGGAAATAGTCAGCGCTTTTCTGATTTAAAAACACAAGCCCTGGGACGTCCCCCACGTCATCGTCATATTGTGGTACGCCTCTGTCGTCGAGTTATTCGAGACGAATTGTTACGAAATGCTCGTGTTCGCCGTGGGGCTACAACAGCAGATCTTGGCCTCCCATCACATGAACCTAGACCTTTTTATCTCAATGAGAGGCTTACTAGTACTAATCGTCAATTATTTGGAAAAGCACGTGATATTGGGAGAGGTCTTAATTGGAAATACATTTGGACGAAGGAGGGACGTATATTTGCTAGACAGAGTGATAGTTCGAAAATACACCAATTGCGATCTATTGCTGATATTGAACGTATTTTTGGTGTTTTATCAGAAAATAGTTCCAAATAGCCAATTAAAAAAAGTTTTTACATGTTTTTATAAATGTTTTAAAGTTTTACTTCTATTTTTAAGTTATATAATTTTACTTTTATATCTTTTGCACTCCGCCTGTATTATCTGCGTAGGATTGTTAATAAATTTGTTTAGTTTTAGTGTAATTATCAATGTGTTAAATGAACCAATTTATAAAAACATAACCTCATTACTACTATTTTTTAGTTATATAATTTTTCTTTTATTCCTATGTCATTTTGTCTGTATTTTTTGTATAGGTTTGTTAAAAATTTTGTTTAATTTTAGTGTAATTATAAATGTGATAATAGAACTTATTTATAAAAATGTAACCTCACTACCTCTATTTTATAGTTACATAATTTTTCTTCTATTCATTTGGTATTTTACCTGTATTATTTGTATAACTTTGTTAATAAAGTTCTTTAATTTTAGTGTGAATATAGATGTGCTAAATGAACGTATTTATAAAAATGTAACCTCATTACTTCTATTTTTTAGTTATATAATTTTTCTTTTGTTTCTTTGGCTTTCAACCTGTATTATTTGTATAAGTTTTTTAATAATTTTGATTAATTTTAGTGCAATTATTAATGTGCTAATTGAACTAATTTGTAAAAATGTAATTTCATTACTACTGCTACTGTTAATGTTAATGTGGTTTGTGTTTTTCTCATTGGCTAAGCCGCTTACTTTGCTTAACTTTATACTTAACATAAACATGTTTCTATCGTTGGAGGTTTGTGTCGTATTATGTGTGTTGATGACAACGTTTCTACTACTGTTCATTGAACAAATGATGGCCATATCTATAACAATTAGAATATTCTTCATTATACATTATTTCTTTGACTTAATATACCTTATTAATGCATCTCAAATATTTTACCAACATAATATTTATTTTACGAAATATTATTATAAAATGCTATTACTATTTCACTTACTACACAACACATATAAATATGTATATATACCTGAATATGTATTTTTGTACGTCGGTAATATTCATATGATATATATGTACTCGTGTGCAAATGGAACTTCATATTATATGTGTATAGTGTACCGAAGTCCTATGATTCCCAACATTTTTATTACGTGTTATTTTAATAGATTTAGTTCTGAGTTAAATGTTTATCTACGAATAATATTTACACGCATTCGGTGCTTTTGTGTGTCTTTATATTTTCTAATTGTAACATGTAAGGTTTTACTATTATTCTTAGCCGGTCGAGTATATTCGCTTATAATAATCGGGCTAGACGTCCACTGTTATTTACTGTTGTGGTTTCTTAAGAGTTTTAATTCAATTCAAAATATCTGAAAATTGGTCTTTTTAATGCGGGATCTCTTGGCACTAACCATGATGAGTTCCAGGTTGCACTGGAGCGATTGTCACCGGATTTAATGGCTATAAATGAAACATGGCTTAGGACCGGAGGGTCCGGTCGTGCACCGTCTATACCTGGATATGCTCTAAAACATATTCCCCGTCCATCCTCTATGCGTAGTCGTGGCGGCGGTGTCGGGTTTTATGTTAGGAGTAGTGTTCCAGTCCGTACTTGTTCGCATCCTTCTTCAATTGGTGACGTTGAACAAATGTGGCTATCACTTGTCATCAACTCGACTAGAATTTTAATAGGCACAGCCTACAGACCCCAATGGGTAAATGTTGATACTTTCTTCGACGCTCTCACTGATTCATTAGCAACATTTTCGTGTTATGACAATGTAGTGTTATTGGGTGATTTTAATATAAATGTTCTTAATGAAAACGATAATATGACCTTGAGACTTCAACAATTTCTGCATTATACTAGTCTGATAAACTATGTTAAAGAACCCACACATTTTACATCTCATAGCGAGACGTTAATAGACCTCGTCTGTACTGATGCTGAAGTCAAGGGCATACAAGTTAACCATGTGAATGATCTTGGAGCACATGCAATGATTCTGGCAACCCTTAAAATAATTAAACCCAAACCTCATTTAAAATGTATTAATTATAGACCTATAAAAGAAATCAATTTAATTCACTTTGATAATATGATTGCCTCAGTAGATTGGGAAAGTGTAATTAAAATGGATTGCGTTAATGAAATGGTATCAACTTTTACTTATTTGTTACAAAATATATTTAACATCTATGCACCTGAAAAGTCCATAGCAGTACGTGATCGAAATTCACCGTGGTTAACTAGCAATGTTCGGTACATCATGAAACTTCGGAATAAAAGCCATGCAAAGTTTAAGAAAACTAATTTGGATAGCGATAAAATTCAATACAAATCTTTGAAACATTTGGCAAACATTAGTATATACTGGGAGAAAAAAGCATATTTTAATAATCAAATTAATAATAACTTAAGCCGTCCGAAATTATTGTGGAAGAACTTGAAACGGTCCGTCCTTCCTAACATTAAGCAATTGACAACGCTTCCTGTGTTTTTCGACGACCCAAGTATAATCAATAGCCATTTTCTTAATGTTCCCGGGAATAATAATTTAACCATTTCTGATTTAACTCAATATGAGTTTCATCGATATGGGTGTAATGAATTTAAATTTCACAATGTAAGTGAAGAATATGTTGCAAAGATTATATTATCAATAAAATCAAATGCTCACGGTATTGATAAGTTGAGTAGGGATATGATCATCTTAACACTTCCGGCTACGTTAAAAGTCATTACAGCAATCATAAATAAGTCAATTGAAACATCTACTTTTCCTTCTTCGTGGAAAATAGCTCTCGTACGTCCTTTACCTAAAAACAATGATCCTAAGGATCTCAAAGACTTAAGGCCAATAAGTATACTACCCTTTCTCTCAAAAATTTTAGAAAAAGTTATTTATAATCAAGTCGTCAAGTTTTGTGATGCTAACAATATTTTACCTGACTTACAATCAGGTTTTAGAAAAGGTAGAAGCACGTCTGCTGCTTTACTTGACGTGGTTGACAATATTCTTACATCTCAAGACTCTGGTAGAGGTACGATCCTTACCCTGCTTGATTTTTCAAGAGCATTTGATTCTATTAACATTGATTTGCTGCTGTCTAAGCTATCGTTTTATGGTTTTGTAACATCTTCCATAAAATGGTTTCAAAGTTACTTATGCGGCCGTTCACAACAAGTAATATTAAATCAACCAAATGGGTCTTCCCTTGTTTCTGAACAACGACCACTTCATAGAGGTGTTCCACAGGGTTCTATCTTAGGACCATTGTTATTTATAATTTACACTGCTGATATAACTAACTGCATGCACTTCTGCAAATACCACCTATATGCTGATGATCTACAGGTATATCTTTCCTGCAATTCACTTGAATTTCATTCCGCAATTAGTAACATCAATGAGGACCTGAATCGAATTGCAATATGGTCACAGAAAAATTCCCTCATTTTAAACCCGCTAAAAATAAGTATATGCTTTTAGGATCAAAAAACCAAATCAAATTTTTAGAAAATCAAAACCCTAAAATCATGTTGTTAAACATCCCTCTGGAGCGTGTAGGTGAAGCTCGTAACCTCGGTTTAGTTATGGATAGCAGATTGCGTTTTGAAAAACACGTACTCGAGCTTGTCCGCAACTGCTTTTATAGGTTAAAGGTGTTATATAGAATCCGCGAATACATTCAGTTGGACTTAAGAATTAGACTGTGTGAATCTCTCGTTCTTTCAAAATTAAACCACTGCATTACAGTGTATGGACCTTGTATTTTGGAAAAGTCAAAACGTCTAATTCAACGTAAACAAAATGCATGTGCACGATACTGCTTCTCAATACCAAAACGGTCCCGTGTAACACCTTTTTTCAATGAAGCAGGCATTTTGAAAATGAAAGCGCGACAGAAACTATACCTCGCTAATCTTCTATTTGATGTTGTCAAAACTAAGTCACCCCTATATTTATATGATAAACTTATATGGAGAAATCGACATAACATCATTAGGTCTTGTACGAACCCGCTTGCCAATCCCACTTACTGTTCTGCAGCTTTCAGAGGTAGTTTTAAATATATAGCTACAAGGTGCTGGAACGACATTCCTCCACCTATTCGTGAGTGTAATTCAAAGTATAATTTTAAATCCCATTATAAAAATCATTTATTACACTCACAAAAAGCTCAACCTTGAGCCTATCTTCCAGCATCGTTGAGCATTATATGTTTGTTTTTAGTGTGTATTTTCTAAGCTTATTGTTACGTTTATTTTTATATATGTATTGAAACCTTTTTAGTTTTATATAGAATATAATATGATATGAATATATTTATGTACAATATGTCTTGTATGTATGTATGTGTGTATATCCCTAAATGTATATGTAGGTATATTTATTAGCAAGGAAATAATTCAATTTATAAAATAATTATTGAAATGAATGTCATAAACACTTCCAGGCGGATCGTGCGTGTTTCTGTGGTTATGGCAGAATCATCAGCGCTGTAGGTTACCCTGCAGCATTACGCTGAGTCATAACCTTTGCACTGGCGCTATACACTCTCGTAATTTTAGTCTACCATACTTTTAACTTGCTATTATTTATTGTTGTGATGTGTACAGTGCCAGTGAATAAATGTCTTTCTTTCTTTCTTTCTTTCTTAATCCCAAATTTTTGTACAAATCGGTGCTGGACGAAAAAATTGCGAGGTTTTACCATTTTTTTAGCTTCATTTCCTGGACTATAAATAAATGTAACGAAAGCGACAAGTATCGTTTTCTTTCGGTGCAAATGTAATACGATGTGTCGTTGATCATTTTTCCGCCTGCACTAAAACAGATAAACAATTTAAATAGGTAGTAAGCTGTCGGCACAATATGTAGTCAAGCAACGGCGAGGACAAAATGACTTCCTTTTGATCAATATAGGTTATAAATAATATTTATTGAAAGTCGTTTTAAGTTTGTTAAAATACATATGTACTAGGAAGAACCTGCAATAAAATACACCGGAACTTTTGTATGTTGTTGTTTTTGTTTAAAAGAACAGTTTACAATCATGTTGTATAATAAATTATTCTTATGAGTAAGGAAATAAAAAGTGTTATCAATGATGGCAGAAAATAAGGAGACAAACTAGCTTGGAACCATGACAACAGAGCACATAGTTCTGATGGTAAATGGATGCTGTGGCTACGAGTAAATCTATCCTCGATTAAAATGCGTTGTAACTCCTGAGAACTAAGGAATGACCCCAGAGGTTTCCAGTAAAAAGGGTATCCGGTTCTCTACACTCACCATACAAAACATAGCAGCATTAAGCTGGTATTCTGTTGGAGCGTGGCACTGTTAAGTCCTTGGTCCTGGAAAGTATAGAAGATAAAATTTAATTTTGTAATGAGTAAAATTGCAAACCAAAAGTTTTGTTCGGATAGTCATATAGACAATTTGTTTTTAAAATGGTTATTCGCGTCTTATTAGCATGCAAATAATCCATAAGATTAATAGAAGCCAGTTATTCCGATTGTCGATATTACAGACAGACACTTAAATTTTGTTTGTATGTTAGATTAAAGTTACTGCCTATTTACGTCGCACTGCCGGGTACAGGCCTCCTCTCATTTCTGAGAGGGTTTAGGGCAAAGTAGTGTCCGCCGCGCTGTCCCAATACGTGTTGGGGAATTTCACATGTAATATGAATATTTTTTTCCTATTTATCAGACACACAGGTTTCGTCACGATGTTCTCCTTCGCCGCCAAGCACGTAGTAAATAAGCACTTAAAATTGCAATTAACAATTTTATTGGTGCCGGCGGGTATCGAACCCGGGTTGCTCGCGTACTTTGAAATTTACAGCGAGCGCTAACCATCTGAGCTATCACGGCTCATGTTAGATGTTAGATGTATAGATTTAAATATTTATAATAACCAATTATTAATAAGATTTCATGGCTTCAATAAGACTTATTTATATTTTTCATAGCCGAATTTTTTGCTAACGAAACCATGGGCATTAATAAATGAGTGATCTCTCTTGGGATAATAATTTAAGCTGCTTTTGCTTTAATGCAGAATAAAGTATAATTTACTGGTGTTTATTTTGCCTTGACGAAATTGTGTTGTACCTTTTTGTAATAATGTGTGTTCAATTGTACAACATACATACAAAAACATAGTTCGTTAACATAGTAGTATAGTTGTAGCACGAATGGGTCGGCTCGACCGGGGAAGGACCTCTCACATAATACCAGCGTCAAATAGCAACTTAAAACTGCTGTATTTCGTATGGTGCGTGTAGAGAAACGGAGGCCCTTTTTACTGGAAAGGAGGCATTCCATCTTAATCCTCACGGGTGACAACGCATCTGCATTTTGATTCGCAAGCGAGGATAGATGTAGATGTCTATGGGTCACATCAACCACTTACCATCAGGTGGACTGTATGCTCGCATGTCACCCTATCCTATAAAAAAAAAAGAAAATAGTCGAATTGTAAACCTGCTCCTTTTTTGAAGTCTGCTAAAAATGAAGTCATTTTGCCTTTCTCATAATTGCTTCTTAAGACACTCTTGGAACGATATTGATTGATGGTCATCACATTGAATAAAGGGGATTTAGTTTACGTGATTGTGTTTGCACGAAATATTGTTGCACTTATCACGACTTTTATTGTAAAAAAGTTGTTATCGTCAACGAAGTACGAGTAGCTAAAAGAATCTAATGCATAGTAAAACTAATAAAGGTTTATTTATTGAGTGTAACAAACTGAGTTAAATATTAAGTCTATTTTAAAACAAACCAATGCCAAATATTAGCTCAATGTCAGCAAGTGCTTTAAAAGTTGATTGCAAATTTTGAACTTAAAAGACATACGAAGAAAACAAGTTGTATAAACGCTTGTAACAGTATACTATCCTTCTTTTAATAACACTACGAGTTTTCATTAAGAAAAAAAAAACTTCACCGTTGCTAACTATGTCGTGTACTTATCCTCAATGCACAAAGCGAATGGGTAAACTAGTTTCATTACACAAAGTGAACTCGTAATAAAATTAAGTCTAAGCTCGTTTGTGACTTTAAAAAAAGTCTTTAGTTGCAATGCTTATATGGTGGTAATGGTTATGAGGTTGAGGTTTATTGAGTGTAATCTTCTATCGTGTTACTTTAATTAGATTCTCTTCAGTTGGTTTATTTTTTTCACTTTGTACTTACATAAAGTTTTTATTTTTATTATTCTTACAAGAACCGCAGTCGGAACTCGAGACGAAATCTTCGCCCTTGTCAAAGTAATAATAGACGAGGAAAAGCTTTTGAATAAACTTTAGTCAAGACAAATTTAGCTAGTTACAAATTTAACAAATTGCTATAATGTAATGTATAATGTAGATGAGGGTAATATGGTCACCTTAAGCTTTGCCATATAACCAAAACTAGGACAACAGAGACAAAATTACAAAAGCGTATACTATAACTAACATATTAAGAAATAAAATAAGCTAAAAAAGCTTTAACAATAATAATATAATCCAACCAGCATAGATCCACTACTAACATAGGCCTTCTCCAAAGACTGTATTACAACATGGTTCTACGACATCTGCATTTATTTACTTCGCAGCAGCGTAGCAAGGGGGAAGGGCAGGAAGGTCATGGCTCCCGGCTTAAGATTTTAGGACGCGGCATTTCAGGTAGAAAAAGTCAGTACCAACCTAAACGCGAATTTTATGGAGGCGAGGGGCGGCATTTTCTGCTCATGCGACTCCGGTCGGCAGCAACCCATGCTATGCTAATACCTGCGCGTCTGCTCTTTGAGACTTCATAACTGAGAGAATTTTGGCAGTGATAAGTCCGAATTACCGCCTAAATGCGTGTAGCCAACACACATGCGGGCCGTGCTACGGATATGTATGTCTGAAAATAAAAAAAATATTTTGAGGGATTTTGATTTTTAATATTAAATGTTTTGTTAAAGATCCCCAGTGGTATAAATTGTAGCAATCTTGGTATGAATATATCTATAAATTAAAATACAGAACATAATATTAATAAAAACAATATTTAATGTTCAACTCGGACACATGTAATGTGACGTCTAAACAAACCTGCACAACGTCTTATCGGGCTAGTTTATTTGACGTTTTACATGCATTTAATAAAAGATATGACCTGCCTTACTTCGCGAACTATTCTTGGAAGGTAATAAACGTAGCAACAAAGACCTTTCTACGGTATTATATTCATGATAAAATATTTATTTAATGAGGAAATTATCATCATCATAATCATCACTTACCGATTACTAAGATAGACTTCCCATGTTGAACGACATTTAGTGAATTAGAGCATGATAATAATGATATTCTTATTTCTAGTTTTGGTCACTGTAACATTGATGAAAGATATAAAGTGAAGTATAATAATGTAAAAATTTATATACATCCCACAACTGTACAGAGCCCTCGACTTATTCCTTAGAGCGTTTTACGCCACGCTGCTCTTTTGCGTGTTACAAGATTTACACAAGTGTTTTTTTGAAGACTGAAGACATTCACGTCAGCCTAAAATGGTGTAAAGCAGCAATTCAAAACTGCAATTAACAATTTTAGTATTACCGGCATGAAAGGTAATCAATTTGCTCACTCGTGAAATTTTAAAGGAATTCCAAAATCCTTACTGAAATCAAATGAAATATTGATCGCTTATTGTGTCCATGTGTGGATTTGGGTGAGTGCGTGTCATAATTATGGAATTTGGGATTTATTTACATAAGATTAAGTAAATAAGAAAATGTTTCTTAGTATCAAGATGAAAACATTTATAGAAGATCAACAAATTAAAAACAAACCCTCAAATTATTTTAGACAAATGGGATCATTGCACTTGTAGCATCAGGTAGTTCATTAGTCTTTTTGAGCAATTAACTGGCAATGCTGTAGCACCAGGAACGGGTGGCTGTTTAGCTAACGTAATTTGACAGGCAAATTGCTAAAGCCAGTGTAAATATTATTAAACAAAATATAATTTTGTGACGTTGCAGTTACAATGTTACAAAGTTAATATTTAAGTGAAACGTATCATTAGTTTCATTTAATTTTCAACTATGTAACTATGCAAAATTATTCATTATGGATATATTTGTGTATTCAACATTTTAAGATACATTAAACTTTTCCAATCAAATTAAAAAAAATTCTTCATTAATTGAAATCTTTATATATATATATTAATCTTTACCTATAAAATTTGGTGGTATTGGTGTGAGAAATCTTTCTAGCGTTGCATTGCCTGCTTTCCTTGCTTCGGTGCATAGTGTCATAGTGACTTATGTAACATAATTTTAAATAATAAAGTAGACCTGTGCTTTGCTACGGAGGCAGGGCAGACATGGCAAACGCTCTGTACCGGTGAAAATGTTCCACTGGAAGTTAACCAACAAAAACAGTGGGATATTCCGTTGGTACAGGGCGTGCAGAAGTGTTTGTTTCATAATTTCCATAGTGACCAAGATAAGAAACGCCTTCTAGCTGTTTCAACTAAGAAATCTAGTCACTATGGACTTTTTACCATCAAGTAATCTCGGCACATTACTTGCTGGGGAAAGTTTGCGCATCGCCGTAGGAATCCGACTAGGAGCGGCGCTTTGTCAACCCCATCAGTGCCCTTGTGGTAGCAGCGTCGAAAAGTTTGGGCTCCTCGGACTTTCATGTAAGAAAAGTGCTGGTAGGTTTTCACGACACAGTTCTTTGAGCGATGTCATCCGAAGGGATCTTGTATCTATAAATGTTCCCTCGGCTTTAGAGCCATGTGGAATATTTAGAGACAATAGCAGGAGACACAACGTTATGACATTGGTCTCTTGGGAGAGAGGTAAAGCCCTAGTGTGGGATGCTACTTGCGTAGACACTCTGGCGGCCTCTCATCTCAGGGGTACCTTATTTAGAGCCAGGGCGGCATCAGATGCAGCTGAACTGAGTAAGTGGACCAAATATGAATCTCTGAGAGATGACTACATATTTGTGCCATTTGTTGTAGAGACTATCGGTCCGTGGGGTCCACGTGCGGTGAAGTTCCTAAAGGAACTCCATCCGCGGCTGGTCGTTGCTACTGGTGATAAGAGGGCTGGCTCTTTTCTCGCTTAAAAGTAAGTATACCCATTCAGCGGGGAAACGCAGCCAGCGTTCTTGGCACGATATCGCGGGTAGTAGGACTATATGATAATTAATTTTCTAGTTATAGTTTTTATTATTATTATTATATATAATAAGAATGATTTTTATATTCTTTTATCTACTTTACTTATCTTCACGCACAATCCCTGACGGGGTAGCCAGAGAGAACAGATCGCCAAGTGTCACGATCCTTACATACCTCTTTCATTTCTTTCAGATTCATTATCTTCTTCATAGATGCACGTCTAGGTATCCGAGTACTCTTGACCCTCCCATCTTCGAGCAATTTGCTCACATGGTCTTCAAAAGTTAGTCTCGATCTACCTCGACACCTTTTAATATTTACTTTCGCGCTATATATTTTCTTCACCATTCGGTCTTCACTCATTCGCTCAACGTGCCCAAACCATCGAAGCACGCCCTTATCAATTTTTGTGATAAGGTCATCTTTCAAACCTGCCATATTGCGAATCTCTTCGTTTCGCTTTCGGTCGGCTATGGTAACGCCGCACATTTTACGAAGAAATCGCATCTCCACTGCATTCAACTTACTTTTATGCTTCTTCTGGCATACCCAGGTTTCGCTGCCATATAAAAAAGTCGGTACGAATACTGTGTTATGTATTGCAAGGCGTGCACTCTTCACTACGCCTTGCCTTTTGACTAACGCAGTCAGGGCACCATTGACTTTGTTCCCGGCAGGGACACGCCTGTCCACATCTAAATCACATCTTCCATCCCGGCTGAAAGCACTCCCCAAGTATACAATTTCATTTACCTGTTCTAGACATTTCTGATTTACCCATATATCACACTTCGTTCTCTCTTCGTCCCTTTCAAATACCAGAACCTTAGTTTTATTAGCATTCAAATGGAGACCTTTAATTTCACATTCCTCTTTCATACACGTGACTAATGCCTGAGGTTCTGCCTCTGATGGTGCAATAAGCACTGCATCATCAGCATACAGCAGACAATTTACTTTAATATCACCCAATTTCACACCCAAACTGCTATCTTTCAGCTTCTGTAAACAGCTGTCGAGATACAGTATGAACAGCCAGGAAGACATGACACAACCCTGTTTTACGCCCGTTTGGACGCTAAACACAGGTGACAGGTCATGCCCTACCCGCACACAGGCTTTACAGTCAAAGTAAAGTGACTGCACAGCCCTTAGCAATCGACCATCCACACCATACCCCGACAACAGTTCCCGCATTTTCTTCCTTACAACCTTATCAAATGCTTTCTCAAGATCCACAAAAGCACAGGAAATCTTCTGGTTAGCAGCCAGAAGCTTCTCCGTGATCATGCGGAGAGAAAACATTTGATCCGTGCATCCTCTTCCAGGTCTAAATCCGCATTGTGCCTCCCATAGAAATCTTTCCGATTTCTTTTGCATCCTACGTGTAAAATCTTCAAGTAAACTTTACTTGCTAAACTGGTCAAGCTGATCGCCCGATAGCACCCGCAGTCAAAATGTGAACCTTTACCTTTATATAAAGGCACAATGACTGCGGATCGCCAATCATCCGGGACATCCCCCGTCCGCCAGCACAAATTGCACAGCAGATGAAAGCTATCCCAGACGCGAGGCCCACCATACTTGACCATTTCAGCAGTAACTCTGTCTAGCCCCGCAGCCTTACCACATTTTAAACTTCAAATCGCACGTTCAATCTCTTTCATACTGATAACCTCAGTGTAATCGAGGTCCGGGTCTGGCGTACCAGTCACGGCGTCACCCCCGGATCCCTCACTAAGATCATCTCACGCATAGATTTCTCTATAAAATTCGCTCCATCGCTGCATGACGTCCGATTTTTCTGAGAGGACGTCATTGGTTCTCGAAAGCACTTTGTTCATTCTTAAGGTCGTCGCACCACTTCGAGTCCTTCCAATCTCTTTCCAGAAGAGTTTGAAGTTCTCCTTAAAGTTGTGCGACAACCTTTCGTCCGCTTCCAATCAATGTTTTCGTATGAATTTTTTGCAGCTTATATCTTTCTTTCATCTTCTCTCTCATATCCTTATCATTACTAGAGGCCAAGTAGTCGAGTCATGCTTTCTTCTTCTTCTTTACGACTTCTTTCACTTCATCATTCCACCACGCGTCTCTTCTTTTAGTACTACCTCTTTTTATCGTTCTACAGACCGACTGTGGTTCTGTCACTGCCGTCCGGTAGCGCCAACCCGTGAACAGACCCCTAAATCTAGTAATCACTAGATAGTGATCCGTTCCCAGGTCAGCACCCCTGAACACTCGCGTATCCATCAACTGTTTTCGCAGTCGGTCATCCATCAGGAACAAATCGATCATACTTCTCTCATTCTTCCTTTCTCTAGTATACATATGGATTTTCTTGTGATTAAACATAGTGTTTGTCACAAGAAGACCCTTTTCCTTGCATACAGCCAGTATAAGCTTGCCAGCATCATTAACCCTTTTATCACCAAACTTTCCAAGCACTGACTCGTACCCTGGTCGAGCGGTACCAACCCATCCATTCAAATCACCACATACAACAATTCTTTCGTTTCCCCTAACCAAATCTAGAAGTTCTCTTACATTGTCCCAAAACTCCTCGAGCTCAGCCCTGGACGACGAAGCTACTGGCGCATAAACAGCCAAAAGGAATAACTTCGTCAGTCCCAATTTAAAGTGAACCCAGAGGAGTCTGGAGTTCATAACCTTATATTCAGTCATAACATCGACCAACCGAGAAGACAGCAGCACCCCCACTTCCTGGCAGGCGTTCTCGCTCTCCGGGACTCCGGACCATAGAGCTAACGCCCCGCCAGGGAGCTCTTCAGTACCACTGCCCTTCCGTTTGGTCTCTGACATACACACGACATCTAATTCTCTTTCTTTCATTATTTCGATCAGCTCATTCGTCTCATCTGTCATGCCTCCTCTAACATTCCACGTACCAACTCTGCACTCTGTCCTCCACCTTCCGCCGTGTCGGGCTGTGCGTGACGAGTGGCGGTCCCCATCGCCGCTTTTCGCACTGCATTCCACACCAACGGGGACGAGCTGGTGTGCGTCGCCTTGGGAGGACATACCCTAACCCACGTTATCATGGGCGCGCAGCTGTGTAGAATTGCAGCCCTGAAAAGGGCTGGCAGGGTTCGCTTCTACAGTGATTATTTTATCAAAGTTTTTCTTTAAAGTTGAGCTTAACTATAAATTGTTATAACTGCCAACTTAACTACAGCCTTAAACATTTTTAGCTTCTAATATTATACAGTTACAGTAATATGAAGCAGGAACTGGCCTATATTGGTTTTGTTTACGTTAAATATCACGTGTCAGTTATTCTAGCTAATGAAACTGAAAATGAATTTCTACACGGTAGCTCCGATTTTCGATATATTTAGTTTGTAACCTTGATAGTTAAGTATATATCTCCAGATCAATTAAATAAGATTATTTATCTACTTGTTATATTATAAAATGTTTTTAATTTTATTATAAACTGTGTAATTTATATAAATGATAAACAAGCACTTATACACTGTTACTTTTGGACACTAAATAATTTAAAAAAGTCATGTAGGAATTATATAACGAATTAATTATACTCCTAATTATATAATAAGTTCCTAGGCTCTTAAGGATTGATAAACGTGAAAAGCAATAGGGAAGCTATCACTGCGAAAAAATTAGGAATCTGAGAGGTAATTAATAGAATTGTCAGTTACGTTGCGAGAATCCATTATATTAAATATGTTAAAAGTTAATAAGCCAAGATCTCCGTAAAAAATAAAAATGATGTGATATGAAGAACACCTCCCACCCTCCCTAATTGCGTGCACCATCCAAGTCACCTACAAACCTACAATCCCAACATCACTACACTAAGGATAACAAAATACCGTCGATAATACAACATTAGGAGAAAGATATCATCATGAACATCACAAGTCCAGTCAAAATCTACGGCATGGTCTTCATATTCCATTCATCGACTCTTATTGTGCTTCATAATCGATATGTTCTTATTTTACATCGAAGAAATAAAAATATTTCATTTCATTTTAATTCATTTTATTTCTTTAAAAATATTAACGCTCCTCCATTAACGTCTGATTAATATATTAATAAACCGTTCGTTTTCCGTTTCTATTTCTTGTATTAGGTATGAAATGAAGCTAAAAACTGTAGTTTTTTTAGCAACATTAAACTTTTTTATATATTTAAATATTGATAACGAATTAAAATGAAAACAAGTAAGTCTTTTTAAATGAATGATTTGTGTGTAAGTGTACATCCATACGGTCCATAACGCAAAACGCACCTTTTTTTTATTAAAGATACGGGGTAGTGTGATCTACTATGGCTACGAATACGACGCCAGTACGAAGTGGTCTCTCAAGCACCTTTATCTTCAACGATTATTATCGACTACAAGCCTTTCTATGTCCTCCCCATTTGCCATTTCAGATTACTTATCTTAACATAAACATAAACACTCACGCCTGTCACCCAGAGGGGTAGGCAGAGATTATGGACTTCCATTTGGCACGATCCTGACACACCTCTCTCGCTTCCTCCACATCCATATACCTACGCATACACGCTCGTCGGTTAAAGGTACTCTTGATTTGGCCCATTTTTAATATATCGCCAATTTGGTCGATAAACTTTCGCCTAGGGCGACCCTTCCCGACTATGCCGTTCACCTCTGCAACATAAATTTGCTTTGTCACTCTTTTCTCATTCATTCTTTCTACATGGCCTATCTTATGAGTTATATTTGCCTCAATAGCCCTTTAGACAAGAGGAATAGTGAGACGTTATAAACTGTAACTTTTTATATATATTAATGTTTGTGACTTTGAGTTTACTGAAAAATTTTCACATATGAAATTATTTGGCATGTTAAAATTTATTAAAATTTCTACCACACATATTATATCATCATTAGTGAAGTAATAGAAATAGGTAATCAGAAATAGGTAATCAGAAATAAGCATCTTATAACCGCAAGTTTGGCTTCACGTCGAAAATTATTCTTATCTCTAGGCTCCCGAGTACCACCGTCTTCGACTCGAATCACTGATCAAATAGTGGCTTGATTCACGGGCCTTGCGAAGTGACGTTACATCTATTTGAATTTTTACCGCATTTACCAAGTGGGTGCTTTAAGTAATCGTTGGAATTAGTTAAATCCATACTATCTGGATGGTTGGCGCTCCTACACTGTAAGATTTTCCGTAAATAACCTGACTGAAGATTAATTTGTGGAATTTGCTCTTACTAGCATTTATACAGAAAAGAATCCACTTCTTTCCCAATAGTTGGAAAGGTACCTGCGATTCCGCTGGTATTGCAGATGTTCATGGGTGACACGAACACTTATCGTCATGTAAGGTTTGCAATTAAATGTGTCCAAATATTACATGTAAATATTAATAAAACTCTAAAAATTTTAATTATGTGTAAATTTATTTCATTTCAAGGTTGACAATACCTTTGACAAGGGCTTATGTATGATACAATAAAATGGGTTCAGTAACGCCGGTGTAAGTTTTTAAAAGTAAGGATAACAAGCACAAAATTCACCTGATTATACATATTTTAGTCGAATGTACTAATAATTTATTTTTCTAGAATTTGATGTATTGGGTTTTTTGAAGTAAAATTTCTTTAACGCCAACAGGTAATTCAGATCTCTTTTTTGGTCGGAGATAGAGTTTATATCGTTCAATGCAGTTTCCGCTTTAGTAAATATAGCGATTGAATACAGTAACTCTTGAGTACATTGTGTGTTATATACACATGTAAGTATTCAACATTTAGACATAATATTATGCCATCAAAAAATAACTTGTAAAAAAACCGAGTCTCGCAACTCAGTTCTTCTACCGTGAAAAGTTGTTAGATCCATGTTTTAACAAGTCGGTTAATTTATTCAGTCCGTACATAAGGGTCCTTCTCTCTTAATTTATTACGTAATTAGCTAACCTAAGAACATCTTATAGCGGCCATATCAATATTAATTTTTTTAATGTTTTAAATAAATAGATTGACTTGGCCATCGCATGAAAACGCAATGTAATATAATATCTATCACTCTAGTAATACATATTATATTAAATTAGATTGTTTAGTGCGATTGCCAAGTCAATTTATTTATTTAAAACATAAAAGATTTTTAATATTGATATGGTTACTATAAGATGTTGTTAGGTTAGCTAATTACGTAATAACTTAAGAGAGAAGGACCCTTAAATAAGGACTGAATAAATTAACCGACTTGGTATAACATGGATCTCACAACTTTTTACGGTAGAAGAACTGAGTTGCGAGACTTGGTTTTTTTTACAAGTTATGTTTTTGATGGCATCTCATTTCTTTTTGTAGATAGTTATATCTAGGTACCTATCTTCACCTATTATTCCATTATATTATACATATATAGGTACACTGATTCATTCACTGCAAATGTAACTTTGTAATTCTATATATTTATATGGGATTACAATTATTTATGCATTAGTGTATCTCAAAAACTGGATCGAAATTGCAAAATATTTTAATTTTTTCTTGATTTATATACTAAACAATAGTTGTATTCCAAATTTGAAGCTTCTATTTCTGCTAGAAGTGCCTTAGAGTTCTGATGATCTGTCAGTCAGTGAGTGACAAAATTAAGAAATTTGACTAGTTCTAATTCTTAAACTACTGGTTCAAATTTGATGAAATTTGAAATATACCGAGAATATTCAATGCCTACTTGGTTACTGAAAATTCAGGTTTCTAGTTTTATCCACCATGAAGTTATAGGGTTTCGAATATGGCCTGAACTACTTCGAGAAAAGGATGGTACGACCGTGCCGCTTTTTTGCTCGACTTGGCGTGGGCACTGCCGTACCCCCAGATAAATATATTTATTTATTTTCTATTTTATGTAGTTCCATACAAATAATAATAATAATTGTATCGTTAAATATTTCATTAATAAGGAAAAAGTAGTAAAAATCAATAATAATAAAAAAATAATAACTAGCAGCATTTTCCTGATAATAAAAAACTGCGGTTGCCAACTCGTCTGCCAAGTGTAACTACTAAAGCAAATATCTAGAGGGATATAATATAATAAAAATCAACTCCAATTTGTGAAGGACGTCCAAGGCTTTGGACTTTTGATAAGTTTTAATTAATGTATGAATGAAATTAACGTTAGTAAGCTTACTTCAACCACGTGTGAAGATTATCCGCGCTCATTTAAATTAAAACGTTCTCCCCACGCTAGGATTTTCTCCTGGTTTGTGGATGTTATTTACATACTTAAATTACAAATGTACAAAACTCCAGACTTGGAACAATTATTTGTAGGCTATTGAAACACATTTCCGCGCGGGATTCGAAACCAGTGGCCCTGCAGCGCTGAAACGAAAGGCTTAATATTTTATTAAAGGCTTAATTGTTTTTTAAAAAAATTATTCAATTGAAAATATATATTTTTAACCGCCGGCACCAACGAAACTGTTGATTGCAACTTTAAGTGCTGATGATAGACGGAGAGAATCCATCTCTTACGCCTCCATTAGGCATTGCCGTCAGTAAATATAAAAAGTGAATCATTGCTCACGTCATATTTCTAGGCAAATAATGCTGGTCATAATTTATCTTCATTTGCAAGTAAACCGGTCACATCATGAACCGGATTTACCACAGGCGAATGGACGATTACAGTTATATACGAGTATTTCACACAACCTACGGTATGAGAGTGGTTGACTGAATGAATTCTTTTACTCCATAATAACCCCTGTGATAGCATATGAGCAATTTTTAGTTTTAGCTTAACATGTTTATACGTGGTAGAGCCATGCTGCAGCTATATTAGTAGTATAGTTGTAGCACGAATGGTTCGGCTCAACCGGGGAAGGACCACGCTCTCACAGAATACCAGCGTAAAATAGCAGCTTAACACTGCTGTGATCTGTATGGTGAGTGGAGAGAACCGGAGACCCTTTTTACTGGAAAAGAGGCATTCCATCTTTGTCCTCAAGGGTGACAACGCATCTGCATTTTGATTCGCAAACGAGGTCAAATGTAGATATCTATGGGCCACAACAACTACTTACTATCAGGTGGACTGTGTGCTCGTTTATCACCCTATCGTATAAAAAATATATGTATAGCAAGTATGAAATGAGAAAAAATTTTTCCTCTCTAAAAAAAAACTGATAATTCTACAGCCTTTTCAATTTATTAAGAACATAACGTGGTAATTTAATTTTATGTTATGTTTAATGAAAATATTAAATGTTGGTATTATAATTTTAAGTAAGTCTACTATAGCTAATGTCTTTTAAGCGGACGTAAAAGTTTACCTTTGCGTGTTGCGTAAATGAATAAATACAACAGAGCCATAAACAATCTATTAATTGGCGTCGTATAAATTTTGTATTCTCATGAAAATAAAAACAGATAGCCCGCTCGGGCTGCGCCGAAACTAAGAAATATATTTTCCGTTCATACACGAAGACGAACAATAAGCCCATAAATTTTATTGTGCTATTAAAGTCACAATTTTTTTTATAGAATTAGAAAAAATAGTATAATATTTCGAATCTACAATTTTTTTTACGGAAAATTGTAACTAAGAACATTTTTCATCATGATCACTAATTCCTTTGCTTCAATTGTTATAATCAATGTACTATTGACAGCACTCGTTAAGGCTTTAACTAGCCTGAATGACCTTGACGAAACGGCGATCGCAGAGATTTTAGCCGATGTCAACACCGTCTAGCAACTACGTTCTGTATTACTTATAAAAGTGCAAAGATTAATAGACTGGAGAGATGACAATTATATAAGTGACATACTGCCTGTTATGCTTGCGCATCACTGAGAATTATGTCGCGGTTACGCATCTTCAATTACATTGCACGGTGTGGTGCTGCAGCTTTGTCTGGTAGGCATCACGAGCTATCAAGTGTTCAAGTTTCAAGTACGTAAGAATTTTTATTATATATGTCAAATCGTATTTATTTGTGTCACACTAAAACCCTCTCAGAAATAAAAAAGAGTCCTGTGCCCAGTAGAGGGACTTGTATAGCCTATTACTTTACTTTGTAGCAATATTTATATTCGTTTCAGATATAAAAGGCTACCTTATGCTGACAAAAATATCATGTGGAGGCGACGAAAACGTAAAACATCTTTGTACCTAGATAAAACGTTCGAAAGATTGTCAGTCATGTCATACGCCACATTTTCTATAGAGCATAGAACATTGCAGATAGGGAAAAATAAAAAATAATCCAATAAATTATGGGAACTATTTATTTATAATATATACATTTATAGGTATTTATAATAAAAATAATGAACAAGCTGCAAGGTTCAACTAATAATGTTTTTTGTAAATACAATCGTAAAATTCCTGTTTTAATTTATACCAATGGTTAATTGATGAAACGTAGTCAAGATCACTTCATATAAAATATATTTAATTAAAATTGACACGTTTTGACACACAAGAAGATTTTGTCTTTTCACACAAGTATTGTTTACAACTGGCGTGGTTTTGAAAAGCGTGATTAAGTGTCAGCGGTATATAATCAATTAAATACTGAACTTTATTGAAATTTATTTTTTTGTTTATTTTTGTTATATCTTCTTAAAAACTGACGCCATCTCACTATTTTATTATTTGTTTTTTTTTGTACGCATAAGGATAAGTTAGTCTAAGTTAGATTAACTTGGATAAGTTTATATTTTTTTTAATTTTTATTATATTTTTAATTTGAATCACAAAATTTCCGCAATAAATTATTACCTTTTCTACAGAGATTCTCTGCTCTTAGTTTCGGCGTAACTGTAGGATGTTATAGTGAGTCACCGTCAGTTACTAAGCGGCCATAAATCATTATATGTATGTATAGACATACATATATACATTTTTTGATTTTAATATTTATGTTTTTTGAATTTTGATTGATTTTTTGAAACCTGGTAAAATTATTTCTTTCCATACCAATTGATGGGCCTGAGTATAATGCCAGTTATGCTCTTTGGCTGAACTTATTTTTTATTTTATGCTCAATTGCAGACAAAACAATATTGATTGCGCATTTCTAAAACAAAATTTTACCTCTTCTACTTCTAATAATAGCTCCTGCACCTAACACGGCGGATTAGTTATTATTATCTACAAGACCATTTGCGAAAACAGTTTTTGTTAACAGTTATGAGTGTAACATTTTATCAGCTGCTTTGTTTATAGTGCCTTGAGCAACACTTTGCTGGTTTCTGTACAGAAAATGATGCTGGCTTTGCAAATACGGATGGCCGCTACTATTGAATATAATTTCCGCTATGTTACACTTATTTACATAGAAACTTTAATTAACATTTGCATAAAATTCTAAATAGCACTTTTTACACAAGAAAGTAAACTTTTAGATCAGTCCATTTTGTTTTTCACTAATTAAGTAAAAAGTAAAACAAACCAATAGGGCCGGGAATTAGAATTTCTTGCACCTTTTTATAGAAAAGCATGACCTTATCATAATATAAAAGTCAATCATTTAGCCATGTGATAAAACTTTTAAGTGTGCCAGTCAAACATTCTCATTCATTATACTGGAAATAGTCTTTTAAATATTTTGTAGTACAATTGATAACCTTCAGTATGATTGACCGTGTATATGACTTTTATAAGTCTATGTTATTTTTGATGAAAATTATTATTGCAGATAAAAGCCCTTTCACATTTATTTTAGTCTCGAATTAAATTAATCAAAATGAAAATAATAACTTTGGCTCTTTATAACTGATCTTTAAATGTAAAACACTGACTTGAAATTATATAATTATTGGCATTTTTTTAATTCATTGAACTTTTTTAAGATTTTGTTGAAACTCTACTGGTAAAAAAAAAACAAATATATATATATTATAGTTCTTGATGAAAATAATGTATGCGCGTTACATCGCATCCCATCAAGAATTTCTAAATAATTCTTGGTGTAAAGCTAAGACGTGATAATAACTGTAAACAATAGAATAACAAAATAATGAAAACATTTACATTTACATACAAAACATTTACAAAAATACTTGCTTTATAACCTTATAAATATTATTTGACCGTAATAAAATAAAACAAGGTAGTCTTGGGCATGAAAGTAAAAATAAATACTTTCGATTATTTTTGCAATATCTAACAGCCGGATAAGCGGGCGATTCTGATCCATCTAAAAATGCTAAATTTCTGCAAGCACTGTCAAATTCAATAGGAGTGACAGAAAAACGGTTCTTTATATAAAAAGGTAAATAAATTATTTAACCTATAAAGTAAAATCACTTTATTACAAATCAAAATAGCCCAATAGCTTTATTAACATGAGACATAATTGTACGAGTGCTTACAATACTTAACATTATTTTACTGAAATCTCAGAAAGTTTTTTTTTAAGAATAAGGGTGACAAACGAACACACAGTCCACCTGATGGTAAGTGGTTGCTACGGCCCATACACATCTACATTTATTCTCGATTACGTATCAAAATGTAGATGCGTTGTCACCCGTGAAGACTAAGATGTAATGCCTCGTTTCCAGTAAAAAGGTCCTCCGGTTCTCTACACTCACCATACGAAACACAGCAGGGTTAAACTGCTATTTTACATGTTATTCCGTGAGAGCGTGGCCTTTTCCCGGTCGAGCCGACCCATTCGTGCTACAACTATACCTAATAAATATAGCTGTAGCATGGCTCTACCACGTAAAAAAAATTGACGTTGAAAATTTAAGTATTTTTAGAAGCAACTTTGCAATTATTTTCTATTGAGTTAATTTTTGTGGAATCGTGTTTTGCAAACCGCCACCTGAAATACGTACAATTTTTTTTCGATAATGACGTGAAATTACAAAACCATCCCCATGCATTTCAATGTTGCTCTATTCAGCCTCTTAATATGAACGTACCTCGGATTTCAGAGATAATGGAATATATAATATTATATTATTACTGTTCCGTGTGAGGCAACCTTTATACTTATATACATATTCTCATCATATTTTTATGGTTGGTTAGAAAAATTATATCTAAATGCAAACTTTCACAGGGTAAATTTTTTTTTTACTATTTTTACCCAGCAAGTAGTAAAGCAACTACAATCCCATCGATAAGTGGTTATGTAGTCTAAGATGGTGAATTGCACTGACTTAACAAAAACCTATTCACTCTTGCCTAATAGTACTAGGTAAGTATTATTTGCGACCTATTTGTGTGCGTGTGTGTGTGTGTGTGTGTGTGTGTGTGTGTGTGTGTGTGTGTGTGTGTGTGTGTGTGTGTGTGTGTGTGTGTGTGTGTGCGTGCGTGCTTGCGCGCGTATGAGAATACGTGAAGAGGAATAAAGGTTGAGTACTAATTCGCTTACCTGTACGAGGTTGCCACTCGAGGACCTTTCTTCCTATTTTTTATATGTTTTCCTAGTTATATAGCTAGCCCATTGCCATTTCACTGTATTATTCCGTTGAGCTGTCAGTTACTCTGGTACTAATGCAAATACCTTCATTTCTAACTTTATCACGAAGAGAAACCGCTCTCCAATTTAAAATTTTTACATTTTTTAGATGATAGTTTGTCTAACAAAAAAAAACCATAAACCCAAGAATGTCTTTATATAGTTATTTATACTTAGGTAAGCACCATTCTTTTATTTATTTTAATTGTTTGATTTAATTTGATAACAGTGTACCTAAATGTAAGTATCTGTATCTTTATTTCTTTCCCCAATAATATTTTATAAAGTCATACTTATAAAAACAGCGTTTTATTGTAATACATAATTATAAAATTCATTATCAACTAATTAATAAAAATATGCAACAATAAAATTACATAGGTATTAAAAACTATCGCAATCTAAGTAACGAGAGCATGTTCGTCGTTCCACATCTAAATTATATAAAAATGCATTTTTCAATTTCACTAATCAACGTCGCCGCAAAAATTTCTTCTTCTTTGGGCACTTTAAAAATTCATTTATTTAGAAAATAATATTTACAGTTACCAGTGTACAGATATTAACTAAATTAAGTATTTCTAGTCATAAAAATATTTATAATTGAGTATAAACTTTTAAAAAACTAATATATATTTGAACGAAGTCGCTCCAACACCGACGTACGGTCCACCCTCGACGATGTCCGAAAACGGACTGTGACAGAGCTTACATGGCGACGGAGCATGCGCGCTCGCGTAAATATATTCAATTTCAGGGAAAAATGATATATTCTCTTATAAAACGGGTAATAAAAATAAAACTCTCAATTAAAAATATTAATATTTTTAAGACCTTTTTTTTAGTGTAAGAACTATTTAAAAAGCTTGTGCCGTTTTGGAGAAATTTTGCAAAATATGACAAGGATAGGTACTCTTTGGAGATTTTTTTTCTAATAAGGGGTTGACAAAAATACAATTTTGTTAAATTAAAAGCATTTAACAAATCTTCTTCTGTCACCCTGTATTTTTTCTTTGTGGATTAAATGAACAGTTATTGAGATTTTTTTACTTAAATATCCTAGATTTAGGCATTTCAACCACTGTTAAGGCCTTAATAACTTTCTTACAAGCTTACTTAGAATATTCATAAATTTATATTAATTTCATGCCTGGGATTTCCGAAAATGAAAATATTCTCGTAATTTTTTTTTCGCGTAAAGGCATGATTTATAAAATCCTGTCAAAACTATAGAATACTATTATTAGTATTCTATGGTCAAAACTCTGAAAATTTCTTGGTAGCGACTTTATATTATAAAATATTCATGGAATGCATTCGAAGTACTAACAAGGCATTATATCAATGGAGAGCCACGCGGCAGCTTTTGCTGTCGCACGGATGGGTTGGCTCGAAACGGGGTGGTACCACGACCTTACAGAATACTAGCGTGAAGTAGATAAAGGTTTACCTCTGCGATTCGCTTCGTGAGTGCAGGTGGCCGGAGGCCCCACTCCCCTCCATGAACATGGTAGTGGAATTAAACGAAAGACTACCCCAGGAGGGTACCAGCACACCTGGAGAATCCCTCGCTGAGCATCCACTGTCATGCTATTCGTGAATTTTTGCAACATCAAGGGATTTCTTTACAACCTTAACACTGTCCACTACCATTTAGAGACGGCGAAGCCAGCCTTGTTCTTTTTAACCGAGACTCGGGTGTCCTCTTGCTCTGAGAAATTGTTCGGATTAATTCCAACAGCCGAATTTCACGAACGCATATCACGTCAAAATTCATGATACCATCATCACGATGCTTGGCGGTCCACGAATGTGCGTTTTACTAGGAGATTTTTTCCTCGTACAACTTCTCTGTGGAATTGTTTTCCACGGGCAATTTTTTTGGACCGATACGACTTAGAGTCCTTCAAGAAATGAGCTTACACTTTTCTAAAGGACCGGCAACGCATCTGCAATTCCCCCGGCGTTGCGGTTGTTGATGGGCGGCGGTAGTTACTTACCATCAGGTGAGCCGCATGCTCGTTTGTCCCCTTTTCTATAAAAAAAAATGAAGTAAGCAAACAGCATCACTGTCAAGCGCGGTGCGACACAGGGCAGCCTAGTCTGCAACATCATCTTCTTTGCTCTAACGATTAAGGCTCGTAGATTGTTCGATTCTAGTTGCCTGTGCAGTGCTTCATATAGCTCGAACACGGGGGAGGAAAATTAACATTTGTTAGTTTTCCGTAGACGCTATTTTCGTATTATCATCGTTTATTTTAAAACTTTGATTAGCGCTTAACGGATAACTTACTTTATTTGGATTATCGAGATGCGGTGGTATATATAATGGACCGATATTTGTTATGTTCCTGTAAAATAAAACACTCTCTATTATTCTATCGTCTATTCACCAGCCTTGCCGAACCGTCTACACAACTTTGACATATATCTCTTATAAGTAAATCCACCTACCCTACAAACTATACAATATATTACACCTTCCCCCTTAGTTTAACAAATTAACAAGTTTTCTTATAATATAACATTACAATATATATTAAGTAACAAAGAAGTACAATGTATAACTTAACATAAAAACAAAAATAACAGGGTACACTTAATAATTAACTTATAGTGATCAATCAAATTCTGGAAACCGTATTGGTGGTTTCCTATTTCTTAGGGGATAGCGGCGTGTCAGTCCGCGCGTACAACTTTGTGGTTGTTTTTGAGGTTGTACTGAACGCTCCCCCTCCCCCTCCCAGCCCTGCTTCCACACATGCTCACCTCCGCTACGCTACGCTACGGCTCACACAGGGGCCTGTGATTTGCTACGCAAGGGCGAAGGGGCTGCACTTCCCGCAGCGCCGAAGCCTTTGCAGAAGTAATTTTGTGTCAATATTCCTGTGTAAAAAGTGAGGTTATGATTTTACAAAACAAATTATTACTCATAAACTATACATTTCCGCAACGGGGGAAAGGTAGGGGAGCCTTCCCCAGAACCCTCCCCCTCCCCCCTCCCCCTCCCACCCCTGTACGCGAGTACCGGATTTCTATAGTTTAACCCCGCATTTAAATCTGTCGAGTAACATATTCAAATTTTTAAATTAATCAAAATATTGTTTACAATTTGACTTTACTGCCATTATAAAACGAGAGTGTTAACTTACATGGTAATAATGTCAAATGCTTAAATTTTTCTTTATATAAATTATAACTAATACACGACAAAGCCGAGCCAGTATCAATTTCCATAATTAAACTTGTTGATCAACAATAATAGGAATGCTAACCGGTTTGTAGTCCCTCAAAGACATTTGGAGCATAGGATGATCGATTTCTTCACCCTCAAGAGCTGCCGGGGAAGCCTGCTCGTCCTCCTCCATGTGCAGGGTACGCGCGCTGCGCGCGTAGCCTGTTTTATTAATTAAGCTAACAACAACGACTTTACTAAAAAATATAATTTATTTATATAAAGTAACAGCGTTACAACTTATAATTACTTCCAAAACCAATATCAATCTAACAATCAATTATTCTAGTATTTATATAAATTTACATCTTACTAAGCGATCCGTACGGTGACGCACGGCCTACTTATTAGGAGTGCTTGTAAAGCAGATATTAGAGGGGTCATCACTCTTAACCTCTCCCTCCCCAAGAGAAAAATTATTCGAAGAAAACGAAGTTGACTTCGGATAATTTTGTCTCTGACCTAAAGTATTAAATTTCACTCACGCCTTCCTTTATTTCTGTTTCCCAGCTTTAGTAGACAAACTCGTTTTATATGTCCAACTTGTCCACAATTATCGCAGGTAAAATTACGATTCTGGCATTGGCGCCAACTATGACGCCAATCGCCACATACTGTGCAGTTGCCCATTTGCACCACATTAACTTCACTGACATGACGGTTAACATCTATTGAGCCAACACTTTGCCGCTCCCGTTTTAGTGAATCTGCTTCATAGCCTACCTCGCTGATGCTGCAAGCGCCCGTGCCGTATACCGCCGATGAGTCACGCTGCGCCGCCTCCATTGTTGTAGCCAATTTCACGGCGCATGCCCAACTCAAACAGTCTTCTGCAAATAATATGAGACGCATCGAATCACTGCACAGACCACATACAAATTGATCCCTCATATTTTCATCCATTTTGAAGTCACATGATTTTGCCAACCGTTTAAGTTCCATTACAAATTGTGATACGGTTTCATTTTCCTTCTGCCTACATTGAAGAAATTTGTACCGTTCCGCTAACACCGATAGCTTAGGCTGCAAACAATCACTCATTATTCTTACTACATCTTCATATTTCATATCAGCGGGCTTATTCGGGCTGCACAAGTTAGTCATTAGTTCATATCCATTATCGCCAATAATAGATATTAACGTGGGTAACTTCAATTCTTCCTTAACACCGTTAACCAAAAAGTACATAACCAATCGTTCACAATATGATTTTCAATTTCCATGAGACACATTGAATTCTCAGAGCGAGCGAGATATTTGACATTGTTTTATACCTTATTTTTTTTTAGTTATACACTTATTATAACTAATTTTTCTCGTCGCCACTGTAAAATAAAACACTCTATTGTTCCACGTCTATTCACCAGCCTTGCCTAACCGTCTACACAACTTTAAAATATATCTCTTATAAGTAAATCCACCTACCCTACAAACTATACAATATATTACAGTTCCAAGCCTATGTTAGAACATAACATAGTTTCTTAGAATATAATTTTAATAGAATTGATTTCTAACGATGTATTTGCAAATTAAAGAACAAACTTTATTTTGTAAATTCAATGTTTAGCAGAATATTTCGAATAGAAAATTTATTCGTCGTAAAATGACTTTTGTTTCTATCAATACTAATCTCTAATCTTTATTAATAAAGTCAGAAAGTTTTGTAAATAAAAGTAACAAAAACCGCATACAGACTGGTGAGGATTGAACCTTAGAAATTGAGTGACGAGTTATATATATATATATATACATTTATTTTTTCTGAAAACCACGGAGCTAGTGGGTTTCAATTATCATCATCATCATCGTTACAACTCATCGACGAGTTGTTACTCCATCTAGTGGGGGACAGTCCTATACTTCACATGCCAGTACTGTCACTTGAAATTTTTTCTCCCCATCGGTTGTTGTTTCTTCGAGATATATGGCTGGCTTGTTGCTACTTTAGCTTACTCATACTTTGGGCTATGTCGGTTACATTAGTTCTACTTTGGACATCCTCAGGGCTTCGATCGAAGATAGCGAAATTAGTGTTCTCCATTCCCATCGAGATAAAATCGTGGTTTAGATAAAAAAAAAATCCAAGATACACTTTGTAGAAGAAGTAAAATTACACAGTTTTGTAGACAGTGTTTGTTTGCTTTCATAGTCACCAATGAAAATTTATATTAATTGAAAAAAGATAATAAGCATTTATTGATACCAAGTATTCAAAAATAAAAGTATGGTATTAATGCAATTAATAACCAATCTACTAAGCGTGGCAATTGCAGCACGTCCAGCTGAAACTCACTTTCATGAAAAAGACTGGCTATCCAAAAAAGCTCGATATTTGGGTACCACACCAGCTCACAGAAAGAAGTGTAATAAATAGTGTGCTGATTTGAGATTCTCTATTGAAACGTAATGAAACCGAACAATTTTTGAAAACATTGATCATTGATAATAAAAAATAACGAGCGAAAAAGATCATTGTCAAAGGGTAGTCAATTTCCATAGATTGTAGCGAAACCCAGATTACCCACAATAAGGTGATGCTGTGTATATGGTGGGATTGGAAGGTTATCGTTTATTATGACCTTTTACCGCCGGGCGAAACCATCGATTCGGATCTCTACTGCCAACAACTAATGAAACTTAAGCAAGAAATTGAAAAAAGCCAGCCGGAATTGATCAACAGAAAAGTAGTGGTCTTTCATCATTATAACGCCAGACCACACACATCTTTGGACGCTCAGCAAAAATTGAGAGATCTTGGGTGGTAAGTGTGAATGCATCTATTATATAGTCTTAACCCATTTTCACCACCCTCAGATTTTGCCTCCTGCACCCTCAGATTTTCACTAGTTTCGGTCTCTTCAGAATTTTTTGGGTAGTGTTAGGTTAACATCAAGAGAGGACTGTTAAAACTACTTGTCGTATTTTTTCGATCAAATAGCCCCAGATTTCTACAGCAACGGGATTATATTATTACTTACAAGATGGCAACTAGTTATCGAACAAAATGGGACATATATATTATAATTCAATGTAATTCGAAATTGAAAAAAAAATGTGTTGTATTGGTGTATAAAATACGAAGAAACTTTTTCCCCGACCTATTAATTGAAAAAAGATAATAAACATTTATTGATACCAGGTATTCAAAAATAAAAGGATGGTATTAATGCAATTAACAACCAGTCCACCAAGCGTGGCAGCTGAAACTCAAATTCAACTGTGGATTAAAAAAGCTTTATTGACAATGTTTCTGTGTTCACCGAATGAATTAATGTTTAAAGTTTTTGTTGGAGTCTTGATTAATGTTAGTTAAACGCATTTTAGGTTTTATTACAGCTTTTACATGGTATGATTGCTGTTCAAAATAAAAAATACGTCATACGTTACCTAGGTTAATGTGATAAAAATATACTTGTGTATTTTCATGGTTTCTTCGGTGCTCATTGTTCTCTTCCATTTTCGCAAGAATAGTAAATAATAATAAATAAATAAAAGCAATCAATAGTCTATATTGCTTGAAAATGAATAAAACAATATAGGTAATGTATTTGCTATAACTCTACTTCACGGTCAGAAGAGCCGAGTTCGTTATTTTTTTAATCGAAAGTATTGAGTAATAGTAATTTTTTATCATTTATTATAAAGATTAGATATAGGGCGAGGAGAGAATGTTTACATCATTGCACACTACTTTGAAGTTTGATATTTCGAAAAGTAGGCTACATTCTTATTCATACGGTACAATAAAGGTTAAAGTTTTACATTTGGAGTACTGGATGTACGATTTCATGGTCTGATTGTGGTACAAACGAGGGCTAATAATCGGTCTGTTCACCAGATGTCGCTAGTAGGGACTGAGGTGAAGTTTTTTTGTCACACAATATTATGAAACTGAGAAGTTTCGTTTTAAATAAAATTTTATCGGTTTCTAGAGTATTAGATAAATAAACAAAACAACGCATCAGTGGTTTGTTGCTTAATAATGTTTTTCACATTTTTTATCTCTTTTTCTACTTTTGCATTACTCTCTATCTGTTCATAAATTTGTATCACATTCGGTTCAGCCATTTAGAAGAGTATCCCGGACAGATGGAGACTAAAACTTTATGTGTGTAATTAGTCTACGACGACTTTAATAGACAAATTAACGTAGCTGTCAAAGTATATTTTTATTTTTAAAGCGCGTAAAAGGCACGCTAAACGGCAACGGGTGCAGACTCGACGAACAATTGTTCATCAAGCACGTCTGAGCAATTGTCGCGGAGCGGAGCTGTGTTGAATGAAATGTTCGTTTCAGTGAATGCAATAATCCAATAGTAGCGTTGATAATAAATTAAAGCGATTTGAAAAAGAATAAAAAGACGGCAATACAATAAAAGTTTAAATATTGTCACATAACACTTCCTATAATTATATCAAGCAACCGTTATCCAACTTTTATAAAGCTACGTTAGATTTCATATGAAAATGTTTAGTTAACTGTCTTGTGAGACAGCTTGTCAGGCTGTTGTGTCTTATGAGAATTATTGCGTCACCATTATGCAACACAAGAAAGTTGTGTTTTTTTTTTTAAATTTTAGTTTTTTAAGTCTTCACATAGACGAAACGAATAATAATTGTTTTTAAATTACTGCATTACTCTTAACACAAAAATATACGATAAATATATGCACCGTTATTTATCATCACACGACACACTATTTTGAGAGTTAGATAACCTTCTATGTTTATTGTCAGTCCAGAAGACTAAATCTCGGCAACACAATTCACTGAGATCAAAGTCAGTTCATGGAATGTATGCTAACTTCACTTGTCAAGGCAGGCTTATGCCTCGACGCTTGACGCCAGCTGTTTTTGACGAAAAATTTTGCTTTGGATTTATAAATATTTTTCCAACGCGATAAAGTTATCACATTTAATGAAAAGACTTATCCTATATAACGTTCTTTGAACATACACAACTAAAAAATATATAACAATTAACATTCTAGTTGCAATAGCCCTTTTTTTTTCTTCGTTTTTTGCCTAATTACTTATGAATAAGCACTGCGTACCTGTCGCACCGTTGCTGCTTTTACATGTCACTTCTGGTCAATAAACTAATATTATGAAGGTGATTTATTTCGTGTCAACTTTTACGCTATTTATTTTGTTTGAAATATGCATTTTTTATTTTTGGTAGAATTATTTATTTTATTATTTTAATCGACATATATGAACTTGTGTACACCGCTGTATTATTTAATGCGATAACCTAATCGCCACCCAGTATAATATACCTAGTCAGGTCATAAATTCTGTCACATGTTTAATATAAAATAATTGAAACAAGTTTATTCATTATGTCACCATTTATATACCAAAATGAACTTAACAAAACATAGAATCTTGTGACACTAAAGTTTATAACAGTTTTAAAAGTTATAACGGATTCAAATCTGGACTGGAGGAGGGCCAGTCTTCGTGCCGGATGAAGTCGATTTCACGCGCCGCCAGCCAGTCTTGTATGCTCTTCGCTCTATGAGCTGGCGCCGAATCTTGTTGGAATACCCAGTGCCTGTTATTGAACATGGTATGAGAAACAGGTTCCACAAGGTTCGTCAGGACTGTATTTTGATACACAACTGCATTCGTTTTTACACATTTCTCACAAAAATGTACCTTTGTTAAGCCCCAAAAAGAAACTCCCAACCATACCATGAGCGAGGATGGAAAATGACCTCGTTGGACACGCGGAATACGGTTGCTCTCTTCTTCACTACTGTGTGCGTACACCTTATCATTTTGTTTGTTGTAGCTCTCTTCTACGGTAACAATTTTTTCATCCGAAAAATGAATTTCCCGATATTTTTTTCCCGCGTACCGCTTCAACAAAGCGCGGAATCTCTTCAGTCTCAGGTCCATTAGAGGAGCATTCAAACGATATCCTGTTTTTCTTCGATATGCCCGAAGCCCTAAGTCTTCATTTAACACCCTTTTCACCGTGGTTCTGCTTAACCCCATCTGAAGGGCCAACAGTTTCTGCTTACGTTTGGGATTTCTTTGAATTCGCGCCTTCACAGCTTTTATCATTGCTGGAGTCCTAACAGACCGAGGGCGACCACTTCTTGACCTGTCATCTACACTAGAGTCTTCATTGTATCGTTTGATGGTACGATAAACGAATCTTTTTGTTATATTCAAATTTTTCAGTATGTCAAAAATTTGAATTGGCGCGTAACCGCAACGATGCAACGCAATAACTGCAACACAGTCTTTTTTAAGCGTCCACTCCATATTTAAAAATAAGTAAAATTCTAAAAATACGGTTTTATTTTCATGAACAATTCGAAATTCGAATTCAATAAACTTTTTTGTGGCCAGCATTCTAAAAGAAAAGTTTTTACCGTGTGACAATACTTATGACCTGACTAGGTATAATTAATAAATATGGACGCTTTATGCTTTTTTTAAATCATACTCATTAAGTGTTATATGCTATGCTATGCCATATGTCAGCAAGATTGTCAGGCTGGTTGGAAATTGATTTTTTTTTGAGTTTTTTTCTCGAAGATGCTGCTGCTCATCTCCTGTTTTATTCCTTTCACACAGTGAATTATATGGAATAGTAGATTTTCTTACGCTCCCACTACAGAACGATAATTTTTTTTAGAGGATAAGGGTGACAAACGAGCACACGGTCCACCTAATGGTAAGTGGTTGCTGCAGCCTATAGACATCTACAGCTATCCTCTATTACAAATCAAAATGCAGATGCGTTGTCACCCTTGAGGACTAAGATGGAATGCTTGATTTCCAGTAAACAGGGTCTCCGGTTCTCTACACTCATCATACGAAACACAGTAGCGTTAAGCTGCTATTTTACGCTGGTATTCTGTGAGAGCGTGATCCTGCTCCGGTCGAGCCGACCCATTCGTGCTACAACTATACTATTAATATAGTTGCAGCATTGCTCTACCACGTAAATTTTCTTAACCTCTTTGGGTTGCTGAAATGAAGATATAGTAAACGATTTAGTAGGAATCGGTTGTACCTTTTTGGTCAACTGAGATGTAATATATTTAGAACGACCCAGTCCCTCTTTGGGTAACTGAGATGTAAATGAACTAGAATGACTCGGTTGATTGCTAAAGCATTGCCGAGATGAATTAGATTTAGAATAAGATTTAGCATAAGAATTTTTATAAAATTTCGTGGAAATAGTATGTATTATTAATTGTTTTCGTGTCGTTACGGTAGTACGATTTCGGCAGATGCGCATCCGAAATATTATTCAGTTAGAATTATTATTTGAGCTACGATTTATATAATTAGAATTAGTATTAGAGTTATGATTAAAGATTTTGTTAAAATTTTGATGTCGTTGCATATTATTGTTACGAGCTTAGGGTTCGAGACAATCAAAAACTGCAGAGTTAATTACCAAAATTGACACTTTAATTACAGAACACTAATTCTTAAAACTACACTAATAATAAAACACAATTGTACTACTGATCACTTTAGTTCGCAGTTGTATCGATTCGAAGTATTCGCTTGTATCGCCAGTTCAATACTGACACGGTCGATATATACCGGCCTTATATAGGGTCACAAACAATTTCTAAAACCTTCAACTCTAGAAACATCTAGAATGTTTGAGTACATACCGGTCCTGATTAACTAGGTGTCGATAGTTCTAGAAAGTTCTTCCATGAAAATTTCTTGAAGGATCTTGACTCTCCTAGTTCTGCCATTCGATACTAGAGGACGCTAGTAGCAACTAGTGTTGCCATTTACTAGGAATATACATATTTGTCCCGATCACCATAATAGCGCGCCAGTCGATCCACATGGACGATCTTAGGAGTACCTCTTGCACATTTTTGTATCTGGTAGGTTACGTCATACATCCCTGTCACAATCCGGTACGGTCCATCCCATTTAGCTTGAAGCTTAGGAGATTTCAATTTGCTGCAAACTGTATTGTGCAACCACACTAGTGAACATTCGTCGAACCCTTTGTTGTTCATTTTGCGGTCATATCGGGTTTTCATCTTTTCAGATATTTGCTAGCCCGATTGTCTGACATGGTTATAAATGTCATTCATTTTGTCAATTGCCAAGAAAAAATCATTTGCATAATCAGTTATACTGCGTGGGGCATCAAGTGGTATTCCGGTGATTAGGTCTGCAGGTAGCCGTAATTCTTTTCTAAAGTTTGCGAAAGCAGGTGTCACTGATGTACTTTCGTAAACAGCGCTTCGATATGACAACAAAAACAGTTGTATGTGCTTGTCCCAGTCTCGTTGCCGATTTTCCACAACTTTTGCTAGTACCTCTCCTATGTCTGATAAAATCGTTCTACCATTCCATCGGATTGTGGGTGTACGAATTTGTTCTTGTTTTATGAGTACCCATAACTCGGCAAGTTTCCTGGTATATTTAAGACACAAAATTACTTCGTAGATCGCTGTGAATCTCTAAAGATACTCCAAAAGGACAGAAGACTTCATGCACTAGTTTATCAGCAACTACTGAAACTTCTTGGTTTGGAATGGCGAAGACTTCTGGCCACTTAGTGAAGTAATCTACCACAACCATGAAATAATTATTACCACTTTCACTTTCCGGAAACGGCCCCGCAACGTCAAGGGCTATTCTCTTCCATGGTGCACCAACATTGTACAATGTCAATGCACCTCTACTACGAGTATGAGGTCCCTTTACAGCCGCACAACTTGTACATTTGCGACACCAGTCCTCGACATCGTCACGACAGTAGATCCAGTAAAACCATTCTCGGATCTTCAGTAGAGTTCGTTTAACTCCCAGATGGCCTCCTGAACAACCATTATGGTACAGCTGTAGAACATCCGGTACTTTAGCTTTAGGGACAACCATTTGCAAATGACAACTGTCTCTCTGATCATTTACCCATTTATGGTACAGGACTCCATCCTGAATCAGCAAGCTGTCCCATTGGGCCGAAAGCTTTTTGTGGTCAAACTCATCGCTGAGACGTCAATTTACTTGGGCTTAGGAGTACTGGCCTTCATCCATTCCAGAAGCGGCTTGATGTCCGAATCTTCATTCTGTGCATGTTGTAGGCTGTCCTTCCACTCATTGTTGAGCTGGGCTGTCCTGAGCATCCTCACAGATACTACTTCCTTACCCTCTTGCCTAGAACAATGCTTGCAATCTTCGGGACAAGGTCTTCTTGACAATAAATCTGCGTTGCCATGAGATTTCTTGCTGTGCTGGGCGTTGCTGTTAGCGAACTGCCCTCTCGAGATCGATTACCTTCTCTTTCTACATTTCGCTTAGGGCAGCAGGATCGAATATGGCCCCTTTCCTCACAGCCGTAGCACCTAGGGCTGTATCCTTTATTGCGGTCGCGAACTGTAGCTGTTGCAACCTCCCTGATGCGATGGGAAAGATGATTCTGCCGCACGGCTTTCACCTCCAGTGCATAGGCCAAGGCGTCCTTAAGCGTCTCGTGGTGTCCAGCCTCACAGCAACTCTGACTTCAAGGTCGCGGATGCCGCCAATGAATGTCTGCACTAGGTTCCCTTCAATGAGCGCCGTTACAAACTGGTATGTTTTTCGAACCAGCTTCTCCACCTCAAAGGCCCACTGCTGCAGATTTTCGTTGCTGGGTTGCACGCGATCTTTGAGCTGCGCATGAAAGACGTGTTCTAGGTGAGCGTCGCCATATCTCGCCTCCAATGCTTCAAGGAGCTGCTCGTAAGTCACTTCTTTATCGAGAGCTTCCAGAACAGTTAAGGCCTGGTCGCGCAGGCCTAGTATGAGAGCAGTCATGGCCTGACTTTTATTCCAGCCGTTCGGCTTCATGACAGCCTTGAACTGGGTTTTGTAGGCCGATCAGGAAGAAATCCCGTTGAGCGACGGCACTTTGAATCCACGTAGCAAAGGTGTTGTAGCTACCACGGGAGCTGTGATTCCACCCCCAGGTTTGAGGTTATCCAGCATTTTCTTCACGTCAGCCACCACGTTGTTCACTTGGTTGATCCGGGCTTCAGCTTTCGACAGGCGGTTGTCATGTTGAGCAACCCTATCCTTCACCTCCCTTATCTCTTCCCCTAAGGTAGCGTGAAGGTCCTTCATGAAGAGCATCTGCTCTTACATACCGCACTGCAGCTCCTCTTCCAACCGGTGGGCCTGCAGCATCATCATCAGAGCACCTAAGTCAGGTGCTGTAGATGCAGGAGCTGTTGACGGGCCAGCCTCCGTGGTCAGCAACTGGCCCTCCGACGTTTGCGACATTGCACAACCAAATCGTCTTTGGTCCATCTCCTGCTGCCGTTGACTTCGGGTACGGATACTCACCGTGTCGTCCTTAGGTAAAATCGACATGATTTGATCCCACTTCTGATACCAATTGTTACGAGCTTGGGGTTCGAGACAATTAAAAACTGCCGAGTTAATTACTAAAATTGACACTTTAATTACAGAACACTAATTACAACTGAAAATGAAATTTTAGTTCGCAGTTGTATTACATCGAAGTATTTGCTTGTATCGCCAATTCAATACTGACTCGGTCGCTTTTTTTGCGTCCAGATACAATGGAAAGGGCTACTGTCGTGAATGCTCTAAGCATATCACGACAGCCGGCCGCCGTGTTTATGTGGCACTCACTGCGAAACCTAAGTGCCTACCCAATAAACACCACCTGTGAGACTGGCATTGGCTTTTGTGGCCTTTCTGCCGAATCGGAAGCGACCCTCTTTAGGGAAATAGGGGCGTAGGCGGCGAGGAGCCGCTGAGAGGGGAGCCTAAATAAGGCAAATTAAGGTCGGCCTGAGCTGCCAGGAGGCGGTTTAGGTCGGCGAAAGCTTGTTTAGGGTGTCTGTGAGAGAGTTTCTTGGTCTTCGGACTCGATAGCGAGAGGGGAGTGGGGCTGCATAGGAAGCTGCCTCACGAATGAAATGATTAGAGTGAGAGTCTGAGGCCTTGAAGAAGTTCTCAGAGAGTTTTTTAGAAATTGCTGGACTGTGGGGAGCTCTAAGTCTCGATGGAGGTCGGCGTTACGGACGTACCAGGGTGCGTTCGTAGCTCGACGACAAAAATTGTTTTGAACTATTTGAAGTTCGTTAAGGATATTGGGGTTAGCATGAGCAAATATGGGGACCGCGTAAGTCATAACTGGTCGTATACAGACCTTACAAAGGGTTCGCTTGTTATGCCTGTGTATGAGCCTTGTGTCAAGGGTGACATCTAAATATTTGGCGGTCATATGCCAGGGAACAGGGGTCCCTAGCCTACGGATTGGCGGAATGGTAGTGAGGCGGTGTCGCTTATGATCAAAGTGAACGGCGGAGCTCTTCTCCCGGTTCACATCGATGCGCCATTTTTTTTAAATGTTTGTCTTTCTATTCCACCTCTGACACTGGTCAGAGACATTGCATACATTTTTAGAATATCTTCTTATTTTATTCCAGGTTTTTTCTGTTAGACGGGCTCAGTGTATACATTTGCATACACCGGTAACCCTGATGTACATATTCTTATACTACATTAAGACTACTTAACATAGTTTCTTATAGTTTTACATTTTTTCTATATATACTAGACTATTTACATATTTTTTCTTTTGTTTTTTTTCTTGTTTTTTCTTTCTTTTTTGATTTGTTTTTTCGCATTTTTTTTTCTTTCTTTTGCAATATGCTTTTTGCAAGTATTATATATACAACATATATAATATTACAAAATTTTCTTATTCTATGTTCCTATATCTACCTTGTTTTTTCAACAGTAACTATGCAGTCTTATTTCTTGCTATAGTTTCTATGACTATCTTACATAAATAGTCTATAAATATCTTTTTTTATTAGATTTCATTTTTCCGACAAATTATCTTTTCGAACTCTTTCTTTTATTTTTAATTCGATTTCATTTCTGGCTAAACTGTATTTTGGACAATCTACTATTAAATGGATTATCTCCTCTTCGACATCAGGGTCACATATGCATGCGGGATTATCTTTACATTTAAACCTATGCAGGTACTGACCAAATCCACCGTGAGCCGTCAGCACCTGCACAAGGGTAAGTTTTATTTTTTAAACTCTATTGGGCTTGTATTGCATTCGGGAAGAAGAGCTTGGTAACTTCCGGTGTTGCTGTTTTGATGTACCTATCGTTCCACGTTTGTAAGCTAGCATGTCTATTTTCTTTTATATATGAAAATAGACATAGGTCATAATCCGGTGCTGACTTTTTGTGCACCGCTTGTTTCGCTAACTGATCCGCTCTCTCGTTTCCCTCATTGCCTCTATATGCTCTGATCCAAAACAATCTAACTTCTTTTCCTTTATCCCCCAAGGTCTTGATGTTCTGCCTTATATTTACCCTAAGGGGGTGGATGGATTTCTGGCTTTTCAGAAACTGTAGTGATGATCGTGAGTCACTGAAAATATTGAGCGTTCTCCATTTACTTATCAGTGCAATGTTTGTTGCTTGGTAAAGCGCAAACATTTCTGCCTGAAAAAATGTACAGAAGGATTCGAGCTTGTACTTCCTGCTTGTAATCTCAGCGCCGTCTTCCCATAGAGTATTGCAGCCCCACCTTTCCATCTAACTTACTTCCATCGGTATATACTTTGGACCGCTGATACTATGTAGTGTCCTGGTGTAAGGCTAGGGATACGCCATTTTTGGAACCAAGCTCCTAAGTCATTAACTGACTTTTGGATCTTGTTCCGTATGAAAGGTAGTGAGATACCTTTACAATAGAGGGCAGTGTCGTCTGCGAAGAGGGAGAGCAGAACACCTTTCGACGGGATGGGATGTCGTTGGTGAACTGGATATATAGGAGAGGGGCAAAGCACTGAGCCCTGAGGGACACCGGCTTTGATGGGATGCTGAGAAGAGAGCGTGCCTTCGTGTCTAAAACGAAAGGTACGATCCTTCAGGTAGGCGGCCAATTCGGTTGCGATCTATACCGGCTTTATATAGGGTCTCAGATAATTTCTAGAACCTTCTACTGTAGAAACATCTAGAATGTTTGAGTATATACCGGTCCCGATTGACTAGGTGTCGATAGTTCTAGAAAGTTCTTCCATGGAAATTTCAAGAAGGATCTTGACTCTCCTAGTTCTCCCACTGGATACTGGAGGGCGCAAGTGGTAACTAGTGTTGCCATTTACCAGGCATTAATAGTGGCGCTCAACATTTTGTTGTCGCTTTCCACATTGATCAATAGTTTGCCCTATGTTTTTGCAATAGTTGCACATTTATTTATCAGAGTTAGCTAAATAAATGAAAAAATGTTTATTATGATTAAATTTGGAATGTTTATTTTTTATTTTTAAAACACTGAGTAGCAACATCACCTACTTTATTGCATATATTACTCTGTTTTATTGAATTTTTTTGAATAGGTTGGGTGATTTTGTAACTTTTCTTCCTGTATCGCTAATTGAACGGCTTTATTAACAGTTTGAGGCTACATCTAACAATAGTGGAAATAGCAGGGTCTAACCCTAATAAAAATATATTTAATGCTAGATCCTCCGTGGCGGCTATTCTACCTGCAAGTTCTTCAGCGTTTTTGCAACTATAGGGTATATCTGACTGAATTTTTGTTAAAATTTGTTCTATTTTTAAGGAAAATTTAGTGACGTCCTCGGATGACTGATTACAGTTTTGCAAGTCTGATAATAAATGTGTCGCATGTTTTTTCTCTCCAAAGGTAGAACGGAGAAATGATTTTATTGGGTTCCACGTTTCAAAAGTTTTTAAACTACATGCAACTTGTGCTTTTCCCTCAAGTTGTAAGATAATAAATTTGAATAGAATAGGCTGTTGATCTGGTGTAGCTAACGAAGTTGCATTGTCGTAGTTTGTGAGGAAAGCAGGTAGGGACTCCTTCTCCGCATTATAAGATTTTATAAATTTCGGCAATAACGAAAGAGTGATTTTTTCCGACATATTGTCTTTACTTTTTTGTGCTTTAAGTGACATAGAATTAAAATTAAAATTTAAACTTATATGAAATAATCACAATAAAAACAACGTAAAAAGGTAATAAAAGTACAAAATCAGCGTAAAATAAAAATAAATTTTAAATTTAAACAACAAAAACAAAACTACTTACAGGAAAATAATAACTTCTATACGTAGCATTTAAGCGTCGTAAAAATAGCTCGGTGAAACGTTACACTCGTGGTGGCTGGCAGGCGGAATCGCTGACACGGTGACTCCGTCACGTCGTGGGAAATAACAGGAATGGAAGATGTAGAAAGCTGTTGAAATATATATTTGTTTGTTGTTGAGTTAGATTCAGATGGTGCGGGCTATTAATGGAGGCTTATCGTCAGCCAGACGGAAGATTTCAGGACCAGGTGTGGGTGGAGCGAGCTCGCGCCTTAAGGTGGAGGCTGAACGTCATCGAACGGCTTAATGTCGACCTTGATGATTTCGGGGACCTCGAATTCGGATGCCAAAGTGTTTTATGACCTTCTGTTTGGCATCCCACTTCCGACACCAATTTGTTAGGAGGTCGATCCCGTTTGGCTTTAAAAAAACCACTAAGTAAACCTAAGGGTTTATTTTAAAAAGTTTACACACACAATTAATATTAACACTGACTTCCGAACTCTAATACGTCTCGGAATCTATGTCCGATCTACCCGTGGCTCTGAATATAAGTGGCTATTAAAATGGAATAAAAATTTATATAGAAAAGAACAATGCAATTTCTGATTGACGTCATATGAAGGAAAAGTACTGTAAATTAAATAAATGCTTACTAATATTTAACTGCGTCCTAAAAAGGGATATAATAGTGCGCATAAAGAAATTCTTTGCACCAAAATATTTTAATTGTCACAAGGGTTTTAATGCGCAAATGTATGTATATAGTTATGTTTGTATATATCCTAACCCCGTCAGTTTAGAGTGATTATTCGGAATAAATCTTTCGAGATATATTTGCCGATTGACTGATACATGAAAAGGGTTATAACTAGCAGTAGATTGAAAATAAGCAGAGGATTACGGAATAGAGTCTGATACTAACAATTTTGAAAAACACAAATCAAACACAACACACAAATTGACGTTTTCATCTAGATGTTACGTGAATGTTAACGAGATTTTGACCAATCAAAAACAATAAGGTTCTTATATTCAAAGCGTATATATTATGTCGAAAACGGCTAATTAAGTAATATTTTTTTTATTAATTAATTTATATTAAATGGGTTCTTCAGGGGTTGTCCTGCTAGTATTTTTTAATGTTGTGTGAGTGAGTACCTCCGTGCTCCTTTTGGTTTATACTATTATAAGAGCAAACTTGACTTGCCCGTGCTTGACTTGGTAATATCTCCACGGAGATCATCGTATCAATAGCCCAATCCCTAGAGCGTAGGTCTACCACGATAAAGTACGCGAACTCTACTGCTATAATGAGGTTAGATTTATTTAATTATAATTTTATGTTCTTTAATATTCCAGTAGCTTTTTTTATAGAAAATGGGTGACAAACGAGCACACAGTCCACCGAAGTGGATGCTGTGGTCCATAGACATCCATATTTATCCTGGATTAAGAATGCAGATGCGTTGTCGTCCCTGAGGTCTAAGATGGAATGCCTCGGTTTCATTTTTTTTATAGGAGAGGGGGCAAACCAGCATGCGGCTCACCTGATGGTAAGTGACTACCGCCGCCCATGAACAACTGCGACACCAGGGGAACCAGGGGAATTGCAGATGCATTGCTGGCCTTTTAAACAATTCCTCAGAGCACTCCCCGTGGTAAATGCGAAAGAAAATGCAAAGGGATGTAACATCTCTTCGCGGTGCCAATGAATCGAGCCGATTGGAAAGGACTCGGTCGTTGATGATTCGAGCCGCTCTGCGCTGGATGCGGTTAAGTGGAAGGAGCTGGCACTGGGGAGCCCCTGCCCAGAGATGGGAATAGTATTCCATGTGAGGCCGAACCTGCGACTTGTAAAGTTGCATGCGGTGTGCCGGCATGAAATACTGTCCCGCTCTGCTGAGCACGCCACGTTTTTAGAGGCCAATTTTGCCTTCTGTTCCAAGTGACCACGAAACTGCACGTCACTCGATATGTCGACTCCGAGGATTCCGATACTGGCTGAGGCAAGAAGGGGAGTGCCTTGAAATTGAGGAGATATGACAAAGGGGTTCTTTTTAGGAAAAAAAAGGATCTTAACAACGACTTCCATTGAAAAAGTGTCTTGTACCTCTCTGCAGTTGGATTGGATTCGTATTCTGGTTCTGTAACAGAATAGATGTCTTTTACGAATACGTGGCGGAAAGCATACGGAATCAACACCAATGGCGAGTACAACACTCACCTTCGATTTGCTGACGATATAGTCGTTATATCAAAATTGCTGCAGGATACTGCTGCAGTACGCTCAATAATCTCTCAATGGATAGGTTTTAAAATTAATATGGAAATGACAAAATCATTTGTAACGCCCATGTTCACACCTATGCCCGTAGCACCACGCTCGAAGTTGTTTACGTGTATGTTTAGCAAGTACAAATTTTCTGCCTAGGTAAGTCCAACTTCAAGCAAAACGTCAATAGACTTTGAATTGCCTTTGTAGTATTAGGAATAATACAATACATCTCGGCACATATACCTCAAAACTTGAAAACAAGATATTACATTCAGTACATGTTGCCATATGAGGAAGCTCTAGGTCGCTCAGCGAGCGACAGTGGAGATGGCTACGCTCGGAGTTGTTTTTCGCGAGAGAATCCTAAATGATGAAATCTGCATTACAACGAAAAGAAACGTTCTATAGTGAGAGCCTCGAACCGGTAAGCAAAATATAGAGCAGCCCCTAACTAGATGCAGTGACGACCTGGTAAGTCATGCTGAAAATCGATGGATGAAAATGGCTTAAGACGATGTTTTGTGGCATTACTAGGGCCTGCGTTTAGCAGTCTTTTTAATTCATAAAGTAATTTTACTTTTTAATTTCATTAAAAAAATCTTTAGTTTTTTCTTATAATAGGTTAACCTTTTAAAAAACATTCCGTTGAACTCGGTCTCAAAGGCTGAAATTGTGTAGGACTGTGCTACGCCTTGAGAGAATTTACTGTCTGCGGGAGATCGAGATAAAGCAATCTTGACCGTAATGTGAAATGAATTCTTTCGAAAGGATTCATTTTAGAACTTTTGTTAAGAGTGCCAAATGTAATCAAAGAATAAAAACTTGTTCGGAATGTCGTTAATCATACTCGTATATAAAATTGAACAGTAATAAGGGCACTAACAATAACTGTTAAGTGGGTACTGCGGCCCATGGATACCTGCAACCAACTTTAAACAAATGAAGCTACAGAAAGAAGTGTTGCCACTAATGAGGACTAAGATGGAATGTATGCTTTTATTATTACTTATGTATGTAAAACTCTTCCTGTGCAGAAGAAATTCGCTCAGAGGTAATTATGTCTTTTTAGAAAGAAAAGAATTTTCCGCACTGGCCGTAAATCACTGAAATTTTATATACCCGCAGGCTTACACGCGGATTCGTTATAAAATTCTCATCCATCCAACTTATATCCGATTAAAAAATATTACTCAATTTTTTTTTTAAATTTATGATAGTGTGATAAAATAAATATATTTTGAAATAAGAATAGCTTCACATACTCGAATTACGGATCTTAATGAAAAATATTATGTCTGCGCCGCAGACATTAATAAACTTTACTTCATAGGAATATATTTGTATTATTTGCTTTTTTAAATAATCTATAATTGTAAAATGCATAGATATCTACTTGGTTTATGATAATTATATAGTATGTATTTCTGGTGCAATTCAAATATATACTGTACGTTCGTTACAAGTTTAAATACTTAGATATTATCTTAACGGGCACGCAACCTAATTGTACCTCTTCCGTAATTATTGTATCAAGAAATATACTTATCTGTAGTTCTAAGGAGCTTTATTTTATCTCCCTTGTTCTATTCTGAACATATTATGTTTTAATTAATACCTTTTTTTTTATAGGAGAGGGGGCAAACGAGCATGCAGCTCACCTGATGGTAAGTGACTACCGCCGCCCTCTTAAAAAGGAGTACGCTCTTTTCTTGAAGGTCCTTAAGTCGTATCGGTCCGGAAAAATCGCTGATGGTAATCGATTCCACAAGGAAGTCGTGCGAGGAAGAAAACATCTTCTAAATCGCACAGTGGTGGACCGCCAATCATCCAGATGGTGTGGATGGTATCGGGAGTTCTGCCGCGATGTGCGTTCTTGAAATTTGGCGGCTTGGATTAATCCGAACCATTCCTCAGAGCACTCCCCATGGTAGATGCGAAAGAAAATGCAAAGGGATGCAACATCTCTTCGCAGTGCCAATGAATCGAGCCGATCGGAAAGGGTTCGGTCGTCGACGATTCGAGCCGCTCTGCGCTGGATGCGGTCAAGTGGAAGGAGCTGGCACTGGGGAGCCCCTGCCCAGAGATGGGAACAGTATTCCATGTGAGGCCGAACCTGCGCCTTGTAAAGTTGCAGGCGGTGTGCCGGCATGAAATACTGTCCCGCTCTGCTGAGCACGCCACGTTTTTAGAGGCCAATTTGGCCTTCTCTTCCAAGTGACCACGAAACTGCACGTCACTCGATATGTCGACTCCGAGGATACCAATACTGGCTGAGGCAAGAAGGGGAGTGCCTTGAAACTGAGGAGATACGACAAAGGGGTTGTTTTTAGCGGTAAACGCGCAAACTTGTGTCTTCTGAGGATTAAACTGGACTAGATTTAGTCGCCCCCAATCCGAGACTTTGTTCAGCAAAGACTCGACTTCAGACACAAGTTTGTTTCGGTACTCGGCCACGTTAAACCGAATTAATACCTACTTAAAATATTGTCTTATTAAATCGTAATTATACAAGTTTACTTAAAATCCTTTTCTAATTACTCAGGAATACATACATACAATTTGTAAATATTAAATCGAAATTCTCATCTCTTCAATGCAAATAGTAGTATAACAAATTCATTTCTCAAAGGGAATGCCTGAACACACGAGACATTCACCTTGATAAATATGTACTTACATTAATATTCTTGTATACAATATTTACTTCTTTTATAAGCAGTAAAGTTATTACGCAAGTACAAACAAAACAGTGTTGGCTCTGTTGATAGGTATGGTGGAAAACTGAATATTTAGTCATAACTTCTAACGAGTCTGAAAATTGTGTACGGATGACTATTGATTCTACAAATTTGACCAAATTGTGGGGCTTCCAGAATTAGTGTTCGCACATGTCTGATTTGTAGGTTTGATATTTTTGTTTTGATTAGACGCAATACGTCTATGGTTGTTTGAAGGGTATGGAGAATCAGTGTAATAAAATTCTATTAGGCTTTGCAGTATTACCTTAGACCTAAGACCTCAAAGCAATTGTAGCCGTAAAGGTGGAAAAAACCTCATGGCCTCTGATAGATGACCAATCCATCAACAACAACATCTTCCTGCTAACAACTCAAAATATTAAAAAAAAACTGCAATTGCTAACCCGCCTGCCAAGCGTGGCAACGTGGCAAAATCTCCTCTGTGATACAATCTAAGGGGAGACCTATGTTCAGCAGTGGACTTTTATAGGCTGTAATAGATGGATTTTCTTAAACCATCGTTTTATCGTATTATGTGCACAATGATCAGTAGAGTGGGTTGTAAATCTAAAATAATTTATTTATTTATTTATTCTTTATTGCATTCCTTAATCTAAAAGAATACAAAGGGTGGACTTAATGCCTTGTGGCATTCTCTACCAGTCAACCCATGGAGTGGTGAGAATTTGAAGTAGGTGTAGCAATATAGAATAAAAACAAAACAGAAATTTATAATTAATTACGTTATATATACATTTTACTAATATATACAATAAATAAACTATAAAAATATATCCTATTTATACATGTATACAAATATATACGTACGTAAGCATACATATATTCATACTAACATACATATACAAATAATACATATAAATAACTATAAATATATACGTCTAAAATATAAATGACGTGGATGATTCATCTAAGAAGCGTTGTCTCTAACAGATGATTACGCACCAACTTTTTAAAAGTAAACTTATTGGGAGCTTTTCTGATGTCGTCAGGCAAGGAGTTCCAAAGGCGTGCAGCCTGAACTGTAAAGGAGTTACCATAGAACTCGGTGAAGTGAACTGGAATACATATTTTGTTGTTAGAAGACGAACGTAGAACCCTATCATGAGATGAGGAGAGATAGTGAAATTTACTCTTAAGATAAGAAGGCGAAAATGGGTCATTTAATATGGAAAAAAGAACAAGTAATATTTTGGAAATACGCCTCTGCCGGATTGTAAGCCAATTAAGCTTAGATCTATATTGCGAAATATGGTCATACTTATGAAGCCCGAAAATAAATCTTATACAGTTATTGAGAAGGCGTTCCAGCTTGTTCAGAAGATCCTGGGACAGATCCGGGTAACACACATCTGTATCTGCATAATAATCTATGTTTTTAATATAAAGGCCATTCTTCAAAAGCATTCTAAATGTTTTTCTTCTTTTTTAATGTACTAAACTGCATTCACATTTAAATGTTAATCTTGAGCGTTATGGCATGAAAGATTTATGTGTCGTAAGCACACGATGTTTGGTTTTATTTTAGAACTTAAAAGAAAATCTAGCTGCTTATTAACGATGACTATATACCTAATCTGCAGTAAAGTTATTGTTCTGTTATACACGATCAACTTTATTTTTTTACTAGATGTTTAATATGTTTTATCGTTAAATCAATAAAATTGAAGTGTTTGTCTCAAATATCCAAATAACTGCCTCTTGTTGAGCTGATAGTAAAATTTATTTATTTAATGGCATCACATTAAGGCAAGGATCAATTTTTTCGTCTGTCTACCTGTTTTTATGTCCGGGATAGTCTTCGAAATGAACTGATTGTAATAAACTTGACGTCAACCGACCTTGATACTCGTACAACGTGTATAATATATTTTTTATACAATTGCGGCGTGGCTCTAATGTGTAAAATGTTAAAAATATTCTAAAATATTTTGACTTATTTTGGCATGTAAAAATCACAAAATTATAGTATTAAGATTATAGATGTAACATCTAGCTATTGATGATTTTTTTTATAAATGACGAAGTCTAATCAATTTAATTTCTCGTTCTAACATTTAAGTAAATAAAAAATCTCTACATGTAAGCGACGAGACTCATCATTCAATGTGAGCTGTCTACCTAATATGAGCAAACCATAAGCGCTGATGTTTTTACCATTGTCAAAAGGAGCTACTATAATTTTAAGTGACACTAAAATACATAAAATAACACAAAAGTGATAATACCGTCCCGGACAACAATGTCCGAATACTTAATTGTGGAAGGTATCAACTATATTAGTTAATACGATATAAAGGCGCCTAAACGTTCTAGTTCACACGTGCCTAATTTCACGCGTATTTCATACTAGCTTTTATCAGCGACTTGTTTTGCGTAAAACTAAAAAAGTAACCTATTATCTACTCGTATAATAGTGGTCCTTGAAGAGGTATGTTCAAGGAAAACTATTATACGATATTACCGACAGACACTTCAATTTTGGCACTCGAAGAATCACAAAAAACCAGACTCCTAAACAAATAACTTGAGTCTTTGCCCAGATGATTGGTTGACGACACTCAGGATCGAGTTGTAGTTAAATACGACACCTATGGGTTGATATTGGGTAGTAGGTAGTATTTTTACGTGGCAGAGCCATGCTGCGGCTATTTTAATAGTATAGTTGTAGCACGAATGGGTCGGCTCGACCGGGGAAGGACCACGCTCTCACAAAACACCAGCGTAAAATAGCAGCTTAATGCTGCTGTGTTTCGTATGGTGAGTGTAGAGAACTGGAGACCCTTATTACTGGAAAAGATATATTCTATCTTAGTCCTCATGGCTGACAACGCATCTGCATTTTAATTCGCAAACGAAGATAGATGCAGATGTCTATGGGCCACAGCAACCATTTACCATCAGGTGGACTGTGTGCTCGTTTGTCACCCAACTTCTATAAAAAAAACGTAGGACACTCAATAAGTTTTAAGATATACAAAAAGTATTCTAGATACTATTAATATTTATTTTACATCTTTTCAAAATATTATCCATCATGCTCTATACAAAGTTCCATTCGCCTAAACAAACTCTAAAAACATTTTGCCAGTCTTGATCTGACAGGTCAGAAATTGCTTCTTCGTAGGCAGCCACGGCCTCTCGGCGCTTGAAAAAAACTTGCCTTTTATTTTTTCTTTGAATTTTGGGAACAAAAAGAAATCACAAGATGCTAAGTCAGGGCTGTAGGGTGGGTGCCTTAGAGTTTCAACATCAGATTCCTTAATAAATGCTTTTGTTCTAAGGTAGGTAAGTGAAGAGGCGTTATCGTGATGGGGCATGATTCGCCGAAGCCCGGTCTTTGGTCTTCTCTCCCGTACAGCTTGAAAAGCTTTGGGTAATGAAACTGTAGTATAACATTCAGGCTTGACTGACCTACAATTTTCCAGCATTGACGTCGACAAATGTCCGCTCCGCGAAAAATAAAATTAGCCACCATTTTTTTTACCGACGTTGCGAGGTCTTTGCAGGTTTGTCGGTAACTGTCCTTCTGAGTAGACCCATACTGATGATTGACTTTTATTTTCCGGATCATATTGATAGATACATGTCTCGTCACCAGTAACGATTTCTGAAACACACCTATAATCGAGCACACGCGATCTCTTCTCGAGTCACAAAGGGTTAGCGTTCTCCCGACAAAGCCAAATTCCTTCGTACGATATTAAAGGCCACACAACGACAACTCGTCGGCGCAAATTAATGGCAATCAGTTAATTTAATCATTCAAAACTCAAGATAGGCCTCGCTGTCATGTAACGCTCAAAACAGACAACTCCATTCGAGGCGGTCTTAACGAGACTCAAAAATTCAATGGTAAATTCAAAACGACGCGCTCAATTAACCGCGCGCCCAACCAACTAACGGTCGCAAACAATACTAGTCGAATACTAGTTCAAGACACTGTTGCCGGCCCACGCGGCCGAATGCCGGGAAGCGGCACACAGCCCCCCCCCCCCGGCGGCGTTTACGTCACCTCAATACCATCGGCTGACGCGCCGAGGCAACCGTTATTGGATGCAAATTTCAAATGCCCATAATTGGCCTAAACATTAAGATTAATTTTACCCCTTTTGAATTCAGCAAACCACCTAAAATTTGTTGTGCATGATGGAGCTGAGTCTCCTAATGCTGATCGTAACTGTTCTAAACTTAATTGTTCGGTTAAACCAAATTTAAAATCATAATATATCATACCACGCAAATGTTCACGGTTAAGATCCATCGTTTTAAATGAAAAGCACTGGAAGAGTTGCAGGAATATTAATAGAACTTTTTTTTTAATACTCACCAATTGGCTTATGGAGTTCTATTTTTAAATAAATTTGCTTTCTAGAAACATATAACACGGTTGCGTTTCATTTTTAAAATTCGAGCATCTCAAAACTTATTCAGTGACCTACGTAGATATTCTTACACCGCCACTATCTTGATTCCGTGAGACGTAAAATACCCTGACCAGTGATGGGCACCAGCGTCTAAAGGTTGAAACCTCTCATTATGCGATTGTCATTTCGACCGCTTTGTCTTAAGGGAAATCCTTTCTACAACATGGGAGATCCATGTCCAGCAGTGGAATTTTACGGGCTCATGATGAAGAAGAAGAAAAAGAAAGAATCATATGATCTAACTATGTGATAATTAGTAGAGTAGTTTCTACGGCCTAAATTCAAATGGAAACTGTATTTGACCTCATTCTTAGTTTTCAAAGGGAAGTAAAGAATATTTCGTACCGAGTACATGTAAAATGTCAAATAAACAAGGCCGATAAGGCACAGCATGGCTTTGGCTAGACTCTGGTTATGTTACAGGTGTCCGCAGTAAAATTAAAATATTACATTTATATAGACCGCAATATTTGAAGTCATAAATTGACTAGACAAACTACAAATATATTTTTTAGTATCGTAAATTAATATCTTAAATAATACAAAACAATTTTTAAAAATTAATTTGTGATAGTCAATTTTTTTGTCACCTAGGGAAGATGCTACATCATGAGTTATTTTAAGCTTACAGTCCAGGTCAGACTAAAATAAGGGTAACAAGACATTTGTATTGATTTCAACCTCAAAGATAAAGGTGGAAGGAATGGAATAAACTAGTTAAAAAGGGTCTCTAGCAAACTTTTGACTTGGGGACGCTCACATTGTAATCGGATAAAAAGACAAATGCTGATAAATTATTCCACAGCTTTATTGTACGAATTATAAGCGACGAAGTAAACGGTTTGAATACGTGAAATTTCGACAATAAAGGGGTGGAGACCCTCCGAGAGTTATCTGATGGTAGGGTAGGGAAAATATATTATATTATACGATAAAATATCGAGAACTTCTGTTTACTGTATCAATGTTCTGGAGATTGGCAATGTTAGTTAGCTAAATTAATGTCACCAAAATTCATTAGTGTGACACGTCTGGTAGAGTAATCGACAATCTACTTTTAAAGAGTCCTTGTGTATATAATAAAGTACTGTGTGCCAAAGCGTAACGATAAGTGCGAATTCTCCCTTAAACATGAGATGACCATGTCCAGTAGAATTTTACGGACTGATGAATAAGAATAGGCCTCTTGACGTGCGTCTCCGCTAAGTACAAAGCTGTTAGGTGAAAATTTTTCACATTTTCGCTTTGTTCAATGTTAGAAGCTGACTCAACACGAAGTACCGCCGTAGCTTTGCAAGGACATTTATAACCCTCGCGGCTAAAGGATTAATGAACCGCCCAAAAGTGAGTTAATATACTGATACAATAATGTTTATTATACTATTATTATAGATTGAGGGTAACAGAGGTAATCTGATAGAAAGTGGGTGCTGTGGCCCATAAACACATATATATTCCTAATTCAAATGTATGAATCAAAATGTAAATGCATTTTCATCCCTGAGGAATAAGATAACAGGCCTACATTCCAGTTAAAGTGTCTCCGGTTCTCTACTCTCATCACACGAAACACAATAGCATTAAGCTGCTATTTCAAGCTTATATTCTTGAGAACGTAGCCCTTCGCCACTCGAGCCAACTCATTTGTTACCACGTTTAAAACTTATACAACACGATATTGGTAGAGCTACGTTGCAGCCTATTATATTGTTCCACCACGTATTGGTCAGCTTAACAGGAAAAAATCGGTTCGCTTGGTCTGATTAGCACTAACACAATATTTCTTAATCACCAAAAGAGTACCACGGATTGCGTCTAACTTTCATTTTAAATTGAAGCGCTGACATGGGAGTTGGATTTCGTAGCTCTTTACTTTGCAATTCCTATTCAAAAGTCTTTGATTCAGATGTTAGGGTTGTGCCATTTTCACGGCTTACTCTCTGTGTGTTACTGGATCATCACACCTGTAAGTTTGTAATCCATACAAATAAACCTACAAATGTTGTATAAGAAGCCTTACTGCATTGAAAATTAAATTATGCAAACTCAACATTTACTTTTTTGGTTTGATTTTGCTTTTCTTCTTTTTTATATGTGAACACTGTAACAAATTGCAATTCTCTGATTATATGTAGTAAGTCTAGAATAAACAATATCGTTTCCTACCCCATTTTTCCATATTAGCATTGAAATTTCTGAAAATAGTGAATTAATCTGCACAAACACATTTGACAAAAATGGGGATAAGTATAAAAATACATTCTTGTGTTTTATACATGTTCAAATAATATACATAGATAGAAAGACTTGCTAACTGTATATTTTTAAGATACTTGCGAAAATCAGCACGGGAGGGAGAGAGGTGGCATTTTTTGCTCTAGCGGCACCGTTCTGCAGAAATCTATGCTATATCACTGTTTTAATGGTGTGTGTAAGTGCAAATAAAATCTAGCATTATTTTCGTATCACGAAGAAGAGTAAGAGTTTGACGAAGGAAACTGTATGAGGCTGGATGATTGAATAAATACTTTGAGTGGGGCCTACAATAACTATCAACTAAAAATAAGTGAAAGTAGTAAGTACTCGTAAGTAAGAAAGATCCTCCCTGCCTATGCCGCAAATGAATCAGTAAAGCCATAGTAGTAACGCGTATAAGTTGTTTTCATCATATAAAATGTTTATTTCTAACAGTTAACAATAACAATACAAAGTTATAATGCAGCTAGTTTTAGGTAATTTTTTATAGAGTTGTTACGAAATATTTACTAATCCAAGTGCAAATTGCTCTATCACCGGGAGGGCGACCATCTGTCCCAAGAAGGTGTCGGATTTATCGTCCACAAGTCTCTCGTTAACAACGTTGAAAAGATTGAGAGTGTGTCGACGAGGGTTGCGTACCATATACTCAGAATCACCAAACAGTATTCGCTGAAGGTCATACAGGTTTACGCACCAAACTCGGCACACCCCGATGAGGAGGTGGAGAAAATGTATGAGGATATCTCTAGAGCCATGCATTCCTCGAAAACCCAATATACGGTGTTAATGGGAGACTTCAATGCAACACTAGGCACAAGAGAGAACGGTGAGCTGAAAGTAGGGAAATTTGGAATAGAGCAACGGAACCCAAGTGGCCAGCAGCTGGCCGACTTCATGGAGAAAAAGGGACCCTTTATGATGAGCTCTTTCTTCCAGAAGCGGCCCCACAGGAAGTGGACCTGGTCGAGCCCCGACATTTTCCACAAAATTGAGATTAATTCATTATGACGACCAGACGACAACTGTTCAGTGATGTCTCCGTGATCGCGAGGGTGAAAACTGGTAGCGATCACCGAATGGTTAGAGGCACACTGAACCTTAACGTTAAGTTCGAGAGGTCTCGTCTAATGAAGTCAACGCTCCGTCCTCGTCGTGCTCTGTTCCAAAGTCCCCAAATCTTTCAGCTCGAGTTACAAAACCGTTTTCAGTACCTAGAAGACTGCAATGAAGTGGACGATATGAATGACAAGCTCGTGGAAACTGTCCATGCGGTCGGAGCTAAGTTCTGCAAGACCCGCCGCAGAAGAACACAAAAACTCTCCGATCACACTCTCATTCTCATGGCTGCTAGACGAGAGATGAAGCTACATTCTTCAACAGATTTGAGAGCATACAGGAAACTGAACGAACAGATCTCCAAATGCATGCGGCGGGACTTGCGCAACTTCAATACAGCTTGTATTGAAGAAGCGATCGAGCGGAACCAAGGCTCCAAAGTCTTTGCCAGAGATCTGTCTGCCAGAAAGAGCCAACTGTCAAAGCTGAAGACCGAGTGTGGCAGCATCATTTCCGGGGCACCTGAGATTTTGAGTGAGATTGAGAGGTTCTATGGGCAGCTGTCGTCATCGTTGGAGCCACACGTAAGTGTGGGTAACGATCCAAGAGCGAGTCTTATACGACACTATTCCGAAGATATCCCGGACGTCAGTTTGAGCGAGATTAGAATGGCTCTCCAGCACCATAAAAACGGCAAGGCCCCAGGCGAGGATGGAATTACAGCGGAGCTTCTGAAAGCGGGTGGAAGACCGGTACTTGAAGTCCTTCAGAAGCTCTTTAATTCCGTCCTCCATGGTGGCATTACACTGGAGGCGTGGAGCAGAAGTGCGGTGGTCTTGTTCTTTAAGAAAGCTGACAACGCTCTCTTGAAGAATAACAGACCAATTTCCAATTGACCAATTGAAATTCCCTTCTGAGTCGCGTCTACTTGCTGTTCTCGAGAGTCATTACGAATCGTCTTGCGCGCAGACTTGACGACTTCCAGCCTCCCGAACAAGCCGGTTTCCGAAAATGCTTTAGCACCATAGATCACATACATACCCTTCGGCAAATTGTACAGAAGTCCGAAGAGTACAATTTGGCACTATGTCTGGCGTATGTGGACTATGAGAAAGCTTTTGATTCCGTCGAAATTTGGGCGGTGCTGCAGTTCCTTAAGCATTGCCAACTTGACTGTCGGTATATCGAAATGATGAAGTGTTTGTACAGTAGAGCTACGATGGCTATCCAAGTACAGAACCAGAGTACGAAACCTATCCAATTGCAGAGAGGTGTAAGACAGGGTGATGTTATATCCTCGAAACTCTTGACCACTGCATTGGAAGACGTTTTCAAGCTTCTGGACTGAAAGGATAGGTATTTACATCAATGGCGAGTACGTCACTCACCTTCGATTTGCCGACGATATGGTCCTTATGGCAGAATCTCTGGAGAACATAAGAACCATGCTCAATGACCTCAATAGTGTCTCTCAACGATGAACATGGACAAAAAAAAGATCATGCTGTCCATGTCACACCTATGCCGGTAGTTGTTGGGAGCACTAAGCTCGAAGTTGTTGACGAGTATGTTTACCTGGGACAAATAGTCCGACTAGGTAAGTTTAACTTCGACCGAGAGGTCAATCGAAGGATTCAACTCGGCTGGGCAGCGTTCGGGAAACTACGACACATCTTCTGGTCAGACATACCTCAAAACCTTAAAACAAAATTGTATAACCAGTGCGTGTTGCCAGTGATGACTTACGGATCTGAGACGTAGTCCTTCACTGCTGGCCGTATGAGGAAGTTCGAGGTCGCTCAGCGAGCTATGGAGAGGGCTATGCTCGGGGTTTCTCTGCATGATAAACTTAGAAATGACTCTATCCGCAGTAGAACCAGAGTAACCGACATAGCCAAACGGATTAGTAAGCTGAAGTGGCAGTGGGCCGGCCATATTGCTCGAAGAAGCGATAACCGATGGGGAAGAAAGGTTCTTGAGTGGCAGCCTCGCACCGGTAGACAAAGTGTAGGGCGACCCCCCACGAGATGGAGTGACGACCTGGTAAGACATGCAGGAAGTCGATGGATGCAGTTGGCTCAGGACCGTGCTTTGTGGCATTCCTTTGGGGAGGCCTATGTTCAGCAGTGGACTTAAAAAGGAAAGGCTGTAATGATGATGATGATTAAAAATAAAGGAAAGTTACAGCCTATATACGTCCCACGGCTGGGCGACTTGTTCGTCGCGCTGAGCACCTGTTAAAACAGCGCTTGAAATTGCAAGTAACAATTTCTTTGGTGCCGGCGAGAATATCGAACACAGGTTGCTCACGTACCGTGAAATTTACGACGAGCGTTTAGCCTTTGAGTTATCACATTTATACGTGGTAGAGACATACTGCAGCTATATTATGGTTGTAGTACGAATAGGTCGGCTCGATTATGGAAGGACCACACACAGAATAAAGCATTTTATTCTGTGTGTGGTCCTTCTTTACGAATGGGTCGGCTCGACCGGGGATGGACCACGCTCTCACAGAAGACCAGCGTAAAATAGCAGCTTAACGCTGATGTGTTTCGTATGGTGATTGTAAAGAACCGGAGACCCTTATTACTGGAAACGAGTCATTCCATCTTAGCCCTCACGGGTGATAACGCATCTGCATTTTGATTCGTAATCGAGGATAGATGTAGACGTCTATGGGCCGCAGCAACCACTTATCATCAAGTGGACTGTGTGCTCGTTTGTCACCCTTATCCTATAAAAAAAAGCATGACGTAGGAGCTTAATGAAACCGTGTTTCGTATGGTGAGTGTAGAAGGAACTTAAGTAATGGAAACCGTCCATGTTAGTCCGTAGATTCTTAATTGAGTCTATGGGTCATTGCAACAAATTGCCATCAGGTGGAATATGTGCTCGCTTGTCACGCTTATTCTATAAAAGTCTATTAATTCTATAAAAATACCACGGCACTAACCGATATTCAAAAAAATTTACTACCATCCTTTATAGTTAGCTACCGTGGAAAATCATTTGTTTCAGAGTGCACAAAGGTATAACTGTAAAAATCTGGCCGCCGAGCCTTAGCACGTCAAGCAAGTATTGCACAGCAACAAGCTTCGGGTCCCGCGTCTAGGTCATAAAGACCGAGTGAAACCAGCCACAGTCGGTCGTGTGACTGCTGTGTATGTCAGAAGATTCTCAGACAAGATTGGCTGCATCTTAAAACGGACTACCATAAGAGCATTTATTTTCTTTCGGTTTATAATTTGCAATTGGGTCCCGCCTGCTACTAAACTTAATGCGGTATTTAACTTAGGCTTTCAGCTCATAATGTAGTCTGTTAAACCGAAGTAGAGTTTACTTTGTTTAACGGTGGTAGAGCCACGCAGCAGTTTTTGCTGTTGCACGTATGGGCCGGCTCGAGCCGAGTTGGTACCACGACCTCACAGAATACCGGCGTGAAGTAGAAGCTCTGCTTCTGCGTTTTGTCTGGTGAGTGCAGGTGGACGGAGGCAAAATTCCCCCCCATAAACATGGTAGCGGAATTACACGTTAGACTACCCCAGGAAGGTACCAGCACCCCTGGAGAATCCTGCGCTAAGCATCCACGACCATGTTATTCCACTCCTGAGCGTGGGTGCTCAGGCTGCCCAGCGTATTCTTGGGGCAAAATTCAGCTCAATAACATAACTGCTCGGGGCAAACTGAGCAACAATATCAAGGCGACCACTGCCACGCTATCCGTGAATTTACGCAATATCAGGGGACTTCACTCGATACTAAACGCCGTCCTACCATCTCGAGACGGCGAAGCCGGCCTTGCTCTTTCTGACCATGACGCAGGTTTCCTCTCCAGCTGATATTTCGTATCTCTCCTACCCGGGGTATAAATTGGAGCACTCCTTTGTACCTCGGGCTGGAGTTTGCGTGTATATCAGAGAGGACATCTGTTCTCGACGCCTCGGCAGTCTTGAAGGTTCAGACCTGTCCATCCTTTGGCTACGCGTAGACAGCGACGACCATCCGCGCGTCTACGTGTACCTCTATGAATATCCAAACTATCTGGAGTGTGGTATCACACTCCGGATCAGACAATGGTCCGAAGTGCCGAGTTGGCCGTTAGTTTGGACATTGCGAAGGCCTTCGATCGAGTTTGGCACAAAGCGCTTCTTTCGAAGCTCCCTTCCTATGGAATAAATTGTGCGATTGGATCACCAGCTTCCTTGCAGATCGGAGCATCAAGGTGGTTATAGGCGGTGCATGCTGCGACTACAAGCCTATTAACGCTGGTGTTCCACAAGGCTGTGTGCTATCACCAACGCTGTTTCTTCTGCATATCAATGATATGTTGCTAACTGGTAACATTCATTGCTATGCGGATGAAAGCACTGGTGATATATATATGATGCGGATACACCGGCCGTGCCAATATTTCTCGGGAAAACGTCGCCGAGTACCGGAACAAACTTGTATCTGAAGTCGAGTCTTTGCTGAACAAAGTCTCGGATTGGGGACGACTAAATCTAGTCCAGTTTTATCCTCAGAAGACACAAGTTTGCGCGTTTACCGCTAAAATGAACCCCTTTTGTCGTATCTCCTCAGTTTCAAGGCACTCCCCTTCTTGCCTCAGCCAGTATCGGAATCCTCGGAGTCGACATATCGAGTGACGTGCAGTTTCGTGGTCACTTGGAAGAGAAGGCCAAATTGGCCTTTAAAAAGCTTGGCGTGCTCAGCATAACGGGACAGTATTTCATACCGTCACACCGCCTGCAACTTTACAAGGCGCAGGTTCGGCCTCACATGGAATACTGTTCCCATCTCTGGGCAGGGGCACCCCAGTGCCAGCTCCTTCCACTTGACCGCATCCAGCGCAGAGCGGCTCGAATCGTCGACGACCGAGTTCTTTCCGATCAGCTCGATTCATTGGCACTGCGAAGAGATGTTACATCCCTTTGCATTTTCTTTCGCATCTACTAAGGGGAGTGCTCTGAGGAATTGTTCGGATTAATCCCAGCCGCCAAATTTCACGAACGCACATCGCGGCAGAACTCCCGATACCATCCACACCATCTGGATGATTGGCAGTCCACCACTGTCCGATTTAGAAGATGTTTTCTTCCTCGCATGACTTCCTTGTGAAATCATTTACCATCAGCGATTTTTCCGGACCGATACGACTTAGAGACCTTCAAGAAAAGAGCGTACTCTTTTTCAAAAGGCTGGCAACGCATCTCCAATTCCCTCCCTGGTGTTGCAGTTGTTCATGGGCGGCGGTAGTCACTTACCATCAGGTTAGCCGCATGCTTGTTTGCCCCCTCTCCTATAAAAAAATATATTTTAATTTTGTTTTCTATTCTCAATCTTGTTTTGGTCCTTTTAGAGCGTTGCTTTTAAATTGTTTTTTTTTTTTTGCAGTCGGGTTTTTGATTTTTGTAATTATTTATATTATTTTAAACTTTTTAGTGTCTCGACACACTCTTATTAACTAAATTTCATATAATAGCACGAGGGCCGATACAAACATGGCCAATTTGACGCTATTCAAAACTTTTTAAATCAATTTATTGTTCATATTCAGTAATCCCCTTTTAATTTCCTTTATTTTGATACCCTACTCGATAGGCTTGGTTAATTTTTTTTTATTAAAATATTATTATTTTGCGCCAAAAATCCGCCATTATGGTTATTTTTTTTAAACAGTTATCTAAAGCACTTGGGCTTTAAGATAAATAAAATGATAGCTTAATTGCCGAAATCCATCCAGCCGTTTGTCAGATACGAGGTAATAAAGAAATTAATAAATATATAAGATACGTGCGAAAAACATAAAGAAAAAAGAAAAAAAAAACCAAAAAATATTTACTTGAAGGTAGCGCGTTGTTATAAAATGTACGCTTTAAAAAGGATGTTATGGGCGACTTTGAATAAATAAAGTTATGACAATCTAGGTCTATGTTCAGTATAGGACTAATTTTTATAATGATGATAAAAGTAAGTTGATTAGTAATATAGACGTAGTAAGTAATATCTCTTTGATATGAAACTTTGTTTATAATATTATGTATTTTCAATGTGAATTTTATAACAAAATATTTAAAAATAAATTTGTATTTTAAGTTCTCAATTTATTTATATTTTATTATATACAATATTAAAAACTATCATAATAATAAAAAAAACTAAAACTAGAAACTTAATTATCATATAGTCCTACTCCCCGCGGTATCGTGCCAAGAACGCTGGCTGCGTTTCCCCGCTGAATGGCTATACTTAGCCTTTGAGCGAGAAAAGCACCAGCCCTCTTATCACCAGCAGCAACGACCAGCCGCCGATGGAGTTCCTTTAGGAACTTCACTGCACGTGGACCCCACGGACTGATAGCCTCTAGACAGAGCGTTTGCCATGTCTGCCCTGCCTCCATAGCAAAACACAGGTCTACTTTATCATTTAAAACTATGTTACATAAGTCATTTACACTATGCACGGAAGCAAGGAAAGCAGGCAATGAAATAAAAGAAAAATAAATAAAAGCTAGCTATTTTAAGATTATTATCAATATATTTTAAAATATCCGAACATTTCTAGACTGGACTCGAGCGGAGTAAGTATGTAAATCTAGGTACAAGAAGACAATATTTTAAAATAGTAAGAGCTATGTGGGGGTTTAATTTATACAATTTATCAACGTGGTTTAAAAACTGATTAAATTTTATTTTTAAAACAGGTTTAATACTATCGAAAAATTGTATTAAACATTATATTAACCAGACGTTTATTAATATAGTATAATTTTAACATTAGTAATGCGTTTTATTTTTGATAATATGACGAAAAATATCACATTAACAGAAAGTGGAAATCTCCAAACTTAGTCATAATTTCGTCTAATATCTTCTTAAGTGTAATGCCACTGAAGAATGGGATTCTGACGTTCGATCTTTACACTGGAGTGGATATTATATTTCTTAATCAGATAAGGTTTCTGCAGTAAACCCCTATTATTATTTTCTTAGATAACAAATCAGTTTAATGAGACTACTTATACTTAAGAGATATTATGTACTTATAGGTTTGAATAGTTAGGGTTAGGGTCTGATGTGTTCATCCCCGAACAGGTTCCCGCCTTGTTGTGCCGGGGGAGCTTAGTAGTCGTGGCTTGGTCTCCCGCGGTGAACTAAGAGGAACTCATATGGCTGGCCCGAGATGGTCACTCCGAGTAGGCTTGGCGAGCCCACTTCGGATGTGTGTTGGTGGGCTGCGCCAAGGGGGTGCCCTCTCCCCACACCGCTGCAGCCGAGGGGAAATCTCAGAGGAAGAGGAGGGAAGATGGCGATCCTCCGCGACTATGACGGGGCCGCACTGTTGATTGATGCGGTAGTGGTAGTGTTGAAGGGCGGGGGGGGGGAGTATAGTGTCCGTATTGCGAGGCGCCACTCTCTCTATTCTCCGCAGCCGATTCTTGGTTGGTGGCGGAGCCATAGACTAGATCCGCCTCTGTGGTCAGGAAGGCTAGTGTTTCTGAATGCTCGTATTCGCGTTAGCGTCGTGGCGTCCGTTGTCAGCTGAAGTCAGAGGCTGCAGAGGAGGGCGCGCCATGTGTTCTGGTGAGCCTTAACTAAAAACGAGATGGGGGAGAAACAGTCCTCTGACGAGGAGGGGCTGCCATGGGGCGACCGACGTTGATGGGCCCGCCGATATGTGCGAAAGCGTTTTTTAATAGGATAGGGTGACAAACGACCACACGATCCACTTGATGGTAAGTGGTTGCTGTGACTCATAGACATCTACATTTATCCTCAATAAAGAATCAAAATGCAGATGCGCCGTCACCCGTGACTTAGATGGAATGCCTCTTTCCCAGTAAAATGGGTCTCCGGTTCTCTACATTCACCATACAAAACACAGCAGAGTCAAACTGCCATTTTACGCTGGTATTCTGTTAGAGCATGGCCTTTCCCCGGTCGAGCCGACCCATTCGTGCTACAACTATACTACTAATATAGCTGCAGCATGGCTCTACCACTTGCATAATTTCCCGTAATAAGTAAATAATAAGCGTTCCCGTGGCCCTGCCAATATACGACGAAGGTGGAACACTATAGGAATTTAGTTCGTGCGAGTCCGACATAACCCGTCCTTGTCCCTGCGAGGCGGGTATGCGTAGACATTTCCCCATGTAAAACAAAAAAAGGGTCTGATGTGTTGTTATCTCCTGTTTATTGATGATATATCGCGCACACTACCTCCAAGCTTACGTATCAGTGTATAGTTTGGAAATGTTATGAGAGTTACTTGTCTAGAATCTTTTGCCTTGTACCATAGTTCACCCAGGCTGCACATAAGTGAGCAACCTTGGTTCGATCGCCGCCGGCACCAATGAAATTGTTGATTGTAATTTTAAGTGATGATTCCTCGTTTTCAGCGGTGACAGAAAACATCATTAGGAATCCTGCAGGTCTGAGAAATAAAAATATATTTTAAAGACATGTTAAGTCTACCAATACGCAAAGCGGCTGACATTGCCTGGCCTCAAAACTCTCTCAGAAATGAGACTCCTCTCTTAGAAATGAGAGGAGGCCTGTGGCATGTAGTGGGACGTATATAGATTGTAGCGTTAATTTATTGTAAAATGAACAAATATTTTTACTATATAGCACCGGAGTCAGGGTATGTTTTTAAATGTAGAATAGAGAGAGGGTAGAATGTTGTTTACCTTTTAGCCTAAGGATAGGCTTAAGAAAATTCAATGTGAACTTCAGTGACGTTGACATTAAGTAAGACAAATTTATTAATAAAATACGTAAGTTGATGGAATGGAACTAACTTATTTCCTCATATATGATTTATTATCTCATGCTCTTCTATCGCACACACAATTATATAATAAAATAAAATAAAAATTTGTGCATTTTTATAACCCTATGTTAAATAATCTTATATTTTAATAATAAAAAAACTGCGGTTGCCAACCCGCTTGCCAAGCGTGGCAACTATGGCAAATAATTCCCCTATGATTCAATCTAAGGGAGAGACCTATGTTCAGCAGTGGACTTTAATAGGCTGTAGCGGTAACGGATATAAAAAAATTTATCGTTAGAATAAATATTTTAAGAGTGGTTTGACCAACAGTTGTGTCAAGATTAAGGGTGTCAGAATCGAATTTTTATTGTTTACTGATTAAACACTATCAAATAAAAAAAAATACACTTTATATATCAATTTTGCAAAAAAAAAAAACTAAAAAGTAGATAAATTTTAAAAAATGTGGACAAGTTACAAATCACCAGACCGCTAGTTTATTATTTAACTAATACCCTGCAAATAAAAAAACTATACTTTTCTACTTATTCCGGACGACCTACCTTTTTCGACGGTCACAGCTTTGACAACGTTGGGCGTTATCGGTATTAACGTTTAAATATTCTTATATTAACGCAAATACAGCATTAAGAATAAAACTAATTTAACGGATTTTTGTAGCGTTTATTTCAACTTATGAATACAAATTACTTATTTGCCTTGTAGTTGTGGCATAAAATAATCCACTACTCCATATCTTCCCGTGGGTGTCGTAAGAGGCGACAGAGAGAAACTGAAACAGGAGATGCAGAATTTTCTGAAAACAACGCAATAGCTACCATGACAAAATTCATTCCTGTGAGGCTTAGCATTACGGGGGAGGTCTTTATTCAGCTGTAGACTTTGGTAGGTTGTAACGATGATAATAAATTATGTGAAATTAATCCCTATAAGCTTATTAAAATTTGTTTTATTCTTTTTATTTAACTTTTAATTATTGTGAAAATAAAAGTACTTTTTACATGAGACATTATTTAAGATATTTTCATTTACAACCACTTTTTAAACCCCACCAGATTGTGTATTTGCTGTTACTTTAATTATTATTAAATGATTAAAGTGATAGGAGACATATTTTATTCATTTTAATTATTAAATAAACAGTTAAATATGTGATAAAGTTGCAGTTGTATCATGGTTGCGACTTGAATGGATTCTGCCTATTTCATGTATGGGGGCTTGTTTGGGGAATGACCATGCTCGCACAGAATACGATCGTAAAATAACAGTACAACAGTATAATGCTGCAGTGTTTCGTATAGTTACGACTTGACCTGAAAACCTTTTTTACAAAAGTGTAACAAGGTATCTTTATTTTAATTATTAATTGAGAACAAATGTCTATGGATCACAGCATCGATTTATCTCTAGGTAGACTCGTTTTTGATCCTTACTTCTATAAAAATATAATATAAGCGTTCTACATTTACTTTTCAGTGCAATGTTTGTTGCTTGGTAAAGCGCAAACATTTCTGCCTGAAAAAATGTACAGAAGGATTCGAGCTTGTATTTTTTGCTTGTAATCTCAGCTCCGTTTTCCCATAGAGTATTGCAGCCCCACCTTTCCATCTAACTTACTCCATCGGTATATACTTTTGGACCGCTGATACCATGTAGTGTCCTGGTGTAGGGCTAGGGATACGCTATTTTTGGAACCATGTTCCTAAGTCATTAACTGACTTTTGGATCTTGTTCCGTATGAAAGGTAGTGAGATACCTTTACAATAGAGGGAAGTGTCGTCTGCGAAGAGGGAGAGCTGAACACCTTTCGACGGGATGGGATGCCGTTGGTGAAAAGGATATATAGGAGAGGGGCAAAGCACTGTGCCTTCGTGTCTAAAACGAAAGGTACGATCCTTTAGGTAGGCGGCCAATTCGGTTGCGATCTATACCGGCTTTATATAGAGTCTCAGATAATTTCTAGAACCTTCTACTGTAGAAACATCTAGAATGTTTGAGTATATACCGGTCCCGATTGACTAGGTGTCGATAGTTCTAGAAAGTTCTTCCATGGAAATTTCAAGAAGGATCTTGACTCTCCTAGTTCTCCCACTCGATACTTGAGGGCGCAAGTGGTAACTAGTGTTGCCATTTACCATGCATTAATAGTGGCGCTCAACATTTTGTTGTCGCTTTCTACATTGATCAAAATTTTGCCCTATGTTTTTGCAATAGTTGCACATTTATTTATCAGAGTTAGCTAAATAAATGAAAAAATGTTTATTATGATTAAAGTTGGAATGTTTTTTTTTATTTTTAAAACACTGAGTAGCAACATGACCTACTTTATTGCATATATTACTCTGTTTTATTGAATTTTTTGAATAGGTTGGGTAATTTTGTAACTTTTCTTCCTCTATCGCTAATTGAACGGCTTTATTAACAGTTTGAGGCTACATCTAACAATAGTGGAAATAGCAGCGTCTAACCCTAATAAAAATATATTTAATGCTAGATCCTCCGTGGCGGCTATTCTACCTGCAAGTTCTTCAGCGTTTTTGTAACTATAGTGTATATCTGACTGAATTTTTGTTAAAATTTGTTTTATTTTTAAGGAAAATTTAGTGACGTCCTCGGATGACTGATTACAGTTTTGCAAGTCTGATAATAAATGTGTCGCGTGTTTTTTCTCCCCAAAGGTAGAACGGAGAAATGATTTTATTGGGTTCCACGTTTCAAAAGTTTTTAAACTACATGCAACTTGTGCTTTTCCCTCAAGTTGTAAGATAATAAATTTGAATAGAATAGGCTGTTGATCTGGTGTAGCTAACGACATTGCATTGTCGTAGTTTGTGAGAAAAGCGGGTAAGAACTCCTTCTCCGGATTATAAGATTTTATAAATTTCGGCAATAACGAAAGAGTGATTTTTTCCGACATATTGTCTTTACTTTTTTCTGCTTTAAGCGACATAGAATTAAAATTAAATTCTAAACTTATATGAAATAATCACAATAAAAACAACGTAAAAAGGTGATAAAAGTACAAACTCAGCGTAAAATAAAAGTAAATTTTAAATTTAAACAACAAAAACAAAACTACTTACAGGAAAATAGTAATTTCTATGCGTAGCATTTAAGCGTCGTAACAATAGCTCGGTGAAACGTTACACTCGTGGTGGCTGGCAGGCGGAATCGCTGACACGGTGACTCCGTCACGTCGTGGGAAATAACAGAAATGGAAGATGTAGAAAGTTGTTGAAATATATATTTGTTTGTTGTTGAGTTAGATTCAGCTGGTGCGGGCTATTAATGGAGGCTTATCGTCAGCCAGACGGGAGATTTCAGGACCAGGTGTGGGTGGAGCGAGCTCGCGCCTTAAGGTGGAGGCTGAACGAGTTGATGATTTAGGGGACCTCGAATTCGGATGCCAAAGTTTTTTATGACCTGTTTGGCATCCCACTTCCGACACCAATTTGTTAGGAGGTCGATCCCGTTTGACTTTAAAAAACCACTTAGTAAATCTAAGGGTTTATTATAAAAAGTTTACACACAAAATTAATATTAACCCTGACTTCCGAACTCTAATACGTCTCGGAATCTATGTCCGATCTACCCGTGGCTCTGAATATAACTGACTATTAAAATGGAATAAAAATTAATATAGAAAAGAACAATGCAATTTCTGATTGACGTCATATGAAGGAAAAGTACTGTAAATTAAATAAATGCTTACTAATATTTAACTGCGTCCTAAAAAGGGATATAATAGTGCCCATAAAGAAATTCTTTGCACCAAAATATTTTAATTGTCACAAGGGTTTTAATGTGCAAATGTATGTATATAGTTATGTTTGTATATATCCTAACCCCGTCAGCTTAGAGTGATTATTCGGAATAAATCTTTCGAGATATATTTGCCGGTTGACTGATACATGAAAAGGCTTATAACTAGCAGTAGATTGAAAATAAGCAGAGGATTACGAAATAGAGTCTGATGCTAACATTTTTCAAAAACACAAATGAAACACAACACACAAATTGACGTTTTCATCTAGATGTTACGTGAATATTAACGAGATTTTGACCACCAAAAACAATAAGGTTCTTATATTCAAAGCGTATATATTATGTCGAAAACGGCTAATTAAGTAATAATTTTTTTATTAATTAATTTATATTAAATGGGTTCTTCAGAGGATGTCCTGCTAGTTTTTTTTTAATATTGTGTGAGTGAGTATCTCCGTGCTCCTTTTGGTTTATACTATTATAAGAGCAAACTCGACTTGCCCGTGCTTGACTTGGTAATATCTCCACGGAGATCATCGTATCAATAGCCCAATCGCTAGAGCGTAGGTCTACTACGACAAAGTACGCGAACTCAACTGCTATAATGAGGTTAGATTTATTTAATTATAATTTTATGTTCTTTAATATTCCAGTAGCTTTTTTTTATAGAAAATGGGTGACAAACGAGCACACAGTCCACCGAAGTGAATGCTGTGGCCCATAGACATCCATATTTATCCTCGATTAAAAATGCAGATGCGTTGTCGTCCCTGAGGTCTAAGATGGAATGCCTCGGTTTTATTTTTTTTATAGGAGAGGGGGCAAACGAGCATGCGGCTCACCTGATGGTAAGTGACTACCGCCGCCCATGAACAACTACAACACCAGGGAGGGAATTGCAGATGCGTTGCCGGCCTTTTAAAAAGGAGTAGACTCTTTTCTTGAAAGTACCTAAGTTGTATCGGTCCGGAAAAATCGCTGATGGTAAACGATTCCACAAGGAAGTTGCAAGAGGAAGAAAACATCTTCTAAATTGCACAGTGGTGGACCGCCAATTATCCAGATGGTGTGGATGGTATCGGGAGTTCTGCCGCGATGTGCGTTCGTGAAATTTGGCGGCTGGGATTAATCCGAACAATTCCTCAGAGCACGCCCCGTGGTAAATGCGAAAGAAAATGCAAGGGATGCAACATCTCTTCGCAGTGCCAATGAATCGAGCCGATCGGTAAGGACTCGGTCGTTGACGATTCGAGCCGCTCTGCGCTGGATGCGGTCAAGTGGAAGGAGCTGGCACTGGGGAGCCCCTGCCCAGAGATGGGAACAGTATTCCATGTGAGGCCGAACCTGCGACTTGTAAAGTTGCAGGCGGTGTGCCGGCATGAAATACTATCCCGCTCTGCTGAGCACGCCACGTTTTTAGAGGCCAATTTGGCCTTCTGTTCCGAGTGACCACGAAACTGCACGTCACTCGATATGTCGACTCCGAGGATTCCGATACTAGCTGAGGCAAGAAGGGGAGTGCCTTGAAATTGAGGAGATACGACAAAGGGGTTAGCGGTAAACCCGCAAAAAAAAGGATCTTAACAACGACTTCCATTGAAAAAGAGTCTTGTACCTCTCTGCAGTTGGATGGGATTCGTATTCTGGTTCTGTAACAGAATAGATATCTTTTACGAATACGTGGCGGAAAGCATACGGTATCAACATCAATGGCGAGTACAACACTCACCTTCGATTTGCCGACGATATAGTCGTTATGGCAAAATTGCTGCAGGATACTGCTGCAGTATGCTCAATAATCTCTCAATGGATAGGTTTTAAAATTAATATGGAAATGACAAAATCATGTGTAACGCCCATGTTCACACCTATGCCCGTAGCACCACGCTCGAAGTTGTTTACGTGTATGTTTAGCAAGTACAAATTTTCTGACTAGGTAAGTCCAACTTCAAGTAAAACGTCAATTGACTTTGAATTGCCTTTGTAGTATTAGGAATAATACAATACATCTCGGCACATATACCTCAAAACTTGAAAACAAGATATTACAGTCAGTACATGTTGCCATATGAGGAAGCTCTAGGTCGCTCAGCGAGCGACAGTGGAGATGGCTACGCTCGGAGTTGTTTTTCGCGAGAGAATCCTAAATGATGAAATCTGCATTACAACGACAAGAAAAGTTCTATAGTGAGAGCCTCGAACCAGTAAGCAAAATATAGAGCAGCCCCTAACTAGATGGAGTGACGACCTGGTAAGTCATGCTGAAAATCGATGGATGAAGATGGCTTAAGACGATGTTTTGTGGCATTCCTTGGGCCTGCGTTTAGCAGTCTTTTTAATTCATAAAGTAATTTTACTTTTTAATTTCATTAAAAAAAATCTTTAGTTTTTTCTTATAATAGGCTAACCTTTTAAAAAACATTCCGTTGAACTCAGTCTCAAAGGCTGAAATTGTGTAGGATTGTGCTACGCCTTCAGAGAATTTACTGTCCGCGGGAGATCGAGATAAAGCAATCTTGACCGTAATGTGAAATGAATTCTTTCGAAAAGATTCATTTTAGAACTTTTGTTAAGTGTGCCAAATGTAACTAAAGAATAAAAAATTGTTCGGAATGTCGTTAATGGTACTCATATAAAATTGAAGTAATAAGGGCACTAACAATACTTAACTGTTAAGTGGGTACTGCGGCCCACGGATACCTGCAACCAACTTTAAACAAATGAAGCTACAGAAGTGTTGCCACTAATGAGGACTAAGATGGAATGTATGCTTTTATTATTACTTATGTATGTAAAACTCTTCCTGTGCAGAAGAAATTCGCTCAGAGGTAATAATGTCTTTTTAGAAAGAAAAGAACTTTCCGCACTGGCCGTAAATCACTGAAATTATTTTATATACCCGCAGGCTTACACGCGGATTCGTTATAAAATTCTCATCCATCCAACTTATATCCGATTAAAAAATATTACTCAATTTTTTTTAAATTTATGATAGTGTGATAAAATAAATATTTTTGAATTAAGAATAACTTCACATACTCGAATTACGAATCTTAATGTAAAATATTATGTCTGCGCCGCAGACATTAATAAACTTTACTTCATAGGAATATATTTGTATTATTTGCTTTTTAAATAATATAATATGTAATCTATAATTGTAAAATGCATATATATCTACTTGGTTTATGATAATTATATAGCATGTACTTCTGGTGCAATTCAAATATATACTGTACGTTCGTTACAAGTTTAAATACTTAGACATTATCTTAACCGGCACGCAACCTAATTGTACCTCTTCCGTAATTATTGTATCAAGAAATATACTTATCTGTAGTTCTAAGGAGCTTTATTTTATCTTCCTTGTTCTATTCTGAACATATTCTGTTTTAATTAATACCTATTTAAAATATTGTCTTATTAAATCGTAATTATACAAGTTTACTTAAAATCCTTTTCTAATTACTCAGGAATACATACATACAATTTGTAAATATTACATGGAAATTCTCATCTCTTCAATGCAAATAGTAGTATAACAAATTCATTTCTCAAAGGGAATGCCTGAACACACGAGACATTCACCTTGATAAATATGTACTTACATTTATATTCTTGTATATAATATTTACTTCTTTTATAAGCAGTAAAGTTATCACGCAAGTACAAATAAAACAGTGTTGGCTCTGTTGATAGGTATAGTGGAAAAATGAACATTTAGTCATATCTTCTAACGAGTCTGAAAATTGTGTACGGATGACTATTGATTCTACAAATTTGACCAAATTGGGGGGCTTCCAGAATTAGTGTTCGCACATGTCTGAATTGTAGGTTTGATATTTTTGTTTTGATTAGACGCAATACGTCTATGGTTGTTTGAAGGGTATAGAGAATCAGTGTAATAAAATTTTATTAGGCTTTGCAGTATTACTTTAGACCTAAGACCTCAAAGGAGTAATACTTTTATTGTAGCCGTAAAGGTTGAAAAAACCTCATGGCCTCTGATAGATGACCAATCCATCAACAGCAACATCTTCCTGCTAACAACTCAAAATATTAAAAAAACCTACAGTTGCTAACCCGCCTGCCAAGCGTGGCAGCGTGGCAAAATCTCCTCTGTGACACAATCTAAGAGGAGACCTATGTTCAGCAGTGGACTTTTAAAGGCTGTAATGGATGGATTTTCTTAAACCATCGTTTTATCGTATTATGTGCACAATGATCAGTAGAGTGGGTTGTAAATCTAAAATCATCTATGTTTTTAATATAAAGGCCATTCTTCAAAAGCATTCTAAATGTTTTTCTTCTTTTTTAATGTACTAAACTGCATTCACATTTAAATGTTAATCTTGAGCATTATGCCATGAAAGATTTATGTGTCGTAAGCACACGATGTTTGGTTTTATTTTAGAACTTAAAAGAAAATCTAGCTGCTTATTAACGATGAATATATACCTAATCTGCAGTAAAGTTATTGTTCTGTTATACACGATCAACTTTATTTTTTTACTAGATGTTTAATATGTTTTATCGTTAAATCAATAAAATTGAAGTGTTTGTCTCAAATATCCAAATAACTGCCTCTTGTTGAGCTGATAGTAAAATTTATTTATTTATTGGCATCACATTAAGGCATGGATCAATTTTTTCGTCTGTCTACCTGTTTTTATGTCCGGGATAGTCTTCGAAATGAACTGATTGTAATGAACTTGACGTCAACCGACCTTGATACTCGTACAACGTGTATATAATATTTTTTTTGATACAACTGCGGCGTGGCTCTAATGTGTAAAATGTTGAAAAAATTTTAAAATATTTTGACTTATTTTGGCATTTAAAATTCACAAAATTATAGTATTAAGATTATAGATGTAACATCTAGCTATTGATGATTTTTCTTATAAATGACGAAGTCTAATCAATTTAATTTCTCGTTCTAACATTTAAGTAAATAAAAAATCTCTACATGTAAGCGACGAGACTCATCATTCAATGTGAGCTGTCTACCTAATATGAGCAAACCATAAGCGCTGATGTTTTTACCATTGTCAAAAGGAGCTACTATAATTTTAAGTGACACTAAAATACATAAAATAACAAAAAATTGATAATACCGTCCCGGACAACAATGTCCGAATACTTAATTGTGGAAGGTATCAACTATATTAGTTAATACGATATAAAGGCGCCTAAACGTTCTAGTTCACACGTGCCTAATTTCACGCGTATTTCATACTAGCTTTTATCAGCGACTTGTTTTGCGTAAAACTAAAAATGTAACCTATTATCTACTCGTATAATAGTGGTTCTTGAAGAGGTATGTTCAAGGAAAACTATTATACGATATTACCGACAGACACTTCAATTTTGGCACTCGAAGAATCACAAAAAACCTGACTCCTAAACAAATAACTTGAGTCTTTGCGCAGATGATTGGTTGACGACACTCAGGATCGAGTTGTCGTTAAATACGACACCTATGGGTTGATATTGGGTAGTAGGTAGTATTTTTACGTGGCAGAGCCATGCTGCGGCTATTTTAATAGTATAGTTGTAGCACGAATGGGTCGGCTCGACCGGGGAAGGACCACGCTCTCACAAAACACCAGCGTAAAATAGCAGCTTAATGCTGCTGTGTTTCATATGGTGAGTGTAGAGAAATGGAGACCCTTATTACTGGAAAAGATATATTCTATCTTAGTCCTCATGGCTGACAACGCATCTGCATTTTAATTCGCAAACGAAGATAGATGCAGATGTCTATGGGCCACAGCAACCATTTACCATCAGGTGGACTGTGTGCTCGTTTGTCACCCAACTTCTATAAAAAAAACGTAGGACACTCAATAAGTTTTAAGATATACAAAAAGTATTCTAGATACTATTAATATTTATTTTACATCTTTTCAAAATATTATCCATCATGCTCTATACAAAGTTCCATTCGCCTAAACAAACTCTAAAAACATTTTGCCAGTCTTGATCTGACAGGTCAGAAATTGCTTCTTCGTAGGCAGCCACGGCCTCTCGGCGCTTGAAAAAAACTTGCCTTTTATTTTTTCTTTGACTTTTGGGAACAAAAAGAAATCACAAGATGCTAAGTCAGGGCTGTAGAGTGGGTGCCTTAGAGTTTCAACATCAGATTCCTTAATAAATGCTTTTGTTCTAAGGTTGGTAAGTGAAGAGGCGTTATCGTGATGGGGCATGATTCGCCGAAGCGCGGTCTTTGGTCATCTCTCCCGTACAGCTTGAAAAGCTTTGGGTAATGAAACTGTAGTATAACATTCAGGCTTGACTGACCTACAATTTTCCAGCATTGACGTCGACAAATGTCCGCTCCGCGAAAAATAAAATTAGCCAACTTTTTTTTTACCGACGTTGCGAGGTCTTTGCAGGTTTGTCGGTAACTGTCCTTCTGAGTAGACCCATACTGATGATTGACTTTTATTTTCCGGATCATATTGATAGATACATGTCTCGTCACCAGTAACGATTTCTGAAACACACCTATAATCGAGCACACGCGATCTCTTCTCGAGTCACAAAGGGTTAGCGTTCTCCCGACAAAGCCAAATTCCTTCGTACGATATTAAAGGCCACACAACGACAACTCGTCGGCGCAAATTAATGGCAATCAGTTAATTTAATCATTCAAAACTCAAGATAGGCCTCGCTGTCATGTAACGCTCAAAACAGACAACTCCATTCGAGGCGGTCTTAACGAGACCCAAAAATTCAATGGTAAATTCAAAACGACGCCCTCAATTAACCGCGCGCCCAACCAACTAACGGTCGCAAACAATACTAGTCGAATACTAGTTCAAGACACTGTTGCCGGCCCACGCGGCCGAATGCCGGGAAGCGGCACACAGCCCCCCCCCCCCCGGCGGCGTTTACGTCACCTCAATACCATCGGCTGACGCGCCGAGGCAACCGTTATTGGATGCAAATTTCAAATGCCCATATTTGGCCTAAACATTAAGATTAATTTTACCCCTTTTGAATTCAGCAAACCACCTAAAATTTGTTGTGCATGATGGAGCTGAGTCTCCTAATGCTGATCGTAACTGTTCTAAACTTAATTGTTCGGTTAAACCAAATTTAAAATCATAATATATCATACCGCGCAAATGTTCACGGTTAAGATCCATCGTTTTATATGAAAAGCACTGGAAGCGTTGCAGGAATATTAATAGAACTTTTTTTTTAATACTCACCAATTGGCTTATGGAGTTCTATATTTAAATAAATTTGCTTTCTAGAAACATATAACACGGTTGTGTTTCATTTTTAAAATTCGAGCATCTCAAAACTTATTCAGTGACCTACGTAGATATTCTTACACCGCCACTATCTTGATTCCGTGAGACGTAAAATACCCTGACCAGTGATGGGCACCAGCGTCTAAAGGTTGAAACGTCTCATTATGCGATTGTCATTTCGACCGCTTTGTCTTAAGGGAAATCCTTTCTACAACATGGGAGATCCATGTCCAGCAGTGGAATTTTACGGGCTCATGATGAAGAAGAAGAAAAAGAAAGAATCATATGATCTAACTATGTGATAATTAGTAGAGTAGTTTCTACGGCTTAAATTCAAATGGAAACTGTATTTGACCTCATTCTTAGTTTTCAAAGGGAAGTAAAGAATATTTCGTACCGGGTACATGTAAAATGTCAAATAAACAAGGCCGATAAGGCACAGCATGGCTTTGGCTAGACTCTGGTTATGTTACAGGTGTCCGCAGTAAAATTAAAATATTACATTTATATAGACCGCAATATTTGAAGTCATAAATTGACTAGACAAACTACAAATATATTTTTTAGTATCGTAAATTAATATCTTAAATAATACAAAACAAGTTTTAAAAAGTCACCTAGGGAAGATGAGTCATCATGAGTTATTTTAAGCTTACAGTCCAGGTAAGACTAAAATAAGGGTAACAAGACATTTGTATTGATTTCAACCTCAAAGATAAAGGTGGAAGGAATGGAATAAACTAGTTAAAAAGGGTCTCTAGCAAACTTTTGACTTGGGGACGCTCACATTGTAATCGGATAAAAAGACAAATGCTGATAAATTATTCCACAGCTTTATTGTACGAATTATAAGCGACGAAGTAAACGGTTTGAATACGTGAAATTTCGACAATAAAGGGGTGGAGACCCTCCGAGAGTTATCTGATGGTAGGGTAGGGAAAATATATTATATTATACGATAAAATATCGAGAACTTCTGTTTACTGTATCAATGTTCTGGAGATTGGCAATGTTAGTTAGCTAAATTAATGTCACCAAAATTCATTAGTGTGACACGTCTGGTAGAGTAATCGACAATCTACTTTTAAAGAGTCCTTGTGTATATAATAAAGTACTGTGTGCCAAAGCGTAACGATAAGTGCGAATTCTCCCTTAAACATGAGATGACCATGTCCAGTAGAATTTTACGGACTGATGAATAAGAATAGGCCTCTTGACGTGCGTCTCCGCTAAGTACAAAGCTGTTAGGTGAAAATTTTTCACATTTTCGCTTTGTTCAATGTTAGAAGCTGACTCAACACGAAGTACCGCCGTAGCTTTGCAAGGACATTTATAACCCTCGCGGCTAAAGGATTAATGAACCGCCCAAAAGTGAGTTAATATACTGATACAATAATGTTTATTATACTATTATTATAGATTGAGGGTAACAGAGGTAATCTGATAGAAAGTGGGTGCTGTGGCCCATAAACACATATATATTCCTAATTCAAATGTATGAATCAAAATGTAAATGCTTTTTCATCCCTGAGGAATAAGATAACAGGCCTACATTCCAGTTAAAGTGTCTCCGGTTCTCTACTCTCATCACACGAAACACAATAGCATTAAGCTGCTATTTCAAGCTTATATTCTTGAGAACGTAGCCCTTCGCCACTCGAGCCAACTCATTTGTTACCACGTTTAAAACTTATACAACACGATATTGGTAGAGCTACATTGCAGCCTATTATATTGTTCCACCACGTATTGGTCAGCTTAACAGGAAAACATCGGTTCGCTTGGTCTGATTAGCACTAACACAATATTTCTTAATCACCAAAAGAGTACCACGGATTGCGTCTAACTTTCACTTTAAATTGAAGCGCTGACATGGGAGTTGGATTTCGTAGCTCTTTACTTTGCAATTCCTATTCAAAAGTCTTTGATTCAGATGTTAGGGTTGTGCCATTCTCACGGCTTACTCTCTGTGTGTTACTGGATCATCACACCTGTAAGTTTGTAATCCATACAAATAAACCTACAAATGTTGTATAAGAAGCCTTACTGCATGAAAATTAAATTATGCAAACTCAACATTTACTTTTTTGGTTTGATTTTGCTTTTCTTCTTTTTTATATGTGAACACTGTAACAAATTGCAATTCTCTGATTATATGTAGTAAGTCTAGAATAAACAAAATAGTTTCCTACCCCATTTTTCCATATTAGCATTGAAATTTCTGAAAATAGTGAATTAATCTGCACAAACACATTTGACAAAATGGGGATAAGTATAAAAATACATTCTTGTGTTTAAAACATGTTCAAATAATATACATAGATAGAAAGACTTGCTAACTGTATATTTTTAAGATACTTGCGAAAATCAGCACGGGAGGGAGAGAGGTGGCATTTTTTGCTCTAGCGGCACCGTTCTGCAGAAATCTATGCTATGTCACTGTTTTAATGGTGTGTGTAAGTGCAAATAAAATCTAGCATTATTTTCGTATCACGAAGAAGAGTAAGAGTTTGACGAAGGAAACTGTATGAGGCTGGATGATTGAATAAATACTTTGAGTGGGGCCTACAATAACTATCAACTAAAAATAAGTGAAAGTAGTAAGTACTCGTAAGTAAGAAAGATCCTCCCTGCCTATGCCGCAAATGAATCAGTAAAGCCATAGTAGTAACGCGTATAAGTTGTTTTCTTCATATAAAATGTTTATTTCTAACAGTTAACAATAACAATACAAAGTTATAATGCAGCTAGTTTTAGGTAATTTTTTATAGAGTTGTTACGAAATTTTTACTAATCCAAGTGCAACTTGCTCTATCACCGGGAGGGCGAACATCTGTCCCAAGATGGTGTCGGATTTATCGTCCACAAGTCTCTCGTTAACAACGTTGAAAAGATTGAGAGTGTGTCGACGAGGGTTGCGTACCATATACTCAGAATCACCAAACAGTATTCGCTGAAGGTCATACAGGTTTACGCACCAACCTCGGCACACCCCGATGAGGAGGTGGAGAAAATGTATGAGGATATCTCTAGAGCCATGCATTCCTCGAAAACCCAATATACGGTGTTAATGGGAGACTTCAATGCAACACTAGGCACAAGAGAGAACGGTAAGCTGAAAGTAGGGAAATTTGGAATAGAGCAACGGAACCCAAGTGGCCAGCAGCTGGCCGACTTCATGGAGAAAAAGGGACCCTTTATGATGAGCTCTATCTTCCAGAAGCGGCCCCACAGGAAGTGGACCTGGTCGAGCCCCGACATTTTCCACAAAATTGAGATTGAATTCATTATGACGACCAGACGACAACTGTTCAGTGATGTCTCCGTGATCGCGAGGGTGAAAACTGGTAGCGATCACCGAATGGTTAGAGGCACACTGAACCTTAACGTTAAGTTCGAGAGGTCTCGTCTAATGAAGTTAACGCTCCGTCCTCGTCGTGCTCTATTCCAAAGTCCCCAAATCTTTCAGCTCGAGTTACAAAACCGTTTTCAGTACCTAGAAGACTGCAATGAAGTGGACGATATGAATGACAAGCTCGTGGAAACTGTCCATGCGGTCGGAGCTAAGTTCTGCAAGACCCGCCGCAGAAGAACACAAAAACTCTCCGATCACACTCTCAATCTCAAGGCTGCTAGACGAGAGATGAAGCTACATTCTTCAACAGATTTGAGAGCATACAGGCAACTGAACGGACAGATCTCCAAATGCATGCGGCGGGACTTGCGCAACTTCAATACAGCTTGTATTGAAGAAGCGATCGAGCGGAACCAAGGCTCCAAAGTCTTTGCCAGAGATCTGTCTGCCAGAAAGAGCCAACTGTCGAAGCTGAAGACCGAGTGTGGCAGCATCATTTCCGGGACACCTGAGATTTTGAGTGAGATTGAGAGGATCTATGGGCAGCTGTACACGTCATCGTTGGAGCCACACGTAAATGTGGGTAACGATCCAAGAGCGAGTCTTATACGACACTATTCCGAAGATATCCCGGACGTCTGTTTGAGCGAGATTAGAATGGCTCTCCAGCACCATACAAACGGCAAAGCCCCAGGCGAGGATGGAATTACAGCGGAACTTCTGAAAGCGGGTGGAAGACCGGTACTTGAAGTCCTTCAGAAGCTCTTTAAATCCGTCCTCCATGGTGGCATTACACTGGAGGCGTGGAGCAGAAGTGCGGTGGTCTTGTTCTTTAAGAAAGGTGACAACGCTCTCTTGAAGAACAACAGACCAATTTCCAATTGAACAATTGAAATTCCCTTCTGAGTCGCGTCTACGTACTGTTCTCGAGAGCCATTACGAATCGTCTTGCGCGCAGACTTGACGACTTCCAGCCTCCCGAACAAGCCGGTTTCCGAAAATGCTTTAGCACCATAGATCACATACATACCCTTCGGCAAATTGTACAGAAGTCCGAAGAGTACAATTTGCCACTACGTCTGGCGTATGTGGACTATGAGAAAGCTTTTGATTCCGTCGAAATTTGGGCGGTGCTGCAGTTCCTTAAGCATTGCCAACTTGACTGTCGGTATATCGAAGTGATGAAGTGTTTGTACAGTAGAGCTACGATGGCTATCCAAGTACAGAACCAGAGTACGAAACCTATCCAAATGCAGAGAGGTGTAAGACAGGGTGATGTTATATCCTCGAAACTCTTCACCACTGCATTGGAAGACGTTTTCAAGCTTCTGGACTGAAAGGATAGGTATTTACATCAATGGCGAGTACATCACTCACCTTCGATTTGCCGACGATATGGTCCTTATGGCAGAATCTCTGGAGAACATAAGCACCATGCTCAATGACTTCAATAGTGTCTCTCAACGAATAGGTCTTAGGATGAACATGGACAAAACAAAGATCATGCTGTCCATGTCACACCTATGCCGGTAGTTGTTGGGAGCACTAAGCCCGAAGTTGTTGACGAGTATATTTACCTGGGACAAATAGTCCGACTATGTAAGTTTAACTTCGACCGAGAGGTCAATCGAAGGATTCAACTCGGCTGGGCAGCGTTCGGGAAACTACGACACATCTTCTCGTCAGACATACCTCAAAACCTTAAAACGAAATTGTATAACTAGTGCGTGTTGCCAGTGATGACTTACGGATCTGAGACGTAGTCCTTCACTGCTGGCCGTATGAGGAAGTTCGAGGTCGCTCAGCGAGCTATGGAGAGGGCTATGCTCGGGGTTTCTCTGCATGATAAACTTAGAAATGACTATATCCGCAGTAGAACCAGAGTAACCGACATAGCCAAACGGATTAGTAAGCTGAAGTGGCAGTGGGCCGGCCATATTGCTCGAAGAAGCGACAACCGATGGGGAAGAAAGGTTCTTGAGTGGCAGCCTCGCACCGGTAGACAAAGTGTAAGGCGACCCCCCACGAGATGGAGTGACGACCTGGTAAGACATGCAGGAAGTCGATGGATGCAGTTGGCTCAGGACCGTGCTTTGTGGCATTCCTTTGGGGAGGCCTATGTTCAGCAGTGGACTTAAAAAGGAAAGGCTGTAATGATGATGATGATTAAAAATAAAGGAAAGTTACAGCCTATATACGTCCCACGGCTGGGCGACTTGTTCGTCGCGCTGAGCACCTGTTAAAACAGCACTTGAAATTGCAAGTAACAATTTCTTTGGTGCCGGCGAGAATATCGAACACAGGTTGCTCACGTACCGTGAAATTTACGACGAGCGTTTAGCCTTTGAGTTACCACATTTATACGTGGTAGAGACATACTGCAGCTATATTATGGTTGTAGTACGAATAGGTCGGCTCGATTATGGAAGGACCACACACACAATAAAGCATTTTATTCTGTGTGTGGTCCTTATTTACGAATGGGTCGGCTCGACCGGGGATGGACCACGCTCTCACAGAAGACCAGCGTAAAATAGCAGCTTAACGCTGATGTGTTTCGTATGGTGATTGTAAAGAACCGGAGACCCTTATTACTGGAAACGAGTCATTCCATCTTAGCCCTCACGGGTGATAACGCATCTGCATTTTGATTCGTAATCGAGGATAGATGTAGACGTCTATGGGCCGCAGCAACCACTTATCATCAAGTGGACTGTGTGCTCGTTTGTCACCCTTATCCTATAAAAAAAGCATGACGTAGGAGCTTAATGAAACCGTGTTTCGTATGGTGAGTGTAGAAGGAACTTAAGTAATGGAAACCGTCCATGTTAGTCCGTAGATTCTTAATTGAGTCTATGGGTCACTGCATCAAATTGCCATCAGGTGGAATATGTGCTCGCTTGTCACGCTTATTCTATAAAAGTCTATTAATTCTATAAAAATACCACGGCACTAACCGATATTCAAAAAAATTTACTACCATCCTTTATAGTTAGCTACCGTGGAAAATTATTTGTTTCAGAGTGCACAAAGGTATAACTGTAAAAATCTGGCCGCCGAGCCTTAGCACGTCAAGCAAGTATTGCACAGCAACAAGCTTCGGGTCCCGCGTCTAGGTCATAAAGACCGAGTGAAACCGGCCACAGTCGGTCGTGTGACTGCTGTGTATGTCAGAAGATTCTCATACATGATTGGCTACAATCTTAAAGCGAACTACCATAAGAGCATTTTTTTTCTTTCGGTATATAATTTGCAATTGGGTCCCGCCTGCTACTAAACTTAATGCGGTATTTAACTTAGGCTATAATATGCTCATATATAGTCTGTTAAACCGAAGTAGAGTTTACTTTGTTTAACGGTGGTAGAGCCACGCAACAGTTTTTGCTGTTGCACGTATGGGCCGGTTCGAGCCGGGTTGGTACCACGACCTCACAGAATACCGGCGTGAAGTAGAAGCTCTGCTTCTGCGTTTCGTCTGGTGAGTGCAGGTGGCCGGAGGCCCAATTCTCCCCCCCTCCCCATCAACATGGTAGCGGAATTACACGTTAGACTACCCCAGGAAGGTACCAGCACCCCTGGAGAATCCTGCGCTGAGCATCCACGACCATGTTATTCCACTCCTGAGCGTGGGTGCTCAGGCTGCCCCGCGTATTCTTGGGGCAAAATTCAGCTCAATAACATAACTGCTCGGGGCAAACTGAGCAACAATATCAAGGCGACCACTGCCACGCTATCCGTGAATTTCTGTAATATCAGGGGACTTCACTCGAAACTAAACGCCGTCCTACCATCTCGAGACGGCGAAGCCGGCCTTGCTCTTTCTGACCATGACGCAGGTTTCCTCTCCAGCTGATATTTCGTATCTCTCCTACCCGGGGTATAAATTGGAGCACTCCTTTGTACCTCGGGCTGGAGTTTGCGTGTATGTCAGAGAGGACATCTGTTCTCGACGCCTCGGCAGTCTTGAAGGTTCGGACCTGTCCATCCTTTGGCTACGCGTAGACAGCGACGACCATCCACGCGTCTACGTGTACCTCTATGAATGTCCAAACTATCTGGAGTGTGGTACCACACTCCGGATCAGACAATGGTCCGAAGTGCCGAGTTGGCCGTTAGTTTGGACATTGCGAAGGCCTTCGATCGAGTTTGGCACAAAGCGCTTCTTTCGAAGCTCCCTTCCTATGGGATTCCCGAGAAATTGTGCGATTGGATCACTAGCTTCCTTGCAGATCGGAGCATCAAGGTCGTTATAGGCGGTGCATGCTCCGACTACAAGCCTATTAACGCTGGTGTTCCACAAAGCTGTGTGCTATCACCAACGCTGTTTCTTCTGCATATCAATGATATGTTGCTAACTGGTAACATTCATTGCTATGCGGATGAAAGCACTGGTGATATATATATATATGATGCGGATACACCGGCCGTGCCAATATTTCTCGGAAAAACGTCGCCGAGTACCGGAACAAACTTGTGTCTGAAGTCGAGTCTTTGCTGAACAAAGTTTCGGATTGGGGACGACTAAATCTAGTCCAGTTTTATCCTCAGAAGACACAAGTTTGCGCGTTTACCGCTAAAATGAACCCCTTTGTCGTATCTCCTCAGTTTCAAGGCACTCCCCTTCTTGCCTCAGCCAGTATCGGAATCTTCGGAGTCGACATATCGAGTGACGTGCAGTTTCGTGGTCACTTGGAAGAGAAGGCCAAATTGGCCTTTAAAAAGCTTGGCGTGCTCAGCATAACGGGACAGTATTTCATACCGTTACACCGCCTGCAACTTTACAAGGCGCAGGTTCGGCCTCACATGGAATACTGTTCCCATCTCTGGGCAGGGGCACCCCAGTGCCAGCTCCTTCCACTTGACCGCATCAAGCGCAGAGCGGCTCGAATCGTCGACGACCGAGTTCTTTCCGATCAGCTCGATTCATTGGCACTGCGAAGAGATATTGCATCCCTTTGCATTTTCTTTCGCATCTACCAAGGGGAGTGCTCTGAGGAATTGTTCGGATTAATCCCAGCCGCCAAATTTTACGAACGCACATCGCGGCAGAACTCCCGATACCATCCACACCATCTGGATGATTGGCAGTCCACTACTGTGCGATTTAGAAGATGTTTTCTTCCTCGCATGACTTCCTTGTGAAATCAATTACCATCAGCGATTTTTCCGGACCGATACGACTTAGAGACCTTCAAGAAAAGAGCGTACTCTTTTTCAAAAGGCTGGCAACGCATCTCCAATTCCCTCCCTGGTGTTGCAGTTGTTCATGGGCGGCGGTAGTCACTTACCATCAGGTGAACCGCATGCTTGTTTGCCCCCTCTCCTATAAAAAAAAATATTTTAATTTTGTTTTCTATTCTCAATCTTGTTTTGGTCCTTTTAGAGCGTTGCTTTTAAATTGTTTTTTTTTGCAGTCGGGTTTTTGATTTTTGTAATTATTTATATTATTTTAAACTTTTTAGTGTCTCGACACACTCTTATTAACTAAATTTCATATGATAGCACGAGGGCCGATACAAACATGGCCAATTTGACGCTATTCAAAACTTTTTAAATCAATTTATTGTTCATATTCAGTAATCCCCTTTTAATTTCCTTTATTTTGATACCCAACTCGATAGGCTTGGTTAATTTTTTTTATTAAAATATTATTATTTTGCGCCAAAAATCCGCCATTATGGTTATTTTTTTTAAACAGTTATCTAAAGCACTTGGGCTTTAAGATAAATAAAATGATAGCTTAATTGCCGAAATCCATCCAGCCGTTTGTCAGATACGAGGTAATAAAGAAATTAATAAATATATAAGATACGTGCGAAAAACATAAAGAAAAAAGAAAAAAACCAAAAAATATTTTCTTAAAGGTAGCGCGTTGTTATAAAATGTACGCTTTAAAAAGGATGTTATGGGCGACTTTGAATAAATAAAGTTATGACAATCTAGGTCTATGTCAGTATAGGACTAATTTTTATGATGATGATAAAAGTAAGTTGCTTAGTAATATAGACGAAAAATAAGTAATATCTCTTTGATATGAAACTTTATTTATAATATTATGTATTTTCGATATGAATTTTATAACAAAATATTTAAAAATAAATTTGTATTTTAAGTTCTCAATTTATTTATATTTTATTATATACAATATTAAAAACTATCATAATAATAAAAAAAAAACTAAATCTAGAAACTTAATTATCATATAGTCCTATTCTCCGCGGTATCGTGCCAAGAACGCTGGCTGCGTTTCCCCGCTGAATGGCTATACTTAGCGTTTGAGCGAGAAAAGAACCAGCCTTCTTATCACCAGCAGCAACGACCAGCCGCCGATGGAGTTCCTTTAAGAACTTCACTGCATGTGGACCCCTCGGACCGATAGTCTCTAGACAGAGCGTTTGCCATGTCTGCCCTGCCTCCATAGCAAAGCACAGGTCTACTTTATTATTTAAAACTATGTTACATAAGTCATTTACACTATGCACGGAAGCAAGGAAAGCAGGCAATGAAATAAAAGAAAAATAAATAAAAGCTAGCTATTTTAAGATTATCATCAATATCTTTTAAAATATCCGAACATTTCTAGACTGGACTCGAGCGGAGTAAATATGTAAATCTCGGTACAAGAAGACAATATTTTAAAATAGTAAGAGCTATGTGGGGGTTTAATTTATACAATTTATCAACGTGGTTTAAAAACTGATTAAATTTTGTTTTTAAAACACGTTTAATACTATCCAAAAATTGTATTAAACATTATATTTACCAGATGTTTATTAATATAGTATAATTTTAACATTAGTAATGCGTTTTATTTTTGATAATACGATGAAAAATATCACATTAACAGAAAGTGGAAATCTCCAAACTTAGTCATAATTTCGTCTAATATCTTCTTAAGTGTAATGCCACTGAAGAATGGGATTCTGACGTTCGATCTTTACACTGGAGTGGATATTATATTTCTTAATCAGATAAGGTTTCTGTAGTAAATCCCTATTATTATTTTCTTAGATAACAAATCAGTTTAATGAGACTACGTATACTTAAGAGATATTATGTACCTATAGGTTTGAATAGTTAGGGTTAGGGTCTGATGTGTTCATCCCCGAACGGGTTCCCGCCTTGTTGTGCCGGGGGAGCTTAGTAGTCGTGGCTTGGTCTCCCGCGGTGAACTAAGAGGAACTCACATGGCTGGCCCGAGATGGTCACTCCGAGTGGGCTTGGCGAGCCCACTTCGGATGTGTGTTGGTGGGCTGCGCCAAGGGGGTGCCCTCTCCGCACACCGCTGCAGCCGAGGTGAAATCTCAGAGGGAGAGGAGTGTTGGTATGGCGATCCTCCCGATTCTTGGTTGGTGGCGGAGCCATAGACCAGATCCGCCTCTGTGGTCAGGAGGGCTAAGGTCACAAACGAGTACACGGTCCACCTGATGGTAAGTGGTTGCTGTGACCCATAGACATCTACATTTATCCTCAATAAAGAATCAAAATGCAGATGCGCCGTCACCCTTGACTTAGATGGAATGCCTCTTTCCCAGTAAAATGGGTCTCCGGTTCTCTACATTCACCATACGAAACACAGCAGAGTCAAACTGCCATTTTACGCTGGTATTCTGTTAGAGCATGGCCTTTCCCCGGTCGAGACGACCCATTCGTGATACAACTATACTACTAATATAGCTGCAGCATGGCTCTACCACCTGCATAATTTACCGTAATAAGTAAATAATAAGCGTTCCCGTGGCCCTGCCAATATACGACGAAGGTGGAACTCTATAGGAATTTAGTTCGTTCGAGTCCGACATAACCCATCCCTGTCCCTGCGAGGCGGGTATGCGTAGACATTTCCCCATGTAAAACAAAAAAAGGGTCTGATGTGTTGTTATCTCCTGTTTATCGATGATATATCTCGCACACTACCTCCAAGCTTACGTATCAGTGTATACTTTGGAAATGTTATTATAATCAAAAATCTTTATTAGGACGCCCGCGAGATGGCCCCGGCTGCTGATTCTCTGTGTCCTGAACGTACTGCTTATCACTTCTTGTTAATTCAACACATTCAATTACATTTAACCAATGCGAGTACTTAAGCTAAAATTTTGATTTATTCCTATGTACAGTTTTCCAAAATTTATCAAGGCTTTTACACAAATTAAGTATACGATTATCTAAGGCCTTAATGTCTATATTTTCAAAGTCACTGAAGGACGATAGCATGACTTCTAACACGTGTCGTTGTTTATTTAAAATACCTGGAACTTCGTTCGAACTTCTAGTTACTTGTCTAGAATCTTTTGCCTTGTACCATAGTTCACCCAGGCTGCACATAAGTGAGCAACCAGGGTTCGATCGCCGCCGGCACCAATGAAATTGTTGATTGTAATTTTAAGTGATGATTCCTCGTTTTCAGCGGTGACAGAAAACATCGTTAGGAATCGTGCAGGTCTGAGAAATAAAAATATATTTTAAAGACATGTTAAGTCTACCAATACGCAAAGCGGCTGACATTGCATAGCCCCAAAACTCTCTCAGAAATGAGACTCCTCTTTTAGAAATGAGAGGAATCCTGTGGCATGTAGTGGGACGTATATAGATTGTAGCGTTAATTTATTGTAAAATGAACAAATATTTTTACTAGATAGCACCGGAGTCAGGGTATGTTTTTTAATGTATTTATGTATTATTTATTGTATATTACGGGTGAGGGTAGAATGTTGTTTACCTTTTAGCCTAAGGATAGGCTTAAGAAAATTCAATATAAACTTCAGTGACGTTGACATTAAGTAAGACAAATTTATTCATAAAATACGTAAGTTGATGGAATGGAACTAACTTATTTCCTCATATATGATTTATTATCTCATGCTCTTCTATCGCACACACATTTATATAATAAAATAAAATAAAAATTTGTGCATTTTTATAACCCTATGTTATATAATCTTATATTTTAATAATAAAAAAACTGCGGTTGCCAACCCGCTTGCCAATCGTGGCAACTATGGCAAATAATTCCCCTATGATTCAATCTAAGCCTATCTCTATACCTCCTAATCTAAACCTATGTTCAGCAGTGGACTTTAATAGGCTGTAGCGGTAACGGATATAAAAAAAATTATCATTAGAATAAATATTTTAAGAGTGGTCTGGCCAACAGTTGTGTCAAGATTAAGGGTGTCAGAATCGAATTTTTATTGTTTACTGATTGAACACTATCAAATAAAAAAAAACACTTACGTTTTATATATCAATTTTGAAAAAAAAAAACTAAAAATTAAATAAATTTTAAAAAATGTGGACAAGTTACAAATCACCAGACCGCTAGTTTATTATTTAACTAATACCCTGCAAATAAAAAAAAAATATCCTTTTCTACTTATTCCGGATGACCTTTTTCGACGGTCACAGCTTTGACAACGTTGGGCGTGATCGGTATTATCGTTTAAATATTTAGTTTTATTTCTTATATTAATGCAAATACAGCATTAAGAATAAAACTAATTTAACGGATTTTTGTAGCGTTTATTTCAACTTATGAATATAAATTACTTATTCGCCTTGTAGTTTCGGCATAAAAGAATCCACTACTCCATATCGTCCCGTGGGTGTCGTAAGAGGCGACAGAGGAAACCTGAAACAGGAGATGCAGAATTTTCTGAAAACAACGCAATTGCTACTATGACAAAATTCATTTCTGTGAGGCTTAGCATTAAGGAGGAGGTCTATATTCATCTGTAGACTTTGGTAGGTTGTAACGATGATAATAAATTATGTGAAATTTATCGCTATATATTTATAATAAAATCATTAAAATTAGTTTCATTCTATTTATTTAACTTTTAATTATTATGAAAATAAAAGTACTTTTTACATGAGATATTATTTAAGATATTTTCATTTACAACCACTTTTTAAAACCCCACCAGATTGTGTATTTGCTGTTACTTTAATTATTATTAAATGATTAAAGTGATAGGAGACATCTTTTATTCATTTTAATTATTAAATAAACAGTTAAATATGTAATAGTGTTGCAGTTGTATAATGGTTGCGACTTGAATGGATTCTGCCTATTTCATGTATGAGGGCTTGACTGGGGAATGACCATGCTCGCACAGAATACAATCGTAACATAACAGTACAACAGTATAATGCTGCAGTGTTTCGTATAGTTACGACTTGACCTGAAAACCTTTATTACAAAAGTGTGACAAGGTATCTTTATTTTAATTATTAATTGAGAACAAATGTCTATGGATCACAGCATCGATTTAGCTCTAGGTAGACTCGTTTTTGATCCTTACTTCTATAAAAATATAATATAACATACTATATCATAGAATACACATTAGTTTAATAGCCAAATAGTAAATACTCGCAATAACATTAGATCTGTAAAGCAAGTACTGAATCTTGGAATTGGAAGAATGAATTTACAAGAGCAGAAATATAATGGCTTTGTATACCCAGCGAAGTGAAAAGGATCTTCGAATTGGATTTACTTTTGCAAGATAGATACAATTTCTTCCGCTTGCGTTTGGACCCAGAGAATATACTAACAGAATAGTGCATCACTTTTACTAAATCCTTCTGATGATACTTAAACAGATATTGTGAAAATGGATACAAGAAATTTTGCTCACGCACGTAAGCTCACGTACACTCGAGTGCACGAATGCACGTATAGACGCACGCACGTATGCACATACGCACGAACTTTGTATTTAACTTTGTATTTAATGTAACTTTGTTTTTAATGTAACTTTGTATTAAATATTAGGCTATTTATTTATCCATAGATATATTTATTTTTGATACTTTAAATATATTTCGCTATCCAGAAAATTAAACAATAAAATGGTATAATATTGAAATCGCGCTGTTTCAGGAATATATGTATTATGTTCTATCGCAGATATTTTTGCATTGTAATAAAGTAAAAGTAAAGTAAAGTTGCAGCCTATTTACGTCCCATTGCTGGCCACAGACCTCCTCTCATTTCTGAGAGGGTTTTAGGGCTAGAAAGTGTCGGCCGCGCTGCCCCAATTTGTGTTTGCGAACTTCATATGTCTTCGAAATATTTTTTTTTCTTATTTCTCAGACATGCAGGTTTCCTCACGATGTTTTCCTTCACCGCCGAGCACGTGGTAAATCAGCACTTAAAACTGCAATTAACAATTTCATTGGTGCCGGCGAGGATCGAACCCGGGTTGCTCTAGTACTGTGAAGCTTACAGCGAGCGCTAACCATCTGAGCTACCACGGCTCCATTGCATTGTAATGCTACTCCTTAATCACTAGTCTGTGAGAATTGGGAGCGGAATTTTCGAATGCAAATACAAGTGTTGATCACCAGAGCCTTGTTTTATCAGTAGGAGATGCATGTCCATGTTGACGTGACGTTGTTACATCAGCCCGAACTAGGAAACAAACTAGTATGTTTCACGCCAACTCCTGCCAGTTTTGGACATAAAATTCAGGCAAAAACTTTCCTACTTTATTTTTCCAGCAGTACCTGAAACCCTGCTGTGATGCGGAGTGTAACCTTAATACTTTTTATAATGTATTGTCGTATAACAATCTACCTATAATGGGGTCAGCTATAATTATTTTATATTTTGAGTGTATTTTTACCACTACATCACCGTGTATGCGATAGATTCACGCTGCAGCGATTATGGCTATACGATTACGAGGAGGAATCAGGTGAGTGACGAGAATCGAAAGCCTTACTTGGTGGTAGGGTAGGGTAGGTGGCAGGTTTCTTTTCTGCCTAGGAATCCGATTGAATAGGTCCTTCTTACCTATTTCTGCCACGAAGCAGCTGTGATCTAAAGTGTATGAGTGAGTGTTTGCGGAGGTAACAGTGCAACTCTAATCTTTCTTGTTTGAAGTTGGCTGCATGTGTAAATGGATTGCAGCTGTAGCCACTTACCATCAGGTGGACTGTGAATTCATTTGTCAATTTAGTTATTTAAAAAAAGCCTTTACTGGTATCCAGATATTCCATCTTAGACCTTAATAGTGACAATAAGGCATCTACATCTTAATTCTTAGTCAAGGATAGAAGTAGGCATCTTACCATCTGGTGATCTGTGTACTAGTTTGTCACCCTTGTTTCTTTCTATCAACAATACGTATGATTAACGACTCCAAAATAGGTAAACTAAAACTGTTCTAAAATAGCTTTAGAATAATTACTAACATATAGAATATAAACTACGTAGTTATTTGCGTATTAAACAAAACTAGTGGTCGCCTAGTGGTCAAAATTTGACCGTGTTACATTACATTTTTAGGTTTGTATATTAAGCAAACTGTATTTCAATTTCAACACAGATATCTATATTATATACAAAATAAATGCTTTTTTTCCTTGACACTCAACACACTACTGAAAAGGAACATTTGAAATCACACAATACTCACAGCTCATTTAGTCAATCTGCCAGTAATTATATGTTGGTAATATTTTAAAATTCTTTAAAATAATTTAATTTCTTTTACTTATAGTAATAACATAGAAAGACCATTCTCTGAGATATTGGCAGTATGAACGACAACAAACGATACAATTTGTCCAAGGGACAAATATGTATTTGAAATTGGCCACATAGACTTTTAACTATGACAAATCTTACACTCCTCCATGTGGGCAATATCCTTAAAAAGGAGCACTGTACGAGCATAAAATGCAACGTACAATTGTCAAGTCATCATTTCACAACTTGACTGACCTCTTCACATATTTGCGCGGCAATTGTATTATAAAATCAGTTCGCTTATAGCCATCAAGAGCGCTACGCATACTCATTATCAGAATAACTGATAATGAGTACGCGTAGTCTTAATAATTCGTAACTATTCCAAAAAATATTTTATCAGACTTATCAAGCGTTATCAGTTTATCATCCCCTTAGTGTCGGTACAACCCCGAACATTGGTCCTTCGAGCTTTCCGAAAAAGCGGGACCTTAGCACGTGTGCCCCAGTTGCGGTGTGGACGTGTCGGTGTGTCCGCGCAGTAACCTATCGGATTTTTTCGAACACGTGGCGCGTATTTTTGTGACTGCTACTGGGCTATCAAGAAACCAGTGACGCAGCAAGTATTAAGGCGGCGTGCGATAAAGGTGCACGCCTGCGTCTGGAGAACGAAGTCTCTGGTCATCATCACTTGGTGAGCATGTCTGCTCACATTCGCCGTTCAGCGGATATCAAGTAAGATCAGCCCTTTTCCTCTTCTTTATCATGTCAAAAATGGACGACTTCCTGGCTAATGAGCTGCAAATCGCTTGCTCGCTGCTTTACCAATTTTAAAAAAGACAGCTCAGAAAGGAAGACATCAGACTATATACAGCGTAGATTAGATATGTTGGATAAGTATTGCCTAGAGTTTAAAAATAATCATGCAAGATTATCAGAGTTCGGTATTGAGTCTAGCAGCTTCTTCACGAATCAAGGATATGAACGAGTAGCCGAAAGATACGGGTCTATTAGGCTTCATATACAGAACTATCAGCCGCTTACAGGGTAAAGGCCCAGAATGCCTCTTCTGAAGCCACCAACTTTTGTTATGAGAGAAGGCGAAGCGTCTCGACCATCAGGGCAAGCAACAGGCACGACGAGCAAGACCGAAGATATGCTGAAAAACAGTTTAGTAATTTTAAAGTTTTCCAGCGTACTGTAGTAAACATTGACCTTGATTCCGTGTCAGAAAGTTGTTTCAGAAAGGAGTTTGATGATTTATTACGGACTATTCAAACCCGGTAGGCAGCAATTGACGCGCTGCACTGGGACGTAGATAGTGAGCTGGAAGGGTCGAACAAGGAGTATGAAGATACTTTTAACAGCTACGAATCAGAATATAGTAGAATCAAGAAAGCCATTAACAAGAAAATGTGGTCAGTGGCTCACAGGGCTCTCCATCTGCGGCGTAGACTTCTGTCTACGCCGCAGATGGAGATTCCGACCTTCAGTGGAAATTATAACACCTGGACTTCTTTCAAGTACCTTTTCACTGAAATAATCCATAACAATCCGTCTATGTCCAACGCTCAGAAGATGCAGTATCTCAAGACTAAGGTGAAAGGAGAAGCCGAGAGACTAATCCAGCATCTCAGCGTTAGCTCGGACAACTACGATGTGTGTTGGGACATTTTAAATCAAAGATTTAATAACAAGAGGCCTATATTTTCATCACATATCAGTTTACTTTTAAATATTCCTGTTATGCAACATCAGTCCTTGAATAATATCAAGCGCATTCATGATACCACAATTGAGTGTCTAACTCTTTAAAAGCTTTTAAGTTTCCTTGATATTTTTGTGTAACCCTACACAAAAATATCAAGGAAACTTAAAAGCTTTTAACAACAGTAATCAAAAACCGAATTACTACAAAAATTCATTTTCTTCAAGTACAATGATGACGCCGAAACAATCAAGCAGCAAAAATATCATGACTAAATACAAATGTTCTCTATGCAACAGCGATGAGCTCGGGATTTATTTCTGTCAAAAATTTTTAGATATGTCGCCAAGCAGTAGAAAAAAAATGGTCACAAAATTAAATCTTTGTCCTAATTGCCTATACAACCACTATGGAAAAGCGTGTATTTCAGATAGATGTTGTCGTGAATGCAATGAGGATAATAATAGCCTTCTACATGAAACATTCAAACAAACAAGTATTGCGACACCGGAATCAGCGGCCGGAGGTACCTGCCCGAGTGGCGCCAGTAGTTCAAATGGTTACTCCGGGAAATACGTCAAAAGTAGTTCGCACATGTCTCTTCCGAATGAATCGAGCGAAGTATTGTTAATAGCTGCGATTATCAATGTGGAAACAGCAGATGGAACTCTTCATAAAATGCGTCGCCTCTTGGACCAGGGTTTCCAAACATCTTTGATTACGGAACGGGCTGCTCAGTTATTAGTCAAGAAGAAGCTGCAAGGGTGTAATATCAGGTGTGGGTGATAAAGAAAGCAATTGTGAAGGGTTAATTACCATAAAATGTTCATCATTTATTACAGACTTCAAGTTTGAGACGGAGGTACTTATCATGAAAAGCCTTATAAAAACTTGCCTAGTTACACATTTTCAAAACCAGATTGGACATATCTAGACCATATCAAGTTAGCAGAGCCCGAGTTTTACGTCAGTCGTCCAGTGTACATTCTATTAGGCGCTGATGTATACTCTGCTATATTGTTGCAAATGTAAATGTCAAAGAACTTAAAAGTTTATCAATTAGCAACAGTTACATATGGCACTAAAGCGGCCCCTTTTTTGGTCATGTGTACTATCAGACTTTTTGATCGAGATGAGATGCCGAATTATAAAGAAAGTTCGGCTCTACGGGTACTTGAGGAGTCATTTTACATGGATGACCTAATTCACGGAGCTCATTCTATTAACGCAGCAAAGCAGTTAAAAAGGATCTTAGCAGTTTATTATGTTCCGGTGGATTTAACTTAAGAAAGTGGAAGTCCAACTTACCTGATTTACTAGAAAAGGCGACACCTGAGAAGAATAATCAAGGAAAATTTGACTTCAAGCAAGCAGAGTCAACGAAAACCTTAGGTCTCGGATGAAATCCACAAGGAAACTATTTTAAGTTCAATTCAAAATTAACTACGTCGTTATCAAGACTGACCAAAAGAATAATGCTATCAGAGACGGCTCCGTGTCGCAGTGTCTTAGCAATGAGTTGTTGCGCTGGGGGCCGCGGGTTCGAATCCCGCACGGAACAAGAATTTGTATGGCCTACAAATAATTGTTCCGGGTCTGGATGTTTGTCTTCGTGAAATCTATATACGAGTCGACATATCGAGTGACATGCAGTTTCGTGGTCACTTGGAAGAGAAGGCCAAATTGGCGTCTAAAAAGCTTGGCGTGCTCAGCAGACCGGGACAGTATTTCATGCCGGCACACTGCCTACAACTTAACAAGGCGCAGGTTTGGCCTCACATGGAATACTGTTGCCATCTCTGGGCAGGGGCTCCCCAGTGCCAGCTCCTTCCACTTGACCGCATCCAGCGCAGAGCGGCTCGAATCGTCGACGACCGAGTCCTTTCCGATCGGCTCGATTCATTGGCGCTGCGAAGAGATGTTGCATCCCTTTGCATTTTCTTTCGCATCTACCATGGGGAGTGCTCTGAGGAATTGTTCGGATTAATCCCAGCCACCAAATTTCACGAACGCACATCACAGTAGAACTCCCGATACCATCTACACCATCTGGATGGTTGGCGGTCCACCACTGTGCGATTTAGAAGATGTTTTCTTCCTCGCACGACTTCCTTGTGGAATCGATTACCATCAACGATTTTTCTGGATCTATACGACTTAAAGACCTTCAACAAAAGAGCCTACTCCTTTTTAAAAGGCCGGCAACACATCTGCAATTCCCCTGGTACCCTGGTGTTGCGGTTGTTCATGGGCGGCGGTAGTCACTTACCTTCAGGTGAGCCGCATGCTCGTTTGCCCCCTCTCCTATAAAAAAAGACTAAAAAGGGATATATCGTAGTTTTCGTTTGTATGACAACAAAAGCCGTTCATCTGGAGCTGGCATCAGATTTAACAGCATCAGCGTTTTTAGCAGCGTTACGCCGCATGGCAGCAAGATGAAGAACTCCTGGACACGTCTACAGTGATCAAGGCCGCAATTTCATAGGAGCTAACAATATTTTGAAATGAGAGTACTCAGCGATTCAAGAAATATTCAGCCCAAACTTTATGTCGGAAGTTGCCAGTTTAGGAGTTGAATGGCACTTTAATGCCCCCGCTTGGCCATCAGCGGGCGGTTTATGGGAAGCTGCGGTTAAGAGCTTAAAATATCATCCTAAGCGCGTGGTTGGCGAATAAACGCTTACTTTTGAAGAATACAGCACCCTACTTTCTCAACTGGAGGGATGTCTAAACTCGAGACCTCTATGTGCATTAACCGAAGATCCCAATGAATCCTACGTTGAATATCTACGACACCAAAGCTGATTTAAGAACAAGGTGGTATTTAACCCAAAGAATATTTAACGATATTTGGGAAAGATGGCGCAATGAGTATTTAACCCAATTAGCAGCCAGAAGTTAATGGAGAAAACCGCAGCCAAATATCAAAGAGAATGACATCGTCATTATCAGGGACGAAAACCGTCCTCCGGGAAAGTGGCCCCTTGGCCGAGTTGTGCAGCTACATCCGGGCAACGACGGTTACGTCAGAGTTGTCACTCTTAGAACCAAAAATAGAACTTTACAACGGCCAATCGTGAAGCTTTCAATTTTACCGGTTGAGCAAAATTAAGAAGGGACAAGCAGTTCAACAGAAAAACAAAATCAAGAAAATGAAAATAAATCAATCCCTAAATCAAGCGGAAGGAAAAAATATTGCTTAACATCAATGATTAATTCGCCATTATTATTCTTTATTAAAATCATTTCGACAGTACAATGCTCCTATAACATAACACCGTTACAAAACAGCAGTCTCTATTTTGATACCATAACAAACATGCATTTAATACGAGACGACTGCCGCCTCGTTGTTTACTTTGACACATTCCCTTATCAAGAAGGTAATACGGCGCTAATAACTAACGAATACTTAAATAACATGTGTGTAATTATGAAGGCACGATCACATTGCGAAGAGATCTTATTGCAACTTTGGCACGAGTTTACGGAACTGCAATATTATAATAACATTTTAACTATTTAACATGATAATACACTCGAGACCCGCCCACGTCGCCGGCGCGGCTTGATCAATGGTGTAGGAAATATTGCTAATAGTTTATTCGGTATTTTAGACGAAAGTTTTACAGAAAAATGTATAAAAGACATTGAACTTATCAGAATCTACCCTTATCAAGAAAATGTAAAACAATCACCAGATCATGCTATAATCGCTGGAAATAATTAAATAAACTAAAAACATATTACTATTTATTTTTGTTGCGACCAGCGCAAAATGAAGTGACTATGTGACGATCAAGTTACGGCAGTGCAATTGACCCGCTCTGGCCTTTTTAATGTGGATCAAGGTTGTATAGTTAAAGCAGCTGATTCTTCGTTTATTCACACCGACAAGAACTTAGCGAGATGAACATCCATTCTGATAAACGAGCCCCTAAGATATCACCAATTGATCATATCATCAACATATGGTTACCCGATCGCTCCTTACCGAACAATACGAATGATGATATAGCCAATAATCTACAGCTGCAGATGATCAAGGAACAGATTGAGATTATGAAGAACAACGAGCCCCTAGCAGAGAGGGTTTCTTATCATGATATCCACCACTACGCTGTGAAATATGTATTGTTTGCGGTCATTGCGGTGGGCGCCCTGGCGTACAGCTGGAGGCGCTGTAGGCCGTCGGCGCCGGGAGCACCCGCAAAGGCGGGAGTTGTGGCGACGACGTCTCCTGTTCCGACATAGGCACCGGCCTATGACGGAACAGGAGACGTCGTCGCCACAAGTTCTACCGAGTGTCAGTGCTCAGTGTAGTGAATGTATTATGGGCAATCAGTGTCAAAGTGTGAGTGCAAATGGTTTTTCAAAAAAGAATGCACGTGTTCTTAAGCAAAACAGAAGCACATCGCCTGTGCTCAGATCAGTGTACACAATTCCAAACCAGTGTGCATAAACTAGTTTTAGATAAGAATATTGTTTAATCACCTTATACATTCATGTACTAATCAAGTTATCATTTGCACGATAGGTAAGAAACAATGGTATCACTTTGTAATTAGATTATGCCACTCTAGCATCCATCATTCTACTAACCCCATCTTGCTGCCCGGGAATATGTACGAGCATGAAATGCAACGTACAGTTGTCAAGTCATCATTTCACAACTTGACCTCTTTTACATATTTCCGCGGCAATTGTATTATAAAATCAGTTCGCTTATAGCTATTAAGCGCGCTACGCGTACTCATTATCAGTAATTCTAGCCCTAATAATTTGTAACTTGTCCGAAATATATTTTATCAGACTTATCAAGCGTTATCAGTTTATCATCCCCTTCATGTCGGTTCAACAGGCCGTCCCCGAACAGGCACAAAGCTTGCTCTTCATATACTAATATATACAATATGATTCTTCGCTAACCCGAAGTCTGATTAAACAAGTGAACATCGTGGCGTATGTTTAATACAACAGACATTGTTTTAAACTTCGCCACCATTCCCGTTTACTGCTTAGAAGCGTATATTAAACGCTTGTTAGTTTAGTTAAATGGGGATATTTGGCAGAACTCCTGTTACAATCCCCGGTGCAATAATAATTAGTGTTCTATTATTGTTTTAGTTCCGCCACGTAATTATTGTCAGTAATATTGTCAGTAGTATTTGTATCATTTTGAAACAAACCGGTATAAGATACGGGAGAAGGTGGAAATGAGAATCACTTAAGGCGCAGGTTGAGCAAAATGTCGCGCTAGTCGTTATTTGGGCGGTTTTTAGGAGCTATCTACTTTTTATTTAAAAGATATATCAACAAATAAAAAACACATTATATTTCTACATAATCTTGATTCCATAAAAGCTATATCCAATTTTTTTTTTAAAGGAATAAATATTAATATAATCTCCTTACAACGAAACCACATAAATGTGAAATTATTATTGATAACATGCATCTCCTCGTAAAGTAAGTATTATTTTATTTTGCGATTTACACCAATGGATAGGCAATTTATTAATAAACATTTCTATAGTAAATTTTTTTTCAAAAGACCAAAATTTGATTTTATTAAGAAATTATTTTAAAATCTGGGCATATTTACTGCTCACGGGCTTGCTGAAGTCAGTGAGCGCTGAGCTCTTCGACGTGAAGCCCGTGTCGTTAGAGCGTCGACCAACGCATACGCCACGTCATATGAGTCGATAATATTATTACTTATTAGGTTATTTATAGGTAGTATTATTTGTTTGTTTTGGGTATAATTTTTCGTATTAGTTATACATATATTTGTTGTGTTTTTTTACTGCGCGATGAAGATTTTTGCGTGTATTTTCTTTGAAGTAAATGCAAATAAAAAAATGAAGCACGATTAGCATGTAAGGTTCGAATCCATAATTAAAATTTCGACAAATATTATAATTTACACTATAAAAGGCTAATTCAATATTATCACCCAACCACAATATCTTATCAGGTATAGTACTGCCTCGTTGGTCTAGTGGTTGTAGTAGTGCGACTGCTGATCATGAGGTCCCGGGTTCGAATCCTGGGTTGGGCCAAAAAGTCAGTTATGAGTTTTTCATTTATGTTCTAAGTTATAATTAGTATTACTAAGTTATAGTTTTTTGCTAAAATATAGTACCTACTTATATTATTTATTGCTTGTTTTTTCTTCTTTTTCAAAAAATAATTGAGTACATAAGGTGTTCTATACTTATAACTCGGTAAAAAGTACTAATATACCTACTTTTTACTATAAACTAAAAATTTTTAAAACTAAATTTAACTAAAAAGACTAAACTGACCATTTATTTTTTAACTCATAACAGGACATGGGTTTATTTATACTCTAAAAACTATAACTTTATACAATTAGTGTTCACTATAAAATTATATTCGGTATAGACGGTAATTATTAAATGCAACATATTTTTTTTAATTATTAATTACATTTGTCAGTGGATTAAATTTGCTTTAATAAAGTTGGTGATGATTTTAAATAAGAATAAAATTCTGCTCAAGTTTTTTATTGTTATCTTTGTTAAGAACATCGCCTTTAGAACTCTGGAACCGTAAGTGTTTCTTTCAGACGTCCACAATTTATGCAAAATAAAAAAATACTCTTTCTACCGGAGCATTCGTACCAGGTAGACATAAAATATATTCGATTAAAAAAAATTATGTTGAAGATTGTTGACTTTGAATACTTCCATCCAACGAGTTACGGGACAATTTTGTGTCCCGGAGCTTTGTTTGGGGACAATGGGACAGGAGACCGAGAAAAGGGACAGTCCCGTTCAAAACGGGACGTATGGTCACTTTAGCTATAACCCGGCGACCATGAAGCAAATACTAAGTTAGTCTTTGTATTAGATTCATGGTGGCGCAGTGGCTTAGCAATCAGTTGTTGCGCTGGGGGCCGCGGGTTCGAATCCCGCATGGAACAAGATTTGTATGGCCTACAAATAATTGTTCCGGGTCTGGATGTTTGTCTTTGTGCAATTTATGTTTGTAAACTGCCTCCACGACACAGGAGAAAATCCTAGTGTGGGTGTAACGTTTTTTTACAACTGAAATTGAAAGATTGAACCCTTATACTTCTTGTTGATTTTTGTATTTATATATTTTTTATTGCACCAAATATTTGTACAAAAGCCGAGTTATCTATTTATTTACCTATAGTGAATAGGTATCTTTTAAACTCACAATTTTCAATGCTTCCGTTTTAATATATAATTAATTATAAAATTTCATAATTAGATAATATATGAAAATACATAATTCTAATATAATGCAACTAATATATACAGAATAAAAAAAATAAAATACATTTATCTTTGCACGCTATGTGTATTTCCATAAAATAGTTTATTGATGTTGAAAAAATAATACTACTTTCGTACAATAGGTGGCGTCTTACATATTTCTTCCGGCGAGCCGCTCGCTACAATATATTAATATTGTAGCGAACGGCGCGCCGGTCAAATGCTCAAGGTCGTTCGCATGGAGTAGCCCCTTAAGGAAGGACCTTTATACAAATATTTTTATTCTTACTATGACTAGTATCCTCTCGACCTAAAACGTTACGTTAAAAACAGTTAAAATATGAATTAACAGTTTCATTGTTACCGGCGGGGAACGAACCCTTTTTTTTTCTCTTACATTTTTTAATTTATAAATTTTAAAACTAAATACAGCTGAAAATAAAGATATAATAAGAACGGGGAAGCAATTAATTTATACTAGCACATATTAGTTTTTCTTAGTACGAGTACATATATATTATTTAGTAGTGTTTTTGTTCAAATAAATGCAATTCCGTTTTATACTTTATTCAATTATCATATATTTACAGCATGAACAAATTTCATCTTTGAGATGCAAATCGTAGCATAACAAACTTATTCCTCAAAGGGAATGCATACACAAAGACATTAATAGGAATGAATATATTGGGACAACAATGCAGTAATAGATAAATTAGTGGATATAAATATTAGCTAATAATGGTAATACTATTTTTATTTTGAAATAAAATTTAAGACTTAATATGCAGTGTACGATTCAGCCGACTTCGTTCCCCGCCAGCACCCATGGAACTGTTAATTGTAATATCAGTGCTGATATATCACCTGCTCTGCAGTGAAGGAAGACATCGTGAAGACAAAAGCATGTTTGGTAAATTCAAAAACAAATTCGAAAACATGTGAGGGCAGACAATACACCGCGGCGCTGCGGACTCGATTCTGCTTTAAAAGCCCTCTCATATTTAAATAGTCGTAAAGCAACGTATTATTATTTCACAACCATAGGGCATAATAGTCAGAAAATCTGACATGTAGGTATTAGACTAAGATTTGAACCTAGAAAGGGTTCGAATAGAATAGAATAGAACATTTTTCATTCAACTTAGTCCTATAAAAAGTAATTTTTTAATTTTATTTTACCATTGTGTATATTTTCTTTGTCATTGGATAGCAAAAAAAACCTTTGTTCTGAAGAACCAGCAAAAAAATCTTTGAGACATTTTTCAAAGTAAAATAAGAACAGCTTGTACAAACTACTAACAAAACCTATTCAAGAAACAGCTTGGAAGCGACATCTCATTCTCGGTGGTTATCAACAGCCATGTATTCATTTATATTATAATAACCCTTATTTAACCTTGGTAATTAAAAACAAAATACTACTTGTATTTTTGCTGGGACTTTGTTATAAAAGCTTATACATGAATGAAGTACTGACTCCGTGGATTTGAGAAACTGGTATCTTTAGTTTGTGTCTGTTCCTGGTGTTTACAGAGTTTTCAATACTTTATTTATCGTAACATGTGAAGAATGTTGCAAGATGTCAAAATTAGAGAAATAAACTGTATTCTAAACATCCGCAGAATACTAGATATTTAATGAAACAAATTTTATGGATTTTATAGCGTTTAATTTTTAATATGGGTTTGGGTGCTTTAAAACACCCATGGTTATGGGTGAGATGTTTGACGTCCCTATGTCACATGTAACCCGGGCTAAATTCAGCTTTTGAATAATAATTTTTGGTCTTATCTACGCAGAACTAGCTCACAGTATCTCAAATTCTTGAAGTAGTTTATTTGGTTTTAGTTTTAATTATATTAATTATAGGATCACAAGCACCTAGTCACCTTCTAAATCATTTAATTTTTTTTTTCTTTCAATAGCCTCGCAAATCATCCTTGGTAGGAACCGACGTCCTTTTGCGAGGATTTGTGATTTACCTAATCTGATATACTGGCGGGGACAATCTTGAACATGTTTGCAGACTGCGACAAAGACCTTAATCCCCCATTGACCATAAACATATAAATAAATATAATCACCTATGCCCATAATCATGGGTGCTGTAAAACGCCGGAAACGTAACTAGTAAAAAATAATTCATACATTTTTATTGATAGGTTTTAACTATAGCATTTAGATTTTACATAGAACATTTGTGGATAGCAACATTCACAATAAATTTTTCATATGAGTAGTAATTTATATGAAGGAATTACAGGTAGTGCTAACTTTTATAAAGATGAATAATAATCGTGTTCAGATAAGGGAACTTAATACGATTGTTAAAAGAAATACACACTTGACAAGTCGCGTTAAGTCTCGACTTTGCTTTTAGTGTTATATTTTATTATGGCTAAAATTTCAACAATCGAACTAACGTACATTGCAATAGCAATGTTTTTGTGGTTAAATCAAGAAAAATCTTTGAATAAACCCTTATAAAACGAATAACCCAAAAGCCTAAAAGCTATTTTAAGTCAATAAATTGCCAATGCATAACATTTTTCACCAGAAAAACTAACAAGAGTTAGTCGCTGCTCACAGTCTGTATCGGAAAGCCGAGTGATATATTGTCTATCCGTACAAAAATGTAGGCGACTGGATAATTTACACGTAGATTTGTTTGAACTAGATTCGCTTTTTAAATCTAGTAGTAGTTTATGGATAGACACTTTCTCTTTTTTAATAAAATTTGTGAAATTAAAAAAAAGCTTTTATTTTTTATTAAATCATAAAAATATCTACGCATACTCGCCTCTCAGCTAGAAGGGCAGTATATGATGATTTGCACTGGCTAATATCCCATGGACCCACACAATCACGACTTTTTCAGCGCCAGCTGCCCCTCCTCAGAAGGAAAAATTTCTTCCTTCCATCTTTCTTTAGGCAAGTCGGCTAGAACACAAAGCACGTTTCTATCCATGGTTTACATGTCCACCTGTGCAAAACATCCACCGCTTGTCCTCACGCTGAGGTCACGTGCTCAAGAAAAGCGCTTATAGAGAATATAATAGAAGAAGAAGAAGAAATAGAAGCACCGTCATTCCAGCCGCCGCCGACTACGTTCTTTAGCGCTTATCTAGACGCACCAGCTCTCCAGCCCCTGCAGTGGATATGGTAACTATATAGCTTCGCCGATGACTAGGTTTCTTAGCGCTTAGCTGGAAGCACCAGCTTTCCACCCCTTGCGGCGGGTCTGGTATTTAGCTACGCCGCCGACTACGTTCTTTAGCGCTTATCTAGACGCACCAGCTCTCCAGCCCCTGCAGTGGATATGGTAACTATATAGCTTCGCGGCTGACTAGGTTTCTTAGCGCTTAGCTGGAAGCACCAGCTTTCCACCCCTTGCGGCTGATCTGGTGTTTAGCTACGCCGCCGACTACGTTCTTTAGCGCTTATCTAGACGCACCAGCTCTCCAGCCTCTGCAGTGGATATGATACCTATTTAGCTTCGCCGCTGACTAGGTTTCTTAACGCTTAGCTGGAAGCACCAGCTTTCCAGCCCCTGCGGCGGATCTGGTATTTAGCTAGGCTGCCAACTACGTTCTTTAGCGCTTGTCTAGACGCACCAGCTCTCCAGCCCCTGCGGCGGATCAGGTATTTAGCTACGCTGCCAACTACGTTCTTTAGCGCTTGTCTAGATTCACCAGCTCTCCAGCCCCTGTGGCAGATCTGGTATTTAGCTACGCTGCCAACTACGTTCTTTAGCGCTTGTCTAGACGCACCAGCTCTCCAGCCCCTGCGGCGGATCAGGTATTTAGCTACGCTGCCAACTACGTTCTTTAGCGCTTGTCTAGATTCACCAGCTCTCCAGCCCCTGTGGCAGATCTGGTATTTAGCTACGCTGCCAACTACGTTCTTTAGCGCTTGTCTAGACGCACCAGCTCTCCAGCCCCTGCGGCGGATCTGGTATTTAGCTACGCTGCCAACTACGTTCTTTAGCGCTTGTCTAGACGTACCAGCTCTCCAGCCCCTGCGGCGGATCAGGTATTTAGCTACGCCGTCGACTACGTTCCTTAGCGCTTATCTAGAAGCACCAGCTCTCCAGCCCCTGCGGAGGATCTGGTATTTAGCGACGTCGCTGACTACGTTTTAACCGTTACGTTTTAGACAAAGCGGTTATCGTAAAAGCGACACTACACTCTCATTGCGGCATCAGTGGTGCAACCCTGCTTGAGTTCCCAGAATTCGTGCCTTCACTTAATTTGTGTCAAGCAGGGTGACACGCTCTTCGGAATAGACTCGATAAGCCTTTTCGAAACATACATTGTCTAAAAACACAAATGTTGCTTTGGTAAATCTAATTATTTATTATAGTCACTTTTGTGTCTCTGACACTGCGCCTAGACAATTCACCGCTCATCGCACAACCGTTTTACATAGATTTAGAGACGTATCGTCACTACGTCAGGGTTTAGCTAATGTGTGAATAATAAGAAATTAACAGATCAAACTCGAACTGCATATCATTATCATCATTACAGCCCTTCAAATAGTCCACTGCTGAACATAGGCTTCCCACAAGAAAGACCACAATATGCTTGAGTTTCTTTAATGAAAAATTAGAGAAAAATTAAAAGAAATAAACATATTAACTTTGGCATCGCAATACATTTATGAAAATGTAATCTATGTACATAAAACATAAGTAGCTTTGATAAGAATAAAGATGTTCATTCTTTAAACATTAGGGACAAATATAAGCTTGTAATACCAGTTACTAGACTCCACAGATTTAGTAATTCATTTATGGGGCAATGATACGCTTTTACAACAAAATTCCAGAAAATGTACAAAATTTGTCAATAAATAAGTATAAGTGTTTTATTAAAGAAAATTTGTACAAAAAGGGTTATTATAATATCAATGAATACATAAGTGAAAAAACCCCTGTGAATAAGGTGATCGCCACCATGCTGGCATGGATGAAATAGTGAAAGCGTTGAAAAGTATGAGATTAAGTAAGGCTGCAGGGTATGACAGGATTACCGTCGAGATGCTGAGGGCTGGACAGGGTCTGGTGACTAGTCAGCTGTACCGCCTTTTCAATTTGTGCTGGCGAAATGGGCAAGTACCGGGAGACTGGTGCAAAGCCGTAATCGTGGCATTGTATAAGGAAAAAGGGTCACGGCAGGACTGCTTAAATTACCGCGATATAAGCCTTCTCAGCATCGTCGGTAAATTGTATGCGAAAGTGTTGATTGAAAGGGTTGTGAATGAAACAGACGAGAAAGTATGGGATGCACAAGCGGGATTTAGAAAGGGAATGGGATGTACGGATCAGGTCTTTTCCTTGCGGTGCATAGCCGAAAAGTGTTTGGCTAAAAACAAGAAAGTCTAGAGCGCGTTCGTAGATCTAGAAAAGGTCTATGATAGAGTGGTGAGGAATGAATTGTGGTCAGCACTGTCCGTGAACGGTGTGAGCAGTATCCTCATACGAGCATTGCAATCTCTTTATAGGGATTCTAGTGCTTGTGTAATGATAAACGGGGCATACACTGAATGGTTTAATATCGAAAAAGCTATTAGACAGGGATGTGTAGCGTCACCGAGGCTGTTTAATCTGTTCATGGAAAATTGTTTGAAGATTTAAAAGAGAATGAAAGTGGGTTGAGAATGAATGGGTTACTCGTCAAATGTTTTCTCTATGCTGATGACCAAGTATTACTTGCGTCTTCGGCCGAGGAGTTGCAGGAGATGGTAACTGCTATGAGTGGAGCTTTTGTTAGAAAGGGAATGAAGATGAATGTAAGGAAGACGAAAGTGATGGTGTTTGAAAAAGATGAGGCAGTGACAGACTGCAATATTGTGATTGAAGATGAACAAATTGAACAGGTGAAAAAGTTTGTGTATCTGGATTCAAAGTTTACAAGAGATGGAAAGTGTGCGAGTGATATCGAAAGAAGAGTGAATGCAGGAAACATGGTGAATGGAGCTTTGCACTCCTTTATGAGCAGTCGGAAGGTGTCTAACAAGGCTCGTTTGGCTGTGCATGAGGGGGTGTTGGTTCCGACACTCATGTACGGAAGTGAAAGTTGGGTATGGCAGAATAAACATGAAAGCAGAGATGAGAGCATTAAGAACTATGATAGGAGTTAAACTGAGTGACAGGATAAGAAATAGTGAGATAAGGAAACGTTGTGGTCTGAAAGAAGATATAGTGACGAAAATTGAGAAAGGTATGCTTAGATGGTTTGGCCATGTCGAGAGAATGAATGAAGAACGATTGACGAAAAAAGGTGTTTAAGGCGAGTGTGAATGAAAGTGTTGGAAGGGGTAGACCTAGGCGGACATTTCTAGACCAAATCAGGGACGTCTTGAAAAAAGGCCAGGTCAAGAGTACCCTAAACCGTAGCGCATGTATGAAGGGAATAATGAAAATGGACGAAGCAAAACAAGTATATAAGGATCGTAGCAAGTGGAAATAAGTGGTCTCTGCCTACCCCTAAGGGAAAGAGGCTTGATTATATGTAATTTTTTACAAACAAAACAACAAAATTATTGTGAATTGAAATATGTTTAAAAAAAAGTCCCACTGGGTTTTATGCTGGTTCTTCCCAGGACAGGTATTTTCAGAACCAGTGGTAAATAAAATAATGACTTTCAATAAGTATTATGTAATAATCTATATTGAATAAAAATTATTCTATTTTATTCCATTCTATTCTTTTTTGCAGTAGACGTTTAGACCGTAAGCTACCATGGTTTTCTAACACAAGATAAAATATGACTCTAATAAATTTTAATTGGGTTATTTCAGTCCATTAGTTGTAAAATAACAATAGTTCTTACAATAAATTCGAAGGGTTATATGAATAGGTGGTTATTAAACGTTGGCAGTAAATAATATCATTTAAGTAAGAATCTCTTTACAAGTATTTATAAGGAAAGGAATGATTTTATTAAGTGGCGAAGCTTGCGAAGTCACTTATTAAGTGGCGAAGCTTGCGAAGTCACTTATTGATTTCACGATGTCTGTCCGTCTGTCCGTCTGTCCCACGAATATCTCGAGAACGGTTTTGAATTTTCAAATTCTGTTTTCAGCAATCGATTACTGATCACCCAGGCATCTGAACCTCCTATTTTGAAATTGATTGCTCAACGGCAACCGTTAGAAACCGCTACAAAGCTGATTGCTTCGCCACTTTGCTATACTGTTAGCTTGCTAGGTTTATTAGAGAATAGTTTTAATTATAATTCTTAATATCACGTAATAAGAAGTTTCTAATTTCATCGATACTTATTTTGGTTAATTTAAATATCATCTTTTCCGTGGTTTTTTCTTAATAAGTTCACTTATTAACTTCGTCATATTGAAAATAAATGTATTACAAATAAAATTTTCTTTCTTATAATAAATTTGAAGGTAATTAAAAAAAATTGAATATTTATTTCTATACGATACACTTACGTGGTACAAGAAATTTGTTTGCATATTTAAAATATGCTAATTTGACTTAACTGGGTATAGGTTTGTATGCGAGTAAAGGTAATTTAGCACCACCGCGTTCAACTTTGCATAATTCGTTGATTAATGGAGTCTCGTTTTTAATAACTCATACCCCACCTTTTTATAATATTAAGGTGACAAATGAGCTAACAGTCCACGTGATGGTAGTAGTGGCTGCTGCAAATGGACACATGCAGGCAAACTATGAACAAATGCTGAATGACAACTGATACGTTGTTACTTCTGAGGAATAGGTGGAATAAAAATGCTGTATAGCATCTATAACCACTCTCACACACAAAACAGAGACAAGTTGCTTACCAACAGATATAGATTTAAGAGCGGTACCCGCTGTCATGGACCCGCTCATGACGGCGGCCGAGCGCATAGTAAGACAGAGCAAAGTGTATTTAGTAAAATAAATTAATATAAGGCTGCTAAAACACCGAAAATTTTGAGATTTCGCAGCCGAAAAATTTTATTATAACTAAACAAAACAAAATTAAACTGCCATTTACATTCCATGGCTTTCCACATGATAGATGAAGAGATTAAAAAATAGATTGAGAAATAATTGATATTTTCAAAAGTTATCGTGTTTGCCACTCCATGTGGACTTGATAAATCTACACTAAAACCACTTTATATGTAAAAATAGCAATTAATAGATATAAAAAATATCAATAAGTTCAACAATCATTTATCTTTCTGACAATGTGCTTTTTATATCATTTATATGTTCAATATGATTGTTAGATACGACTTTATGCGAGAAAACGTTGGAATCATGATTTTTAGGCGTTAGTAGAACATACCTTCGCGCTTTGCGCTTAAGGCATGCAATATACATGTAAAATAACAACTGATTTCAAAATAATGCTTACATTTGTTACCTAAAAAGTAAAGGGTAAAACTAAAATAGTCCTGATTTAATTTTACCTTAAATTAATATGAATTTTATGGTTTTCTAATTTATATCTGTTAAGTAATGAATTATGAGGAAGATTATAATATTTACCGTTACTATAATTAAAAGTCCACTGCAGAACATAGATTGTCTCATATTAGGTAGTTACAAATGAAATTGTTGTTTTTTTATGAATACGTAAGTTTTTTATATATTTTTTATTTCTTTTAATCTAAGTAATCACCGGTGCAATCGATGCATCTTTGCCAACGCAGTGGCAGTTTATTGCTGCCCTTCTTGAAGAAATCAGCTGGACGGGAGGAAACAAATTCTTCAAAGGCATTTTATACTGCCTCTCGGGTATTGAATAATTTCCCGCCAAAAAGTTATCCAAATTCTGGATAAAGTAGAAATCTGTAGGCTCAAAGTCTATTAATTACGGACAGCTTCCAATCCCAGCTCTTGTAACCTGGAGACTGTCTGTTGTGCAGTATGAGGTCGCGCGTTGTCTTGTAGGAGCAGCGGGGACGAGCGATTGACCAAAGCTAATTGGAGACGTGCAAACTCTTCTATCATTGTATTCAGATCTTCACAGTACATGTCTGCAGATGTGTACTGTGAACAACTAAACACAATACTGTAAATATAAATAATAAAAATTAAGTACTGCAGTTACTGCTTATCGCGTTTGGTAAGAAGCTGTGATGAATCACACCGGCGCTAGACCATTAAACAGTGACCATTACTTTTCTAGAGGTAAGTTCTCGTTTAGGGCATTGTTTAGGTGTTGAAACGGGATCCAATTAACTTGCTGAGCGCTTGCGATTGTTAAACAGAATCCATTTTTCGTCGCTGGTAAAAATACGGTTAAAAATTCTTTGGTTTGTGTGCCTGTTAAGCAGCGCAAGGCACGTCTCCCCGAACACCCCTTTGTCAAGCTTTTTTACCTTGCACGTTTGACGCCACTATTATATTATATTATTAAATGGACCAATATTGTTTTAATGCTAACGTCGAAAGCTGCTGCTATTTCAACTGACGATTGGGTATCATCAGATTACACAATCGTCTTTATTGTCGACCAAAGTTTTCGGATGAACAGGGGGTTCAATTTACAGGTCGAAATTTCAAAAACGAAAGCGGGCAAACCAGTAACAGGTGGTGCTTTCGTTTGTAGTATTCGTAAATGTTGTTGATGTTGCGTGCTGCTTGTGCCGCGTTCTGCCATGAGGGTACTCGTATTTCATAATTACTCGAATTTTTAACGTATCCATGACCACGAAAAAGATTGAAATTCGATGAAAACATAACGCTAATCAATGAAAACTTACTAATTTTTAAAAAAGAATTCAATGTTTTAATAAAAATATTTGAAATAAGAAGTTTAAGCCAACCAAAAATTATTATGGTTATAAATGACCAGTACTGTAGAACGGCAATTTCATAGTTAAATACTTATTATTTACCAGTTCAACCGATCATAAGGTTGATAATTAAGCTAGTTTTAGGCATATATAAATTAAAAACGCTAAAAATAAAGAAACTTACACACGTTTTCACGTCTGTTCTCACAGTGTGCTTAAACAAACCTTTGTAGACTAATTTGCATATTTTAATTATGTAAGCATATTTCTTGCGACACATAAGATAGAAGGAAAAAAAGGAAAAGATTAAATTAATGAAAGATTGTTTACTAATATTTCTACATTCATTTACAAAATTATATATTTTGAGCAAGGTAATTAAAAAAATGTAAAAATATTATAAACTGTTAAAAACAAACATTAAAATGAAGAAAACAACTTACATGCATTACTACTATAGCTTTACTTTTTAATTTGCGGGATAGGCAAGAAGGATCTTTCGTACTTACTTACTACTTTCTCTTAATTTTTAGTTGGTAGTTATTGTAGGTCTCATATCAAGTATTCATACGATCATAATATAGCCTCATACAGTTTAATTCGTTACCACTCCCTATAAGTCTGATTTCAAAATAAGTCCTTCAGTTACGATCTTCCTATTTGGGCCCATTTTTAGTCGTTATAGCAGTCAAACCGCGAACTCACTTATTATGCTCATTATCAGTAAAAGTCCACGTGTTATGACGGGTAACTACGGAAACCTACCTCGACATTTTGCGTGGCCCGAAACGCATTTCGCCAGTTTTTTCCTCTACACCAACTTGTATGAATTTATAACTGGACATGGGCCTGTCTTAAAAGAGGGCATTGCTTCATATCTTAAAGAAGAAGATATATTTATGGATAGGAAATTATTATTTACATTTCGTTTTAATAATTTTGTAAAGAAAAGACAAAACGGACACGGGTTTCCATAAAAAAATCATCAACAGAAAAGCAATACCGCACTTAGCAAAATAATTCTGACCCATTAATGTAGGCGCTGAGTAATGTAATGGAATCCATTAAGGGCGACTATTGCTACCGTGTATTTTAATACATTTACATACTTATTTTGGCATGACCTTTTATTGACTAAACACCTTTACAAGCTTATGTTTTAGCTACTTAATTTGCTTTTAATCCTTTGAAAATATATTCTAACTTATGTTTAACCATTTCATTGTCCCGTGAATCATATATGAACATTTCGATTCTTTAACTATTGTGTATTTTTCGCGGACAGTGAAGTTGTTAATTTTATTTATTATAAATTACCTGTAAAACTTGAACTAACTTTTAATACAGGAGTAAATGCTGTGACAAACGAACGCAGTTCATTGGAAGTGGATGCTATGGTCCATATACTCTTGTCTAATAATCTAAATGCAATAAAATTTAAATTTAAATGACAATTCAAGGCCTCCTTCAAAGAACTAAGAAGAATACAATAATTTTCGCATTCTAAAGTCGATGCTAAGATATAATATATATATTAAATTAAAAATGGAGAATAAAAGCCCGGACATATTAGTTCTTTAAAGTGGAATAGGCTAAGGAATATAACGAGCTTAAAGTAACAACTAAAATGTCTAAATAATATATTAAAAACTTTATTCCCTATATTCCAGTTTCAGGGGTAGAAAATTAATCAAAATTTATATTAGACTACCTCTGAAGAATAACTATTTAATGAAAAAGAAACCACCAAAATTGGTTCAAAACTGACAAAGGTATCGCGTAACCTACGTACTAAAAAAAGAAAAACAGAATTTAAAAACGGAACATTTGAGAAAAATCTTCCGTTTTTAAATTCTGCTAAAAGGGTTCTTCGGTTCTTATCACTAAATATATGAAATACAGCTATTTAGCTGCTATTTCACGCTGGTATTTTATAAGAGCGTGGATTTTCCCCTGGAGGAGACGATACTGCTGCAGTCATAATAATAGGTCGGGGAAAAAGTTTCTTCGTCTTTTGTTTGTATAAAGTTGAAGAAAAATCTCTTTTGTTGTACTGTTTGTATCTGGCTGGTTTTAATATCAATAAATATAGGACATTAAGAAAAAGAAAAATAAAAAGTAAAAGACACTTTTCCGCCATTTGTTAATTATTGTTTTTCTGTCCGCCAAAATGAGTGAATCTAAAGAAAAAATTCGATAAATTGTAGGTCTTAGAGTGACGCAAGCCACGAAAAAAAACTGTGACGTTTATGGACTTAAAGTTATGTCAGTAAAAATATCACAAAGCAAAGAGTATAATAAGTATATACAGGAAAAGAGAGCCCTCTGACGATATTTTATTGCAGACAAAATTGAACTACTAGCGTCTCCTACAAATTGAATCCGAACTAATTCACTATATATAGCTATATTATGTACATCATATTAATGTAACTATTATGTTCTTTAATTCGCATACTTACTGAAACAATTTTTACTTTTTTTTGTAAAATAATTTATACTTTTAATATTAAAAGTAGGTAAATAGTTTCAATAAGTACACTTGTATTTGTGAGATAATAATATATAAAAAGGGTATTTGCGATGTTACAGGAATGACAATTTAATATGACAATTATTTCATTTTTTATTTTTATATTTTATTATAAAATGCTGCCAGTATCATAATTGTCATATTTATCGATTGATTCGATAATTATTACGTGTTTTTATGTTAAAATTATAATTTTTTATCAATAAAATCACCAATAATTTTTTGGTGCATTTATTTTTATTTTGTAAGTAAATTTCATTTTATTTTTCCAAAGTAGCGACATCTGTGAAGCCATAAGACCAACTATAAACAAATTATTTTTGGAAACAAGTTATGGATGGCGCCACCATCCATTAAATTTTTGTGGTTCAAGGCAACTGTCCTACGCCTGTCACAAAGTTGGTTCAAGCGTTTTTAGTCCGAGAATTTTGATGTCAAAAATGCAGTTGGATCTGGTCGCCCTCATGCGGATGAAGTCGATGCCATATTTGAAAAAGTGGAGCAAAATCACCAAATTTGAAAAAGTAACATAACCGAAGAATTGAAGATTGACCACAAAACAGATTTTACCCATTTCAAAAAGTCTGGCTATACGAAAAACCTCGATATTTGCGTAACACAGGAGATCACTGAAAGAAACCTAATGATAATGTACTCATTTGCGATTCTCTATTGAAACGCAATGAAACCGAACAATTTTTGAAAGATTGATCACTGGCGATGAAAAGTGGATTACCTACGACAAAAAAAATAATAGTCAAAGGATAGTCAAGCTCCATAGACTGTAGCGAAACCCGGATTAACACGCAATAAGGGGATGCTGTGTGGTGGGAATGGAAAGACATCTTTTATTATGAGCTTTCACCGCTGGGCAAACCATCGATTTGGATCTCTACTGCCGACAACTAATGAGACTCAAGCAATAAATTGAGAAAGAGTGACTGGAATTAATCAGCAGAAAAGGAGTGGTCTTCCATCATGATAATGCCAGACCACAGACATCTTTGCCCACTCAGCAAAAATTGAGAGAGTTTGTTTGGGAAGTGTTAATGCATCGGCCATATGACCTTGCACCCTCAGATTTTCACCTGTTTCGGTCTCTTCAGAATTATTTGGGTGGTGTTAGGTTAACATCAAGAGAGGACTGTCAAAAGTACTTGTCGCATTTTTTGATCAAAAATCCCAGATTTCTACAGCAAAGGGGTTACGTCACTACCTACAAGATAGCAACAAGTTATCGAACAAAATGGTACATATATATTATAATTAAATGTAATTAAACATTGAAAAAATGTCTTGAATTTGTATATTAAGTACGAAGAAACTTTTTTCCGACCCATTATACTGCATTATACAACGTGTCCCTATTGCGTATAAAGCATATTTATTTTTATTTACAGAATATCAGCGTAAAATAGCAGCTCAATGCTGCTGTTTCTTATGGTGAGCGTACACTACGAGAACCGGATACCCTTTTTACTGGAAATGATGCATTCCATCATCGTCCTCAAGGGTCACAACACATTTTCATTCTCAATCGAGAATAGATAGTCTCAGGGCCACAGCGTTCACCTACTATCAGGTGAACTGTGTGCTTGTTTGCCATTCTTATTTATACATATAATAAATCTGTAGAAAAGTCGTGTCTATAATTCTAATATTTTCTAGTAAAATAAGTCCAGGGGACGAAATAAGGGGCATTAAGCCAAATTAGTGGTTTTTAGAATACTTGTCTATCTGTCTGTCTGTGTATTCTCGATATACGCAAAAACTATTAGACCATGAAATTTTGTGTGTAGGTAGGGAAACTTATATACCACTTTTTATCCGATTATGGAACGTTAAAAAAGAGGGTTAAGTGTTTCCTTCCTTTAGGTGTTAATTCTTATTTTAAATGATTAATGTGTTTTTATATAACTAACATAAAATATTTCTTAATATATTTATAATTATAAATAAAGCTAAAAATTAGTTTTAAGTATTAGTTTTAAGCTACGCCAACCATTTAATTTTTTCAAAACAGTGCCATCTAACGTTAAAAACAAAAAGTAGTAACATTTTACCTCCAGTTATATATATACATACAAATATATACATACATACATACTAATATATATATATATATATATATATATATATATATATATATATATATATATATATATATATAATTATATATATAACTTTCATTTACATGTTTAAATTATTAAATTCATAATTATTTAAAAAAAATTACGTTCTGTTTTTAGTTCTGTCGATTTATCATTTAAGTAGGTATTAATAAATTTTAAAGTAAGTAATTACTACTTAAATAAATAATAGTGACATCTATCATAAATCATAAATCTGAGATGTTACTCCTTATAGTTTAAAGAAAGAGATTTTTATATACTACTAGCTGATCCCCGCGCCTTCGCCCGCGTGAAGTTATTTTTCTCGGAACACTAAAATAAAAGCAGCCCAAGTTACTCCTTATATCATCAGCTATCTGCCAGTGTGTATAAATATTAACAAATATTGACATTAATATTTATACGATACTAACGTCACTCAATTGTTTTGCCTTCCCTGAACTCCTCCACTAACACTTAAACTTTATGGAATGGTATTAAAGTTCAAATTGACTTTTAAGTATTATTACGAATCTTTTGTATGGGAATATGGAAGTGTTGTTTTTAGACTTTTTCAGGCAATTTTTTAAATTTTTCTCTCCGTAAGAACCATTTTCGTACTTCAAGGAATATTATAAAAAAGAATTAGCGAAATTGGTTCGGCTGCTCTTGGGATTTGCGCTTAGCAATACATTCAGCGATTCATTTTTATATTATAGATATATTGATAAGACCTTAGAATTAATCATTTCATAAATTAGTCGATCTAAAGTTTGTTGACTATATCATGATATAGCTTGATTGAATAAATGAATAGAGATCACAACATTGCTATTTTGTCATACCAATTTATATTAATTCATAACAATTAATTTTTATCGTAAAATAATTTCATTACACACTGCTAGCAGACTTAACAGAAGCAGATTTTTTTTATAGAATCTACATATTATCTTTTTGTCTAATTTATTATATAAATTTTACCAGCTTTGTTGTGCGATTGAGCCACCCCAGTGGCACCTCAATTTATTGCCGCTGAGTACTAGAGTATACAGTTTTGATTTTTATAGTTTTAATCTCATAATACTTACTTTCTTACTGCTACATAAACTTATGATAAGTAACTGATCAAATTAAAGAAAGTTCTATTGAATATTTATTCTTCCAGCATTAAAAATTTTCAGACTTAAAATATCCAGACCGGCGGCCACTGTCGGGATGATTCATCGTTATTGTCCTTTTAGCAAAATTACTAACAAAACTGTGCATACAAAACTGTGATTGAGAGAGAATGTTTTAGTTGAATATGTTGGGTGTCTGTCAGCATAGCAATATTTCACCAACTTCTTTTTGTACCTATCAAGCCCGATGTAAATGATTGAAAATAAAGTGAGATTTTTATATCTAAATGATGGAATAGTTTTTCATATCGTTTAATGACTAATTACTAGTTAGACAGGATCCACAATGGTGTAAAAGTTTCTTTTCAATATTTATGAGTTTTATTTAAGCAAATAGAGCTGTGTAGACCGCTGTAAGATTTCAAATCACAGGAACAAAAGCGTTCCATTACCGTGAGGGCCAGTGAATCTGGAAAGGAAATTTTATTTGATTATTTTCCATGTGCTCAGTGAAGTGGTGAAAATAAATTAGCGGCGAAACCTTGATGTCTGAGTAGTTTAAAAAGATCGTGGACATGTGAATACCGCTATTTTGCACATTGGTAGCAGGCATGTGCACAGTCGTAAGACGTATGTGCTGCTTATTTACTTTTTTACTTTTAATGAGCCTTATAAAACGGAAAGAATAAATGAGAATGGTGAAGACCTCCTCACCGTATGTGTGGAAAAGAATCTTTTTGTGGCGAACACTTTCTTTCGCCATAAGAGGATTCACATGTATACATGGGAAAGAGGGGATGATAGAAGCATGATAGATTTTATAATTGTGGATGAAAGAATGAGGAGCGCAGTGGTAGATACAAGGGTTTACCGGGGGTCCAACGTAGGGACGGATCATTACTTGGTCTTATGTCGAATTAATGGTCTATTCAGACGTTGGCGGCATCGGACATCGGTGTCTACCACTGCGTTACAGCGTATAAGAATAGAGAGGTTACAAGATGAAGGTGTGAAAGAGAAGTATAAAAGCAGATTGAGGGAAAATATAAGTGGGTTGAATGAATTATGTATGAATGATTTAGAATTGAAGAATGTATGGAATAATATTAAGAAAGTTTTGGTGGATGCAGCCACCGAAGTATGCGGTGTAAGTAAGAGAACGAATGAAAGGAAAAGTAATACGTTGTGGTGGGATGATGAGGTACGGATGGAAGTTGAAGCAAAGAAGAGAGCATGGCTAGATTTACTAGCAACTAAAGCTGGTAATTCTGGCGGTATGAATGATGAGATTGAAAGAAAAAAGGCAGACTTTAGACGTATAAATAAGAGAGTAAAAGAAGTTGTTGAAAGGAAAAAGCAAGAAAGGATAGATAAGAATGATAGAAGGATATCTGATAACTTCCAGGCAAATATTAAAATGTTCTGGAAGCTCGTAAGAACTGCCAGGGGAAATTCAAAACAGCCTAGAATAAATGCTATACGAGACAAGAATGGCTGCATGCTGAATGATGAAGTTTCGAATTTAAAGAGATGGAAGGAATACTTTGAAAGCGTGTTTAAGAGTGAAGAGTCGTCTGGAATAAGTGAAATAGAAATTCCGGAAGAAGTGGAGAGAGGTAGGGAGATAAGTGTAGATGAAATAATGAAAGCAATGAAAAGCATGAAAGCAGGTAAGGCAGCCGGATATGATAGAGTATCACTCGAAATGCTGAGGGCTGGTGAGGGTGTGGTTACAGGCCTGCTGCACACCTTGTTTAATTTATGTTGGGAACTGAAACGGGTACCGGAAGACTGGTGCAAAGCCGTTATAGTCCCAATATATAAGGGAAAGGGGTCGCAGCAGGACTGTAAAAACTACCGAGGTATCAGCTTGCTTAGCATTGTGGGTAAACTGTATGCTAAGGTGTTAATTGAAAGAGTTATGGAAGAAACTGATGGAAAAATTTGGGATCTGCAAGCTGGATTTAGAAAGGGGATGGGGTGTACGGATCAAGTCTTTTCCATGCGCATGATAGCGGAGAAGTTTTTGGCTAAAAACCAGAAAGTTTTTTGTGCGTTCATGGACTTGGAAAAGGCTTATGACAGAGTGGACAGGAATGTGTTATGGCAAACACTGAACTCATTTGGGTTGAGCGCTGGCTTGATACAGGCATTAAGATCTCTTTATAGGGACTCTAGTGCTTGTGTCAGGATCAACGGGGTCTACTCGGACTGGTTTGGCATTCATAAAGGTGTCAGACAGGGATGTGTGGCTTCCCCGTGGCTGTTTAACTTATTTATGGACAGTTGTTTGCAAACTTTGAAAGTTGAAGAATGTGGGTTGAGAATGGGTGAGTCAACCGTCAAATGCCTTTTGTACGCCGATGATCAAGTCATATTTGCATCGTCGGCGGCCGAGTTGCAAATGATGGTTACTTTAATGAATTGGTCATTGAAAGAAAGGGGTATGAAAGTGAACGCAAGTAAGACGAAAGTGATGGTTTTTGAAAGAGAAGAAAGTAAAACTTTATGTGAAATAAGAATAGAAGGGGAGTTGATTGAGCAAGTGGATGAGTTTGTATATTTGGGATGTTTATTTAGCAGGGATGGTAGATATGATAAGGATATAGAACGACGAGTGAACGCAGGAAATAGAGTTAATGGGGCTCTACACGCTATTATGAGGAGTCAGAATGTGTCAACTAAGGCACGTATGGCAATTCATAATGCTGTGTTAGTCCCTACTTTAATGTATGGTAGTGAAAGTTGGGTCTGGCAGAAGAAGCATGAGAGTAGAATAAATGCTGTAGAAATGCGTTCCTTAAGGAGTATGCTAGGGCTGAATCTGAATGACAGGGTGAGAAATAGTGTGATAAGAGAAAAGTGTGGTTTGCAAGATGACGTTGTGACAAGGATTAAGAAAGGAATGCTTCGGTGGTTTGGTCATGTAGAAAGAATGAACGATGAAAGAGTGACAAAGCAAATTTATGTTGCGGAAGTGAACGGCAGGGTCGAGAAGGGACGCCCTAGACGAAGGTTTATCGACCAAATCGGCGATACATTAAAAATGGGCCAGATTAGGAGTACCCTTAACCGACGAGCGTGTATGCGTAGATATATGGATGTAAAAGAGGCGAGAGAGGTGTGTCAGGATCGCGCCAAATGGAAGTCCGTAGTCTCTGCCTACCCCTCTGGGTGACAGGCGTGAGTGTTTATGTATGTATAAAACGGTTTGTTATATATTAAGATAGCTATCATATTTTCAGACGTACCTATCTAATAAAATTTTTGTGACAGTCCTGGTTTTATAGCTGATATGAGTAAATGAACAGGCTCTTTTGAAAAGGTACTATAAATATAAAAAAAGCATATTTTTAACATATGTTTATTTTTATTTTAACTATGAGTTAAAATGCATTGATATATGACATATATTGAAAGCTATCCGGTAATCGCATCGATTCAAACGTCTTCGTAGTACGTAGGCAAACCCTAATTGGATCCGCGCAGACAAGACTCATAATTTTCTAATTGCAATTTACCACTTTCTCGGCGTTGAAGGAAAATATCACGAGCAAACCTGCATATCTGAGAAGTTAAAAAATATTTCGGAAATTCTTTTTAGGTATACATATATGAATTCGCTCATCCCGCGTTGGAGTCAAATCAATCAACTCTTTTCTTTCTTACAACTCGCTGCAGCCTGTGCCGAGTAGTGGGACCTATGTAGGCTGCTACTATTTTACTTTTAATAGGGCTATCCACTGCTGAACATAAGCTGCTCCCATGTTTGTTAAACATTGGATATTCGCAGTAGTAGTCACGCTTGGCAAGCGGGTTGGTAACCGTAGCTTTTTATCACTTTGCGCTGTTATCAGGAAGATGCTGTCACCCATCTTCTGTTTCAGTTTCCCTCTGTCGCCTCTTACGACACCCGCAAGATGAAATGGGGTACTGGGTTTTATTTTGCCGCCTCCACATTGTTAATATATTTCTACTCCCGTTTATCATTTCGATTCCCTTCATAGATTGCGAAACAAGTTGGATATTTGTCGCAGTTGCCACGCTTGGCAGGTGGGTTGCTAACTGCATTTTTTTAATTATTTTGGGCTGTAATCAGAAAGACGCTGCTGTCCATCTTTTCTATATTTCTACTGCCGTTCATGATGTACTACTCATTGAGTATATCCGCAGTAGAACCAGAGTAACCGACATAGCCCAACGGATTAGTAAGCTGAAGTGGCAGTGTGCCGGCCATATAGCTCGAAGAACCGACAACCGATGGGGAAGAAAGGTTCTTGAGTGGCAGCCTCGTACCGGTAGGCGAAGTGTAGGGCGACCCCCACGAGATGGAGTGACGACCTGGTAAGACATGCAGGAAGTCGATGGATGCAGGTGGCTCAGGACCGTGCTTTGTGGCATTCCTTGGGGGAGGCCTATGTTCAGCAGTGGACTTATGAAAGGCTGTAATGATGATGATGATCATGATGTAGTTCTTCTTCTTCTAGTTCTAGTAGGATCTTCTCACACGTTCAACGCGAATAAAACTAAGTACATTTATAAAATTTTGAAGTCTATGATTTGAAGTGAATGATAAACCCACTAATGTGTTTCTGTAGCATATTATATTGCCAAATTTCAATAATTTAGGTACGCTCAATATAGATACAGATACAAGTGGTCCAATTTTGTTAATTTTGACACGGAGCAGTATTAAGGATGTTTCTAAATTGATGACCAGGCGAGCGAAGCCGCGGGTAAAAAGCTAGTTATATATAAAACACACAAAATTTTAAATATTGTGTTATCTTTTTTTAGCTATACCGCCTATTTATACTAGTAGAATAAAAGTTTATGTTGTATTGAATAAATTAAAATGATGTTTAATATACTCATAATGATAACGTACAAGAACTTAATTTAGTTTACAATTTTTAAATATATTCTCTATCCTTTATTTAGCATAAATAAAGGATTTATAAAATGACACTTACAAGACCGTAAATGTTAATTTATTTAATTATTTTTCTCTTCAACTGTCATCGAATTATAAATTGCCTGAGCGCGCGATTCCAGACATGAATATCGTTCTAACTAGACAGTGATTAATATTACGAGTACGTGAATTATTTTAGGATATAGAGGGTTAGTGCGATATTAATTTAAACTTTATTTCATGTGTTCTATCTAGTAAACACTACAGCTATAATTAAAGGTATTTCATATGTCGGCAAAGGGCGATTTTCTGGGCCTAATTGGCCCCTATCTTCATCGTGATCCGTCATGGTGAGTAAAAAAAAAGTTAAAGTTACAGCCTATATACGTCCCACTGCTGGGCACTGGCCTTCCCTCATTTCTGAGAGGGTTTTAGAGCAAGAAAATGTCCGCCTCGCTGCCCCAATGTGTGTTGGCGAACTTTACATGTCTTCGAATTTTTTTTCTTATTTCTCAGATATGTAGGTTTCCTCACGATGTTTTCCTTCACCACCGAGCACGTGGTAAATAAGCAATCAAAATTGCATTTAACAATTTCAATTTTCATTTTGGCGGAGTTCGAACCCGGCTTGCTCGCGTACTGTGACATTTACGGCGATCGCTAACCATCTGAGCTACCACGGCTCTCATGGTGAGTAGCCTCAAACAAATTAATTGCAATAGTAATCTAGGCTAGACATATCTTGGCAACCAAAGTAACTAAACAATCTCAGTCTTAATCTTATTACCTGAGGTAATGTTGGTAGTTAAGCTTAAATTGATATTAACATTTATTGAACATTACTCAGATTTTTCGTGCGTTTATGTGTTTTCTTTTTTCTGCGGCCCTGATTTGTTTTTGTTTATTCGATTTGCGCAAAACTGTGACGAAAGCAATGTGGTTTTAAATGGGACCAATTTGGTAAGTACTTTTATAGTATTCACATAATTTCCGGTTTTATACACTTGAAAACAGCCACAATCTAAGAAATTGAAGATTCAAGGCATGGGCTGTAATAATTAAAAGCATCCACAGATTGCCTCATAGGTACTCATCCCATCTCCTGTTTCAGTTTCCCCCCTCGCCGCGAAATTAATGATTATATTCTATCATTTCAGATATTTTACAATATTTTCCAAAATCTGAATATCCTTCACTACAAAGGTTTCAGCAATGGAAGAGGACAGCTGGAAAATATTTAAAAGATAAAACTGATCGTGAAATTTACAATAACTACCGCATTTGTAATCGGAACTTTGAGGATCGTTTCCTATATCCTTGAACTCAAAAACTTTCAAAAACACCTTACCTTAGTCTTAACCTTAGTAAGTATAAATTTATTAAAAGCTTTCTCATTGTCATGTTTATTAGCAATTTTTTTTATTTGCTGTGCAGACTCACTTTCATGATTGTAATATTAGTAAAGATGAGCAAGCAAACTTCTAGCTTTTACTTATTATATGTCAGTGTATAGATTGACTACAACCCCACCCGGTGGTAAGTAGTTATGAAGATCTAGATAGAAAAGCACGCTGTGTTTTTTTTACTTATTATAAGCCAGTGCTTGACCACAATCCCACCTGGTGGTAAGTTGTGATGCAGCCCTAGATGGTAAATCGCACTGTCTTAGCGTAACAAAAGCCTATTAATTCTTGCCTTGAAGACGCGTAGATTTTATTCGGACGGAAAGATAGACGCCGGCAAATTATTCCACCCCTTTGCTGTACGCATTACAAAAGACAAAGCAAACCTTTTGGTTCTAATTCGTGGAATATCGACAACAAAGGGGTGAATACCCGCCAACCGCCTGGTAGTCCGATGGTGGAAAGAGAAGGAGGAATTAAAGCGTGTAGCTCCTGCGAACATTTACCGAAATGCATCCTATAAAATATCGAGAGACTGGCTACTCTGCGCCTGTGCTCGAGGCTGACAAGATTGGTTTCAACCAAATCAAGGTCACCAATGAGCCTCGTAGCACGTCTCTCCACTGAGTCCAATGCTGCCAGGTGGCATTTTGCAGCACCAGCCCATATGTGACAGCAGTACTCCACTCACGACCGGAATGCGCTTGCGGTAAGAAGCTACCCCAGCATGAAGTACCGCCGCATCCTTGCAAGGACACCAAGTTTCCTTGCGGTTGCTTTGGCTCTGGACTCAATGAACCGCCCATAGCTGAGATTCGGAGAAAATTCAACCCCTAATAACTGAAGGCGGTCAGTGTACTTCAAGGATACATTCTGGAAAGTAGGAGCCAAGGTGAGCGGGCTTCTTTTAGTGGTGAAAAGACACGCTTGTATTTTGGAGACGTTAAATCTCACGAGATTGGCATCACCCCATTTGGATACTGCCTGTAGTGTGAGATTCATACGCTCAACCATAGCCTCTTTTTCTGTCTATATTTGATCCCGACTGGCCCGGGCACTTAGTTGGTATCTCTCAACAACTATGCTGTCATCTGCATACGCATAGATACAGGGAATGAGCAGATCATTTATATGCAGCAGAAAGAAAGTTGTAGAGAGAATGGATCACTGAGGAATAACGGCGTTAGTCGCCACAGTATTGGATGAGCAGCCATCGACGACGACCAGGAGAGACCGTTCACTCAGAAAGTCCTTCACCCAAACAATCAGGCCAGGGAATAAGCCGTACGCTGAAAGCTTGCCCAATAGACTAGCGTGCCAAACCCTGTCAAAGGCCTTCGAAATATGGAGGGAAACAGCAAGTACTGTACCACTGTTCTCGAGGGCTTTGCCCCATATATGAGTGGCATACGCTAGAAGACCCCAATTGATTGACTTCGACGAAACTTGTACTGGCGATCACTGAGGAGATATATTCACCATGAGAGAGAAGAAAATATACACACCTATATATATACCTTGAGTACGCTATGAGGTGGGCGTTCAATATATGCTCCATAATCTAGCAGAGTATGGAAGTAATTGAAATGTGCCCATAGTTGGCAGGGCCGGTACGGCTACCTATTTTAGACACAAGCTGCAAATTGGCCAGCTTCCAATATTTGGGCACTATTTCAGTCCTGAATGAGAGGCGGAATAAGCGTTTCAACACAGGAGACAACTCAGGTGTATAAACCTTTAGAATTATAGCATGTATACCATCAGGTCCACTAGTTTTGTTCACATCTAGACTTCTCAGGGTTTTAAGAACCTTCTTGTTGGTGATACGGACCTCTAACATAGAGGTAACGCAGTGAGATAATTGAGATGGTACGCTGTTGCTACTCTCCAGACGCGAATTGCAAGCAAAAATATAAGCAAATAAGTCTGCTTTCTCCTCAGGCGCATGCGCCAGTGAGCCATTTGGTTTAACCAGTCTCGACCGCTTTGTCGAGAGACCAAAAAGCTTTACTGCCAGATGGTTTGAAACAGAGATTTGTACCGATGCGTTTATTGCGGTCGAAACTGGCTTGGCCGAAGGTCTTTTTGCAGGACTTGGTAGTTTGGTTAAAGGCTCTCTTCTTAAGGCTTACTTTCGGAGCTTTGCGGTCTCGAGCATCGACCCAATCGATAAATGCGCCATATGCTTGTGCTTTTCAGCACGAGCGCACTCAGCGTTGAATCTTGGGCGAGCTTTACTTTCAATTGGCACGTCAGCAAAGGGGATGAAATACTCCATCGCTTGACGTATCACATTGGTTATGGCATCCTCGTAGCTCGACGGGTCTTCAGAGGAGAAACAGAGCTGCCGCCAAGGATAAGATACAAAGAAATGCCGCATCTCATCCTAATTTGCTGACTTGTATCGCCACACTCGCCGCACACCGTGGATATCGTAGTTAGGTGGGGAATATAACGACACAGATTTCACTAGACAATGATCAGAAGTTTCCAAGGGTGAGGTAACCCGAACATTTACCTGTCTGGATCGGTCATCAGCAGAAGGTCGAGGTAGTTGGCTGTGTGCCCATCCACATCAGCTACCCTAGTCGCTTGTTGTACCAGCTGGGAGAACCCCAGGACAAGACAAAACTCCATGCCAGTCTCCCAGCGTGGTTGGTCTTCTGGTATGGGAACAGCCAGTTCTGATGACAGGCATTATAGTCCCCCAGAAAAACCAACGGTGTATCAGGTAGAGCCACATCAGAGGCTTCACTGAGGTGTTCAAACAGCCTAGTTGTCACCTGGTCACCGCTGTACGATCGGTAGACATAAATATAAATAATTTTATCCATTCCTGTGTCTATCAATACCCAGATCATAGAGAAAGTGGGGTTTTCAAGGTGACGGATACGCTTACAGCAGATGTCGTTGCGGACGTAAACACAGACACAGTTAGCATAACAAAAGCTTAACTTCACTTTTACTTTGAACGCAAATATTTTTTTTCAAATAATATTTTCAAAAATTAAACACCATCTGTAGCTGTCTCTGCAATACTTTTTGAACTAAAAGAGCTATTATGACACTCGATAGTACTAAACTTATTGCATGATAATTTATAATATATACTTAGTCGGGTCATAAATTCTGTCACATGTTTAATATAAAATAATTGAAACAAGTTTATTAAGTATGTAACCATTTATATACCAAAATGAAATTAACAAAACATAGATTCTTATGACACTAAAGTTTATTCAAAATGACCTCCGTGATTTTGAATACAGGCCTTCAAGCTGCGCGGCCAGTCGTCTATCGCAGCACGAACGAGGTCCATTTCAATATCGGCGGCTGCCTTAATCAAGGATTGGATGAGGTTTTGAGTACGCCTTTTCCTCCAAGTGTTGCCATATCTTGTAATCTAACGGATTCAAATCTCAAAGGATGAGGACAGGAGGCCAGTCTTCGTGCCGGATGAAGTCGATTTCGCGCGCCGAATCTTGTTGGAATACCCAGTACCTGTTATTGAACATGGTATGAGAAACAGGTTCCACAAGGTTCGTCAGGAATGTATTTTGATACACAACTGCATTCGTTTTACACCTTTCTCACAAAAATGTACCTCTGTTAAGCCCCAATAAGAAACTCCCAACCATACTATGAGCGAGGATGGAAAATGACCTCGTTGGACACGCGGAATACGGTTACTCGCTTCTTCACTACTGTGTGCGTACACCTTATCATTTTGTTTGTTCTAGCTCTCTTCTACGGTAAAATTTTTTTCATCCGAAAAAAGAATTTCCCGATATTTTTTTCCCGCGTACCGCTTCAACAAAGCGCGGCATCTCTTCAGTCTCAGGTCCATTAGACGAGAATTCAAACGATGTCCTGTTTTTCTTCGATATGCCCGAAGCCTTAAGTCTTCATTTAATACCCTTTTCACCGTGGTTCTGCTTAACCCCATCTGAAGGGCCAACAGTTTCTGCTTACGTTTGGGATTTCTTTGAATTCGCGCCTTCACAGCTTTTATCACTGCTGGAGTCCTAACAGATCGAGGGCGACCACTTCTTGACCTGTCATCTACACTAGAGTCTTCATTGTATCGTTTGATGGTACGATAAACGAATCTTTTGGTTATATTCAAATTTTTCAGTATGTCAAAAATTTGAATTGGCGCGTAACCGCAACGATGCAACGCAATAACTGCAACACGGTATTCTTTAAGCGTCCACTCCATATTTAAAACTGAGTAAAATTCTAAAAAGTATACAGTTTTATTTTCATGAACAATTAGAAATTCGAATTCAATAAACTTTTTTGTGGCCAGCGTTCTAAAAGAAAAGTTTTTACTGTGTGTCAATACTTATGACCTGAATAGGTATATTCGTTTATATTTTATCTTCCCCCTGAGGCCCACATCTCTGTAACCAATTTTTGGTCTGTGTATATACTTCTGGCGCAAACAAGGTCGTTTTAATATAATAATCTCTTGATGTTGTAAATAAAAAAAGTTTTTATTCTATACTCTAAAACATCAACTTAGTCAATAAACAAAGCAATTAATATAAAATAGTTGCATTAAAATTGCGTCGACGGATTGCGATCAGCTGATCCACAGAGCTTACCACTCCGTATATTAGTTTTAAATAGGCACGCATTGTTAATACTTATTGGTAACTAGTGAAGAAACCCTAGATGGTAAATCGCACTGACTTACTGCAACAAAAGGTTATTCACACTCTTGCTTCGAAGACACCCAAATTCTAATCGGCCGTAATTGTAATCTTTATTACTTTTAAGAACGGAATTTACTTATTTTAAGGTATAAATATTATTTATCATTTATCACTGAAGGTAATATTGTATGGTGGATTTGCCATAATCGTCACACTAGGCAGCCGGATTGACAATCGCAGTACCAGACATCACGCGCTCTTGACTCTGCTGTCCGTCTAGTTTTACTGCCATCGATCGGAACCCATAACGAAATTTCTGACTTTTTTTCGTTTTTCTTCTCTTAAGACTCATGGAATAAAAAGGATAAAATTTTATCATGTTATTTAAATTTAATACGACAATATGAACCACTCTCAAACACACTCTTTGTCTTACCCAAGGTTAGCCGATATGTTTTTTTATAACTTTAAAAAAATAATTAAATAAATGATGATTTTTTATTTTTTTGTACACTACAAAACACAGAAAAAAAAATTACAGGAAGAAAAACTTAGGAGATAGGTACAATAAGGCGGTCTTATCGCTAAAGAGTGATCTCTTCCAGACAACCCTAAGATTACGAAAAAGATGAACTATTGGACAGTGGGATATTGGTGGTGTATTTTTTAATAAACTTAAATACTTATTCCTAAGTAAAGTAAACAAATATATTATATTATAATAATTAATAAAACACTAACATAAACAAAATAAATGAATATGATAGTCAAAATATAAGACATGTGAGGCAAATACACGAGTATATACATTTTTTTATTAGAGACTAGCGATCCACCCCGGCTTCGCACGGGTGGTTTCTAGATCTCGACAACAGCGCCACTGGGTCCAAAAGTGAATCTAAACCATCTAGGGACATAAAATATTTAATCAAAATCGTTCGAGTCCTTTTTGAGTTTTGCGAGACAAACGGACATCAATTGATATTTAGGTATAGAGATTTAGAAAGGAAACAAAATCAACATGTCGCTAATAATTACAAGTGATTATATAGGTGACAGGTAGTGATTTTTGACAGTGTTTTATTTTTGATTTGTTAGGGTAAATACTTCAAAAACAATTAAATTTACTGCAGTCGTTAATTTTGAAAACGGATCTAAATCCATCCCTCAACTACGTGATAGTATTGCACAAAATTGGTTAAATTAGGTGGTTGAGAGTTAGGAAACAAGATGACGTCGTTAATCTTTCCCTAACGGTCATCCAAATGCGAGTGGCTACTCATCACGGAACATTTAGTAAATTGACTCCGTTACCTTTCTAATAACATAACGTATTATCTAAATTCTTTTATTTAATCCAATAATACGTCGGTATAATAAAAATATTGAACAAAATGCATATAAATGTGTTATATAATATAAGACATGGTAATTTGTATTTTATTACTCAATTTATGAAATATTCCTTTCTATATTTAGAATTTACATATAAGCATTATTGTAGACTTTTTTAAATTATATTTCATAAAAACTGGTTATGGGGAGGCGTATGTTTAGCAGTATAATTGTGAGAAGATGTAATGATAATGATGATGATAATCTAACATAAAGTTTAGTTTATTGATTTTTATATATTAATCAGATATTAAAACAGCAATGATTAAGATACAAAATGTCTAGTATGCTATGTTTATTTGTTTAACACTTATTTAAGGGGCTACCCCATGCGAACGACCTTGAGCATTTGCCGGCGGCGCGCCGCTCGCTTCAATATATTGCTTATTTGAAATATGTAAGACGCCACCTATTACGTAGTATTATTTTTTCAACATCAATAAACTAATTTATGGAAATACACACAGCGTACAACGATAAATGTATTTTAATTTTTTTATTCGGTATATTAGTTGCATTATATTAGAATTATGTATTTTCATATATTATCTAATTATGAAATTTTATAATTAATTATATATTAAAAATGAAGCATTGAAAATTGTCAGTTTAAAAGATACCTATTCACTATAGGTAAATAAATAGATAGCTCGCCTTTTCTACAAATATTTTGTGCAATAAAGAATAAATAAATAAATAGGATGTTTCGTAGATGTGTTTTTGATTATTGTTAATTTTTACGTGTCACGTATTGAAAAGTAACATATCCTACCTACAAATTTTTGAACTGAGCACCTTGTAACTTAGCCTGCTTATTACTTATGTTGGCAGACATTATCCTCGCCCCAATGATTGATGAGGATGAAAATCAATTTTATTTCTACATACGTAATTATATTTATTTATACATAAGGGTAACTTTAATAAAGGTAATACAAAAATCAACAAGAAGTATAAGGGTTCAATCTTTCAATTTCAATTGTAAAAAAACGTTACCCCCACACTAGGACTTTCTCCTGTGTCGTGGAGGCAGTTTACAAACATAAATTGCACAAGAACAAACATCCAGACCCGGAACAATTATTTGTAGGCCATACAAATACTTGTTCCGTGCGAGATTCGAACCCGCGGCCCCCAGCGCAACAACTGATTGCTAAGCCACTGCGTCACGGAGCCGTCGCCGGGTTATAGCTAAAGTGATCATACGTCACGTTTTGAACGGGACTGTCCCTTTCCTCGATCACCTGTCCCATTGTCCGCAAACAAAGCTCCGGGACACAAAATTGTCCCGTAACTCGTTGGATGGAAGTATTCAAAGTCAACAATCTTCACAACATAATTTTTTTTAATCGAATATATTTTATGTCTACTTGGTACGAATGCTCCGTAGATGTAGAAAGAGTTATTTTTTTATTTTGAATAAATTGTGGACGTCTGAAAGAAACACTTACGGTTCCAGAGTTCTAAAGGCGATGTTGTTAACAAAGATAACAATAAAAAAACTTGAGCAGAATTTTATTTTTATTTAAAATAACCACCAACTTTATTAAAGCAAATTTAATCCACTGACAAATGTAATTAATAATTAAAAAAAAATATGTTGCATTTAATAATTACCGTCTATACCGAATAGGCGAACCTTTACACTGAACACTAATTGTATAAAGTTATAGTTTTTAGAGTATAAATAAACCCATGTCCTGTTTTGAGTTAAAAAATAAATGGTCGGTTTAATCTTTTTAGTTAAATTTAGTTTTAAAAATTTTTTGTTAATAGTAAAAAGTAGGTATATTAGTACCTACTTTTTACCGAATTATAAGTATAGAACACCTTATGTACTCAATTATTTTTTGAAAAAGAAGAAAAAACAAGCAATAAATAATATACTATATTTTAGCAAAAACTATAACTTAGTAATACTAATTATAACTTAGAACATAAATGAAAAACTCATAACTGACTTTTTGGCCCGACCCAGGATTCGAATCCGGGACCTCATGATCAGAAGTCGTACTACTACAACCACTAGACCAACGAGGCAGTACTTAATAAGATATTGTGGTTGGGTGATAATATTGAATTAGCCTTTTATAGTGTAAATTATAATATTTATCGAAATTTTAATTATGGATTCGAACCTTACATGCTAATGGTGCTTCATTTTTTTATTTGCATTTACTTCAAAGAAAATACACGCAAAAAGCTTCATCGCGCAGTAAAAAACACAACAAATATATGTATAACTAATACGAAAAATTATACCCAAAACAAACAAATAATACTACCTATAAATAACCTAATAAGTAATATTATTATCGACTGATATGACGTGAGTGTATGTGCTGGTCGACGCTCTAACGACACGGGCTTCACGTCGAAGAGCTCAGGGCTCATTGACTTCAGCAAGCCCGTGAGCAGTGAATATGCCTAGATTTTAAAATAAATTCTTAATAAAATCAAATTTTGGTCTTTTGAAAAAAAATTTACTATAGAAATGTTCTCTTCTGTAAATTGCCTATCCATTGGTGTAAATCGCAAAATGAAATAATACTTACTTTACGAGGAGATGCATGTTATCAATAATAATTTCACATTTATGTGGTTTCGTTGTAAGGAGATTATATTAATAATTATACCTTTAAAAAAAATTGGATATAGCTTTTATGGAATCAAGATTATGTAGAAATATAATGTGTTTTTTATTTGTTGATATATCTTTTAAATAAAAAGTAGATAGCTCCTAAAAACCGCACAAATAACGACTAGCGCGACATTTTGCTCAACCTGCGCCTTAAGCAAGATTTTAGAGATTTGAGAGGATACTGAAGCAAAAGATCATTGTTAGAACTGTAGCGCTCCAAATAATATCTATTTCCTTCTCTCACTCTACTATAAGGCCGCGAATCACCGAGGTACATCCTTCGTAGTAGATATTATCATTATTACGCCAACAATTCCAAAGTGCGGTACGTGACAGCAACACAGTATTTACTATTGTATTATATAACATATGTTATTTTACGGCTTATACAGGCTGTCTCGAAACTCAATGTTAATACGGTATGGGGTGATAAGCTAGGTTGTACCTGTTCTGGCAAAAAAAAAACATCCATGTTACTTGGTTAAGTGATAATAGGTATACTTTTGAAAATGTTGAAAATCAACAACCTAGATCACATATTTAGGTACTGTGATCACAAGCTTCTAAATATTACAGTGTTTTTTTTTAAATGTAATCCTAAATAACTATTGCTATTCATTGTAGTCGCACATCCAATAATTAATATTGTGAGTTTAGTACAAAAAATAAAGTTTCATTAAGTCATAGTTAAAAACGTTTAAACACATAAATTTGACGCTTTGTCTTTAATAAAAATGTACTATACTACCATGGGCAAGTTTTTTTTAAAAAAAAATTACACATTTAATTAAGATTTCAAAATAGTACAACACTTGCCACTTATCTTTCCATAAAAAATATTATTGCATATTTATTTCCAAAAGGACTTAATTTTAAACAAACTTTTTAACCTGAATAGTACTTTTGTGTGTAAAATGATTTGCTTTATTATTATGTAAGCGAGATAGACCGATGTAATAGAGAGAAATTGAGAGCGACAGTGTTGAAAGTGCAATAGAGTGGGATGGACTGACATTTTTTTTATAGAATAAGGGTGACAAACGAGCACACAGTCGACCTGATCGTAAGTGGTTGCTGTGGCCCATTGACATCTACATCTATCTTTGTTTGCGAATTAAAATGCAGATGCATTGTCACCCGTGAGGGTTATGATAGAATGCTTCATTTCCAGTAAAAAGGGTCTCCGTTTCTCTACACTCACCATACGAAACACAGCAGCATTAAGCTGTTATTTCACGCTGGTATTCTGTGAGAACGTGGTCCTTCCCCGGTCGAGCCGACCCATTCGTGCTACAACTATACCAGAAATATAGCTGCAGCATGGCTCTACCACGTATAAAATTTTGTTTTTAGAGAAAGCGAGACGGTTAGTGACGCCGATGCGTAGTCAAAAGTCATATACAAACATGTATATTATCTACGGTGAATGGCATTGTAACGCCTCTGCCGCAGAGATACCTAAATGCCGTACGTCACGCAGATCACCGCGTGTTTATCAATGTGCACCAGTTGTAATCGCAAGGGGCGAATGCCAAGCGTTCGTACGGCAGGTGAAAAAAACAAAGTGACCACGACAAAACGACATTGACGTAGCTTTAAATGAAATTGAAAATAATCACAGCACTTCAGTACATGCAATTGAAAGTGACACTGGAATATCGGAAAGTATTGTTCATTGAACTTTAAAGCGATACGAATATATATATATTAATAATATAGTATAAGGTTTGCTACTCTACGCTACGTACCCAGGATCGATTTTTGCAGAACAATGTTGGCGAGAAATCGTGAAGACCCGCAGTTTCTTAACAAAATTTTGTGGATAGGTGAAACGACCTTTAAAAAAGACGGTTATTTAAACTTTGGGTGGCACATAGAAAATCCACATTTAATGTGTGAAGATCTCTCTCAATACCAATTTAAAGTGAATATGTGGACCGGGAATTTAAATGGACAAATAATCGGACCATTTGAGCTGCCTGAAAATTTAAATGGCAACAACAAACTTAACTATTTACTAAATCATCATCATCATCATCATTACAGCCCTTCACAAGTCCACTGCTGAACATAGGCCTCCCCCAAAGAATGCCACAAAACACGGTCCTGAGCCACCTGCATCCATCGACTTCCTGCATGTCTTACCAGGTCGTCACTCCATCTCGTGGGGGGACGCCCTACACTTCGCCTACCGGTACGAGGCTGCCACTCGAGAACCTTTCTTCCCCATCGGTTGTCGGTTCTTCGAGCTATATGGCCGGCCCATTGCCACTTCAGCTTACTAATCCGTTGGGCTATGTCGGTTACTCTGGTTCTACTGCGGATATCCTCATTCCTAAGTTTAAAACGCAGAGAAACTCCGAGCATAGCCCTCTCCATAGCTCGCTGAGCGACCTTGAGCTTCCTCATACGGCCAGCAGTGAAGGACCACGTCTCAGTTCCGTAAGTCATCACTGGCAACACGCACTGGTTGTACAACTTCGTTTTAAGGTTTACTAAATAATTTGTAGAATTTATTAGAAAACGTACCACTCAACATCTGTCGGGATATGTGGTTTCAACAAGGTGGTTACCCAGCGCATTATGATCGCCCAGTACGGGATCATCTAAGCACAGAATATCCCGGTAGGTGGATTGGTCGCCTTGGCACAATTTTATGGCCTCCTCGTTCTCCGGGCCTAAATCCACTTGAATTTTTTAATTGTGGCTGCATAAAGAGAAAGTGTACTTGAAACCAATATACAATCTAGCCGAACTACGCCGCAAAACGTCTAAAACAGCAGAGGAAATATAGTCAAGGAGATACGCACGATTAGTGAAAATATCTTTTCTGAGGCAATGCAGAGGCTGTATTCGTGCTGAAGGCAAACAATTTGAACCAAAGATGTTTTATAGGTCCAGATACCGTGTTGCTAACACACCGCATCGTTTATAATGCTGCCAGTCTTTGATTCATGTGTGCGTGAGTACCACGTGACGCGCATATCTTACGCACCATGGCTGCGTTAATGTGCGTGACTTCGGTGATAACAGTCCGAATCGATTACCCAAAAAATGTGGGAAATTTTATATTTCATTCATAATGACGTACCTAGTGATTCTACGAGTATAAAATATGTGTGCGAGACGTATGCATTTGTGTGCGTGTGTGTATGTGTGTATGTGCATGGTTGGTTATGTGTTTTATGTAGGTACGAACATCGCACTATTACAATACAATATTGAAGATATGTAATAAAAGCTATAATTAATGTAACAGTTAAAAATAAATAAAAAAGCACAGTAGATATTTATGTACGTAACATATATTTATAATCTATTATTATTAAATATATACAGAGTACTACACTTTTGTACTGTAGAACACAAAATATTGCCGCTTTTTACGAAGACATTAATTATTTTTCAGACCTAAGTAAAATGACGAAAAAAAGTAAGTTTGGTTAAGCGTAAACTTATATAGTACGTATAGTACGTAGCAAATGTTTATTTTTTTTTTAATTCATATATCGATCCAGTTTCATGATTTGATCAAATCATTACATGAAATCAATGAAATCCTGCCACTGAAAGAAAATGAAACTTTGTAAAACTTGGTGTATATAGCCTACATTTTATACTGTAAAAAATAAACGATCCCACAGGAATACCTTTAACCAGATGCTATGCGAAGGAATGTAAGTAAAAAAAAACATGAAATCAACATTGTTTATTTATTTAAATTACAATTTTATTTAAAAACCCTGAAATTGTAGTTGTTTTCGGTAATGTTGCCTTTTCGATGTTATATTTTTGGAAATATTTTCCGTCTTCGCTACATGAAACAGCCTGATTTTTATATAGCCCTCCACTATCAATTTCAAAATATTATTTTCATGATATTGCCCGTAAAGATGATCTGTTTCACTAAAGTTAAATATACTTTTACTTACCAAGTGTGTCATTATTTTAATCATCAGAAGTTTATAATCTTTTTCTGTAGTTATTTGCCTTTCTTTTAAAGTTTTACGTAATATTGCCTCTGACAGCCAGCATACAGTAAAAACATTTTGTGACGAATAAATCAGTCCTCCCTTGTCACGTAGTCCAACTAGCTTATGAAAATCTAGTTTTTCTTTACTTATTAGACTGTCGATGCAGGGCATGCATCTAATTTTTCGATTCAATTGCCTCACAATGCATCCGGCTATATACCCAACAATTTGTCGATAATATTCCTGAGAGCATAGGTGGTTAAGCAAGTTGCATAATAGGCTTTCATCAGTTTTTTCGGTATAATCACTACTACTATCTAAAATACTAATCTCTTCGTCTTCCTCGTCGAATCTTCGTGATTTAGTAGTTGAGTTGATTGAAGAGAGTGCTGAAGAACAGTTTAAAACTACGATCTCTTCTAATGGTACGCAGTTTCCGGTTTCTGTCAATTTCAGTTCCAAGTGACATAAGAGTTTTCGGTAAATACCTCTGAACTGGCGGGCATTTGGGTTATCATTATGTCCTCCGTGCATGCGGATTGCTCCAAAAAAGAGTTCTAAATGATCTTGGCTGATTCTGTAGGTGGTTATATATTTTAATTCTTGAGTTTCTTCAACAAAAGTCTCAAAAAGGTATTTTAAACTGTCTATGCACACTAACATGCCTAAGAAACCAGTATTTGCTTTAGTTTTCAGCACCGGGAAGTAAGTTTTCAGAATCAATTTTTTTATGCATGTCTTTGTAAGAACGCTTTCTTGAAGATTTTATATTTAATTTCGTTATATACTCTTTAGCATAGTTTAGAAATCTAAATATTTGAGTTTTATTTCCTGTAAATAGCGGATGACAGAAATCGTATTGTTTTAAGCTCCGAGAGTTAAGCACATCAAAAAGATTATTAAAAATTAGCACAAACTTTTCAGTCGCCTCACTTTCTTCGAAATCTTTTAAGTTCAAGTCATTCCTACAACACTGCAGAGCAAGTGCAACACTTCTACTAAGAAGCTGAGTTGCAAGCTTCACTTTCATTATGCATTTTCTGAATTCTATATGTTTACTGGTTAATTTATTAGCTAAGTGTATTCCAGATTTTTCTTGTAATTCATTCAGTTTTTGTATGCATGACCACTTTACGTCGTCTTCATTTTCATCTAAAAACGTTGCTTTATCTTCAAAATGGTTCCTAATAAGCTTTACCATGCGGCAAGCGTCTAAAAACACAGCGACTCTATGATTCGCCGATGGATGTTTAAAAGTTGTTATTAATTTGTCTGTGTTATTTATTTGACAACCCAATAATTCCATTGTTAAAAGATTTGTTGGGTGACCATCAAACGTTAATGAAACCGTTTTTACACCTGCTTCATGACATTTAGACAAACATATTCTGATCAAATTGGCCTTCTGCGTTGCTGTTAATCCATTAACTAGGAAATATCCTAATGGAATTTTCCATTTTTCGTTAAGACATACTAGCATAAATACATATGCTTCAGAAGCTTTAACCGAATTATCTGACGTGCCTGTGCCTATGTCCACATGTCCTTGATTTTGCTTTCCGTCCCATAAGCTCTGCTGACGTATAGCAATTTCGTCAGCTACTAAGGCACATATATATCTCTTGTCGCTCTTTTCACATTTTAATTTTAAAATATCAAATGCTTCAGATGTGAAACCTGGGGCACCGTTAACATTATGGTACCATGTAGCGAGAGTTTTCGGATGAGGAAGGCAAGTATTGAATACTCTTCGGACGTAAATATATGCTCTCGGAGAGTAAAAGTTTAATGTGAGGCAAAACTTCCTAAACTCTGCTGTATATCTTGGCATAGGCCTTTTTTTATTATGTTTTAGTTTTTTTATCATATTACTATACAAATCCGCCGCAAAAGCATTTTTTGACAAAAGAACATGTACATCATAATTAATAAATCGCTGCCTCTTTAAAAATGCTATAACTTGTCGTAAAGAGGCATTTCTTTTCTTAAGACGTTGATTTTGTTGTTGCAAAAGTTTAATTTTTTTAACATGCTTCATTTGAAGTGCGCTTTTTCTTCTGAGTTCTTTCCTTAGTTTTGATTTCTTTGGTGGTCGAAAATCGATTCCAAGTCCGACGACCGTATTTCCTACAACATATACAAATGTTGATAATTAGTTATAAAACTAATTATCAACATTTCCATGCCTAATAAATTAGGCATGCCACACACAGTTAGGTAGATTACTAACCGGCTCCTCTTCTTGGTTTGTGATTGCAGGTTCACTGTTCCCCATTTTTTGTCTCGTCGAAGTACACTTAAATGATAAATAAAAACATTACATTAATTAAGCCATTGTCGTTGGTGTTACAATATAGAATAATATAACAGATATAACCGGTTTTACTTACAGGTTCATTCAGGTTCTTTTCTATAAGTTCTTCCGAATTAACCTCTAAATTTGAATCTTCGTTGTATTTATAGAGTTTTTGTAACTATAGAATCTTAAAACTTCGTAGCAAATACCTTTGCAGGCACAGCCCCTGAGCGAATTCTACGACGCCCACTCTTTGTTGTGTAAATGTCCTTTACATGAAAGTGAACTGAACATATACACGTCCTTTCTTTAGGCTTCCCCCAGGATTCATTTCGAGCCCGCCTTATTATTTTAGTCCAACGACTTGAAATTACGGGATCAGTTGGAAATCTACGGAGGGAATAAAAACAATTTGTAATAAATCTACTTATTTCAATAAATTATTTATGACTAAAACTGTCAAATTCCAGGCACTAATCTACGCAAAGAACATACACATTTCCGTAGAAAAAATAAGAAATCAAGATTTTTCGGTTGGGAGCGACACTGGCGGAATAATCAGCCAGTATGTCAGTAAGTATTAAAAAGTATATTTTATGTCATTATGTGACAAACGAGCAAATCGCGCTGATGGTAAGTGACACGTCTATGGAAAATGCAGTGCCACACTACTGCATTCCACTGCCCTCCGTGCGTCATATGAGACTACGGTTGTTAGGTCTTATAACAACTATAACTTACTAACTTCTGGCACGCCCCTGCGCACGTCACACGACACAACAATCGATAATATATGTTACTAGCTTCCACCCGTGGCTTCGCCCGCGTGGAATTAGGTACCATACGGAATCCTACCGGGATAAGAAGTATCGTCACTTTCCAGCCCATAAACTATCTATGTGCCAAAAATAACGTCAACCCGTCGCTCCGTTGCTGCGTGAAAGAAGGACAAAAAGAAATAAACAAAAAATCACACTTTCACATTTATAATATATTAGTATGGATTATCAAGAATGATAGATAAACTTTTGAAACCGGTTTACAATCGGCTTTTTGAGGGTGGAACAACACACTCGCGCCCTCTTTCTCGCTCTAGTAAATAACGGTTCTGAGTGACCAAAAAGGATAGAAGCACAGGAAAGTGCGATTCCGTGATACAGATGTAGTTCAACCCTAAGCCTTAAAAACGGTTTAACTGTATAGGTTGGGTAAAATCTGTAAAATTAGACCGTTTAAAACCCCTCTACAGATAACCTTTCCAGTTGATCATGACATTAAAAAATGGTAAAAACATTTCATAGACTAGGCAACACTCGAATATTATTGCGCAGTATTATTACTTGTATTGAAATTTAGCTTTCGAATTCTTTTACAAAGAAATACGCCATAAAATTGTATACTTACTTATGAAAAGTGATGTTCTTATCCTTATCTTTTTTCCAAGATTTCACAGCACAAACAGTCATTTTGCGAAATTAAAAACACCGGAGCGTGACGTATGTTCGCAGTGAACGTCGCTGACGTAATAGCGGAACGATCGAACGAATACACCAATATTGGCGCCTTTGAAATGGAAGCATTTTAGGCGCGCGTATACGGTATCTGGACCTATAAAACATCTTTGATTTGAACATTTACTTTAGTTTTAAGAAAAAATAAATAAATGTAAACAATATTTCCTATCTTTTTTTTTATAGGATAAGGGTGACAAACTAACACACAGTCCACCTGATGGTAAGTGGTTGCTGTGGCCCATAGACATCTACATTTATCCTCGATTACGAATCAAAATGCAGATGCGTTGTCACCCGTGAGGACTAAGATGGAATGCCTCGTTTCTAGTAAAAAGGGTCTCCGTTCTCTACGCTCACCATACGAAACACAGCTGCATCAACCTGCTATTTTACGCTGGTATTCTGTGAGAGCGTGGTCCTTCCCCGGTTGAGCCGACCCATTCGTGCTACAACTATACCAGAAATATAGCTGCAGCATGGCTCTACCACGTATAAAGTGTTTAGTAGTTAAGTCTAGTGTTTCATTATTGTTAAATTTTGCCATAATACAACAGTAGGACATCATTATCATACTTTGATATTTTGTTTTTCGAGTTTTTTATGTTCTTGTTGATAATCGTGATAATATTTTTTAAGAATAGATAAGTAGCAAGGTTGCACAACTTGGAAATCTCAATTGAATGTGCTATTTTTTAAAATAACCTATGGTAGTACAATACATATTTTTTTAAAGACAAGGCGTCAAAGATAGATGCCCATTTTTCACCTGACGATGTATAGAAATGAAATAAATCTTAAAATTCACCTAATTGAATTTTAAATTAAATACGCTTACCACAGTTTTAAAAGAAACGGAGGATAAAATAATTTGTAATATTTATTTAAGCTTATTCTACATAAAGGGTAAACGTATTACCACCATATTTTGAACGCATCTCAACTACCTTTTTTTCTAGGACGTTCCATTTTACACACTGCTACTTGACTTAATTGAACTAAGTTTCTGAGTTTTAAACATTATTTTATGTTTTATTTAATCAGTAAGTATTTCTTTATTACTCTTTGTATATAAAAGATGAATTAAAAATAACATATTAATTAAATAAATTAATCATGCAGTATGTCACTGCGCACGAGTGAAACGAATTTTTTTGATATTTGACAGTTCTACGATGGGCGTCGGCGTATTCCTTTGTTGTTGCAAAAGATAATATAATCACTTGTTGCGTTTGCGTCTCGTTGTGTATTGTGACATTTAGTGTGTTTTTCATGGATCATATAGAATACAAATATGTAGGGATACACAAGATTTTTCTCAGTATAATCTTAGAAGTGGCAATAAAACATTAATAAGAGATAGAAAAATTAAGTCCATGCACATTTCACCAGAAAAATTTTCAACAAAACAATATTATGTCTACATTAACATAGAAAATAATGTGTCTGGTAGAGCTGGTATAGTCGAATATTGTTGTAACTGTTTGGTCGGTCGACAAATCATTGGATGTTGCGCTCATGTTATGACGTTAGTGTGGTACCTTGGATGGGCTAGGTGTCAAGAAAATATCTTTGCTCCAGCAGAATTTCTGTATGACGTAGTTGTCAGAGATTTAGATGAAAATGATGATAATTAATAAACCATACCACTTTAACATAGTCTTTTACTTGTTTTCCCCATTTTGTTCATCAGGTATGTATGCATGTACCGTAGGCCAATAAAATGTGTTTGGTAGATAAGTGATCACTTTTGACAATACAAAAACTAAGTTAGAATTTTTAGGGATATCGAAACTATATCATTTTTTTTTACTAAAAATGTAGTTAGTTAGTACTTATGTGTGCTGGAGAAACAGCAGATAGTGCTTGACACTCAATTTATAGTGACACTCATCGAGAGTTAGCAGTGACGTGTGGGCAGTTGGTGTCAAGAAATTCTCAAAGTTAAAAAACGTTTTTGACCATAGTAAATATTCCTATCTAAACTTCAAATGTTAATAATAAGTTATAGCACCTTTTTTTTTCTTTATTACCTATTTGGTAACGGCAAATCCTAACTTAAAGAGAAACATTAAGAACCCTCTTACATTTAGGCTTTTCGCAAATTTAGGTATTTTACGCACCGAGCGAGCGGCTAGCTACGCGGCCGACACTTTCTTTCATATCTATTCACTCGCTCGCACTATAATACTGTGAGTATGGCGATTAAACGATCTTGATCTTCCATAATACAAATTATCTTAGGATGGACTTCAGTGGATGAAAAATGTTTTGGTGTGTCATTTTAATGTTATCTTATTAATTTATTATATAATTTATTATTTATTATTATATACCATTTTGATATATTTTTCATTATTTATAAAATTTAGTGTCAAAATAAGTACACATAAATATTTTAATTGTTACGCCGTAATCTAATGTTAATAATCGATTATGTCTACTACCGTTGGAATAGTGGTATAAATAAATAAATAGTACGGTTGCAACCTGTTATAATAAATAAAACAACCAAATGTAACTAATATCTTTTAAATCTATACTCACAGTCAATTACCATATTTTTTATTAGAAAAATATTTGCTGCGACGGCATCGACCGAAATTTTCTCGAGTCGATAATTTCAGGCAGTACACACTTTTCATAAAAAGCTTGTAACTTGGGTAACATATTGAAAATCTAAAATAGGTCGTTTTTGTAAATTTTTAGTACTTTAATCTGGGACAGCACATATTATGACAAGTATTCAGACATTTTTATTTGCTAAATGAAGCTGGCCTTGGATTTGGTAAAACTAATCACGATTTTGATTTATCATGATTGGTTATGTAACATCACTTGAATCACTGAATTTATAACCTTTAACTTTCTTTTGGTCGAAAGACCGCGTCAAAATCTATTCCAAATGCTGAAATAGGATATCAATAAGACCGTCACTGTATAAACCATTAGACGAGAAGCCCTCAAATAACAATGATCTAGGTCAATGAATAGACCACATTTTTCTATAATAATATTTTCTTGTTTGCTTAATTGTGCCAATGCTACAGACTCGTTGTCCCTACCATGTTTAATGGAAGAGACATGATCTAAATTATACTATATAAAATAGTTTTAAACCGATCGATCAAAAACTGTGATCGTAGTTGACGATGCTCTAGCAAGCAGGCAATCGACGCACACTACGATATCAATCGACGCACACTACGGTAGTATACGAGTAGAAACGACGCAGCGCGCGAAATCAACTGACGCAAGTCCAACCTCGACAAGCGCTCGCGCGATAGTGGTCGCAGATGGCCGGCGCAGTGAAATATATATAGTCATTTTATTCAATTAATTAAAATATAATAGTAACAATTTAAAAAGTATAGTTTAAGCAAATGTTGATGATTATTTTGGTTGAAATTTTACGTCTAAATGATGTAGAACGTCGGAAATATGGAGGCTTGTATCGAAGCTTTTTTGGTCGTTTTTTGAATTATGTCGATTTTTTTCCTAGCGTTTAGCTTTAAACTCCCAAAAGACGAGTTTAAAGCGTTGTACAACTTACGCAACAGACCAGAGCTCACGATTCACCGCGCGGATAAAGGAAATGCTACGGTAATAATGGACACGTCAGAGTATAATTTCAAAATATAACAACTTTTATCGGACGTAAGTACATACAAAAAGGTCAAAATAGACCCTACAACTAATAAACTTAAAACAACGACTGATTTAATAAAGAAATACTCCGAAAAATGAGATCTCGACGTGAATTCGACAATACCATCATGTGCTAAACCACCGAGGTTGTATGGGTTACCAAAAATACACAAACCAAACGCTCCACTACGTCCTATAGTAAGCCCGATCGATTCACCAACTTATAAGTTGGCTCAACACTTGGAAAAAATACTGTCACCACTAAGAGGACATACCAGAGCACACACAAAGGATTCATAACATTTTGTTAGTGAGATAAAAGACCTACATCTCGCTGACAATGAAACTATGGTCAGTTTTGATGTTCAGTCACTATTCACATGCCTACCTATTGAAGACTGCATCTCAATTGTTACTAGAAAGCTAGAAGATAACAACATGCCCACAGAATATGCACTATTACTCAAACACTGCCTCACATCTGGCTATTTATTGTGGAAAAAAGAGTTCTACATGCAAGTAGACGGAGTGACAATGGGCTCACCTGTACCTCTCGTAGTCGCTGACATATTCATGGAGTACTTTGAGGAGAAAGTCCTTCTTACTGCTCCTGTAAATCAAAGATTCTACATGCGGTACATAGACGATACTTTCACAATTTTACCATCTGACAAAGTAACTGCATTTTTAAACCAGCTTAATTCCATAAACCCTAAAATACAATTCACAGTGGAGTTAGAGGCAAACAATACTTTAGCTTTCCTAGATGTTTTAGTCATCCGAAATCCTGATAACACTATTGTTCATACTGTGTACAGAAAAAAATACCCATACCAACCGATATTTAAATGGTGAATCACACCATCATCCTTCACAGTTAGCTACCGTGGGAAAGTCTTTGTTTCAGAGAGCACGAGGGATCTGTGACAGAAAACATCAGGTCGCCGAGCTTCAGCACGTCGAGCAAGTACTGCAAGTCAACAAGCTTCGGGTCCCGTGCCTACGTCACAGTGACCGAGTGAAGCCAGCCACAGTCGAGCGTGTGCCTGCTGTACTACTCTATGTCAGAGGAGTCACAGACAAGGTTGGCTACAATTTTTACCATCCGTCAAGTGTCATTTTCCTCTACAAGATGCAGGAGTGTACAAGCTGGATTGTGAATGTGGTCTCTCGTACATAGGACAAACAAAAATATCTATAAAACCCATTAAAAATATATATTTATATTTGGAAAATAAAAATGTGTTTTTTGATGGTCGATTTTCAATAGAATCTACAAATTAGACCTTCCAAATCATGTCTTCGAGAGTTTTTGCCTAAACTGGGTAATAGGGAAAATGATAATTACTGAATAAATAAATAAGTTATCTAAAATTCGCTTTGAGCTTCTTTGAGAAGAGAAAACGAACTATTTTTACCAAGTAATTGTTATTTCAAGCAACGAACGATAGACATACAATTTCAACGAGGAAACCTTCTAATTTCGCATTTTTTTGTAATACGCCTCTTAATATTTTCGGGCTTCGTAGCGTATAAGTCGTTAAAATGACTACAAGACGTTATTTTCTAAACTCACAGGAAGTTTTTCTACTATGCCTTATGTTTTTAAATGTATGAAAAGTGGGCATGGCTCTTTATTTGTTAAAACGTTTTTAACCATGACTTAATTAAGTGTGTCAGGATCGCGCCAAATGGAAGTCCGTAGTCTCTGCCTACCCCACTGGGTGACAGGCGTGAGTGTTTATGTATGTATGTATGTTAATTAAACTTTTTTTGTGGTATTAAGCTTACAATATTAATTATTCGATTTGTGATTGCAATCAATAGCATAGTTATTTAGGATTACATTAAAAAAAAAACTGAAAAATTTAGAAATTTTTGATCAGAGTACCTAAATATGTGATCTAGGATGTTGATTTTCAACATTTTCAAAAGTATACCTATTATCACTTAACCGGTTCAGTGCAGATGGAACGCCAGGCGTGCCATCGATTACTTTTGTGTGTGGCGTATGACACACGAGTCGTGTTTTTTTTTAAAAATCGTAATAACTCGCTCAAATTGCGTTTTTGGAAAATTTATCCAGAAGAAAATATTCATTATTTTTTAAGTAGTTTATGCCTGCGGCTTAGTTTCTGGATATTTTGAAAATTTGAAAGTTTTAGTGGTTGACAACCTTTTTTTAACTTGTACATGGTACTCTTTTTACATTGCGGGTTTTCAATCATGTTGTGGAAAAATAGTCTAATAAGTAACAAATAATAGCACTTATTGCGATCGCTCACAAACTCAAGTTGTAAATAAACTTCTGGAAAACAAGTCTCCTGTTAAAAAAAAAAACAATGCGTTTGTCTTATTGTTTAATTTTGCTTAAAATGGTTGAATTGCCGTCTTATTACTATCATATGGCCGAATAGACCTACGAAGTACCATGTGCTCTTGTGATATGGTATAAGGTTTATTTTTGCTTGAAACAGTTTGAAACCGTTCATGCATAAAAAACTTCGCTAATAAATAGTCTTTTGTCAATCCGCGGCCGTATATCGCCAGTTTCCTTTTAAAAACACTAGCTTTGCTATTCTTTCTAATTAGACGTTTTGAAATCGACTTTACTTTTACATTTGTATAACATTAAATAATATTTAACATTTGTAAATATTAATAAATCATAAACCTTATTTTTTCCAAATTAAGGTACTTGATTGTTTGATATTTACAAATACTATTATTAGGTGAAAATTAAATTTAATAAAAACCAAGGTTTTCCAGGGTGATTTAGCTGTACCTACTTATATAAATGATTTTTTTATAAAACAAAAAATAGTACAAAATGTTTGTAATCTCTCCATAAAAAAAGTCACTTACTCTCAATTTCAAAGAAAACATGTAGAAAAACACGTAGTTACCCACTAAAAACAAGTATCCTTTCCCTTTATAACTGATATTTGATGTCAAGTCAACTTAATTTGGTCTAAACAAGTGAAAAAAGCATAAAAAAGATAACTATTTTTACAAATGGCTGATCAAGTTGTCGAAAATTGGTGCCACAACGAATCGGTTAACCAAGTAAAATGGACTTTTTTTGCTAGAACTGGTACAGCCTAGCTTATCGATCTGAACCCGCAAATTTTGGACGCCGAGTTTTGGGACAACCGTATAAGAGATATTAGACTTACATATGTCTTTACGTGGAAAAATAATTGCAATAGCAGCTTAAATGTTTCAATAGCTACGGCTACACCGGTAGTGCTATTTAAGTTGGCTAGATGCCAACACACTACACAAATACAAGTATATTATATAAATAAACATTACTACCAAAATTACGGAGGATGAGTAGTGTGAATAAATTGTATGCAGCACTTTGACCACAATCTGCGTCGAACAAAATGGATTCACGTCTTGCTCTTCCATCTCTTACAGATAAGGGTATACTTTAATATTTTTATGTCAAAGTAATACATTTTATATAAAATAAATTATGAGATATGTTGGCGATGTACCCATTACCTCGTCTCATCTCGCGGTTGAGAGAATCGACAAGGATAATCTAGGTTGATGAATGGCTTTCAGCAAACAGCAGTATAGCAATTTGCAAATGTCAGATGTTAAATACTCGGATCAGTGGTGGCTAGCAGCATTGTGAGATGTTTTACTAGGTGGTAGTGCTCATGCCTAGGGTCTGTGTTAATAACACACCTTGTTTCCAAGCAAAAATGAATTTTTTTCCAGAATTTGGAAAAAATTTTGGCGGGAAAAATTCAATACACAAGAGGCAGCACAAAATGCCTTTGAAGCATTTGTTGCTTCCCGTCCAGTGGATTACTTCAAGGAGGGCATCAATAAACTGCCTCTGCGTTGGCAAAGATGCATCGATTGCATGGTTGATTACTTTGATTAACAGAAATAAATGTATAGAAAAAGAAATTACGTTAACTTATTTCATAAAAACGCCAATTTTATAGCTAAAGACTTAATATATGAACAAAACTATGTTTACGGATTTGATCACGTTTGATTTACTTATTTTAATTCTCGGCGTTTCGGGTGTTTTACAGCAACCTATGGCCACAGGGGTACTGAGATGTTTGACGTCCCGATATCATAGTTAGCCCGGCTAACTTCAGTTTTTGAATATTATTTTTTTTGGTTCCATCTATGTAGAATACTCTAACAGTATCTTGAACTCTTGCAATGGTGTGCTGTGGTTAGATTAAATTTTGTTAATTATAGGATGTCAAGCAGATAGCTGCACCCATTTATCTTCTCTATTGAAATTAGTGTATTTCTTAATTTCAACAGCCTCGCGTATCATTCTAGATAGAATACAGTTTTGTTTTGTAAGGATTTGTTGTCTATCAAATCTGATGTAATGGCGGGGACGATCTTGAATATGTTCACAGATTGCCGACTTTCCAGAGTGTCGGTGCTTATGAAATTTTAGTCAAAAATTTCATTGGAGCCGGTGGGGACCACACCTGGGTAGCTAGCGTACTATGACATTTACAGCGAGCTTATCGTCCCAGAGCTGCCATGGTAATTATGACGTCAGAGTACGAAACGTATCCAATTGCAGATAGGTCTTACACTTGGTGACGTTTAATCCCCTACACACTTCAAAGAAAGGATAAAATCTCAACACCATTGGCGAATACATCACTTTATATTCACTTTGCCGACAATTTATTTATAATGACAGGATCCTTGGTGAATATTTACAGTATTATACTAAATAACCTTCTTAGTGTCTCTCAACAGTAAGTTCTTTAGATTAGCATAGGCATGCATAACTCATGTGTAAGGCCCATGCCACATTTTTTTTATGGTACACCGGTTTTTATTCTTAAACTAGTCCTGCTCTTAATTTTGACTATGTGAAACTTGAAAACGCCCGCGTGTAGTGGCGGGTAAGAATACTCACTACCCCATATCTTCCCGTGGGTGTCGTAAAAGGCGACAGAGGGAACCTGAGACAGAAGATGGGCAGCAGCATCTTTCTGATAACAGCAAAACAACAATAAAAAAACTGTAGTTGCCAACCCGCTCGCCAAGCGTGGCAACTATGGCAACATGGGGTATATTGCCATATTTGCCACGCTTAGAGAGCGCTTGCCATGAAAGTAACGAAGAGACGCCCCCCAGTACCCGGCTGCCCAGCTATTCCTGGCTACGGTGGCTACCAGGGTAACGGCGGGGCAGGGGGTGCTAAGATTTTCCGGTGGAGGTTCGGTTGCCAGGTATGACGACTCTACCTGGCATCTTATAACGCACCCTGAGGACTGACGAGAAGATCCTGGAGCTGGAAGAAGAGAAAGACAAGTTGCGCTGGAATGTTATATGATTATCCAAAGTCCGAAGAGAGGGGGAGGACACGGTATTCTTTGAATCCGGCAATTTGTTCTATCACCGGGAGGGCGACCATCTGTCCCAAGGAGGTGTCGGATTTATCGTCCACAAGTCTCTCGTTAACAACGTTGTAAATATTGGGAGTGTGTTGACGAGGGTTGCGCACCTTATAATCAGAATCACGAAACGGTATTCGCTGAAGGTCATACAGGTTTACGCACGAACCTCGGCACATCCCGATGAGGAGGTGGAGGAAATGTATGTGGATATCTCTAGAGCCATGTATTCCTCTAAAACCCACTATACGGTGTTAATGGGAGACTTCACTGCAAAACTAGGCACAAGAGAGAACGATGAGCTGAAAGTAGGAAATTGCGGAATAGGGCAATGGAAACCAAGGGGCCAGCAGCTGGCCGACTTCATGGAGAAAGAGTGACTCTTTATAATGAACTCTTTTTTCCAGAAGCAGCCCCACAGGAAGTGGAAATGGTCGAGCCCCGACGGTTCGAAAAAAATTAGATAAACTTCATTATGACGACCAGACGGCAATTGTTCAGTAATGTCTCAGTGATCGCGAGGGTGAATACCGGCAGCGATCACCGAATGGTGAGAGGCACACTGAACCTAAACGTTAAGTTGGAGAGGTCACGACTAATGAAGTCAACGCTCTGTCCCCCTCGTGCTCTAATCCAAAGCCCCGAAACATTTCAGCTCGAGTTACAAAACCGTTTTCAGTACCTAGAAGATTGCAATGCAATGGACAATATAAATGACAAGCTCGTGGAAACTGTCCATGCGGTCGGAGCTAAGTTTTGCAAGACCCGCCGCAGAAGAACACAAAAACTCTCCGATCACTTTCTTAATCTCATGGCTGTTAGACGGGATGTGAAGCTGCAGTCGTCAGTAGATTTGACATCATACAGGCAACTGAACAGAGAGATCTCCAAATGCATGCGGCGGGACTTACGCAACTTTAATACTGCTCGTATTGAAGAAGCGATCGAGCGGAACCGGGGCTCCAAAGTCTTTGCCAGAGATCTGTCTGCCAGAAAGTGCCAACTGTCGAAGCTGAAGACTGAGTGTGGCGGCGTCGTTTCCGAGACACCTAAAATTTTGAGTGAGATTGAGAGATTTTATGGGCAGCTGTACACATCATCGTTGAAGCCACATGTAAGTGTGAGTAACGATCCAAGAGCGAGTCTTATCCGACACTATTCCGATGATATCCCGGACGTCAGTCTGAGCGAGATTAGAAAGGCTCACCAGCACCTTAAAAATGGCATGGCCCCAGGCGAGGATGGAATTACAGCGGAACTTCTGAAAGCGGGTGGAAAACCGGTACTTGAAGTCCTTCAGAAGCTGTTTAATTCTGTCCTCCATGGTGACATTACACCGGAGGCGTGGAGCAGAAGTGCGGTGGTCTTGTTCTTCAAGAAAGGTGACAACGATCTCTTGAAGAACTACAGACTATTTACCTTCTGAGCCGCGTCTACGTGCTGTTTTTGAGAGTCATTATAAATCGTATCGCGCGCAGACTTGACGACTTCCAGCCTCCGGAACAAGCCGGTTTCCGAAAAGGCTTTAGCACCATAGACCACATACATACCATTCGGCAAATTGTACAGAAGTCCGAGGAGTAAAATTTGCCACTAACTCTGGCGTATGTGAACTATGAGAAAGCCTTTGATTCCGTCGAAATTTGGGCGGTGCTGTAGTCCCTTCATCGATGCCAAGTTGACTGTCGGTATATGGAAGTGCTGAAGTGCTTGTACAGTGGGGCTACGATGGCTATGCGAGTACAGATTCAGAGTACGAAACCTATCCAATTGCAGAGAGGTGTAAGACAGGGTGACGTCATATCCCCGAAACTCTTCACCGCTCCATTGGAAGACGTTTTCAAGCTTCTGGATTGGAAAGGATACGGTATCAACATCAATGACGAGTACATCACTCACCTTCGATTTGCCGACGATATAGTCCTTATAGCAGAATCGCTGGAGGATCTAAGCACTATGCTCAATGACCTCAATAGTGTTTCCCAACGGATAGGTCTTAAGATGAACATGGACAAAACAAAACTCAAGTTTAATGTCCATATAACACCTATGCCGGTAGTTGTTGGGAGCACTAAGCTCGAAGTTGTTGATGAGTATCTTTACCTGGGACAAATAGTCCGACTAGGTAAGTCCAACTTCGACCGAGAGGTCATTCGACGGATTCAACTCGGTTGGGCAGCGTTCGGGAAATTACGACACATCTTCCCGTCAGGTATACCTCAAAACTTGAAAACGAGACTGTACAATCAGTGCGTGTTGCCAATGATAACCAATGGTACTGAGACGTGGTCCTTCACTGCTGGCCGGATGAGGAAGCTCATGGTCGCTCAGCGAGCTATGGAGAAGGCTATGCTTGCGGTTTCTCTGGGTGATATACTTAGAAATGAGGATATCCGCAGTAGAACCAGAGTGACCAACATAGTCCAACGGATTACTAAGCAGAAGTGGCAATGTGCCGGCCATATAGCTCTAAGAACCGACCGCCGATGGGGTAAAAAGGTTCTCAAGTGGTGTCCTCGTACCGGCGGACGAAGAGTAGGGCATCCCCCCACTAGATGGAGTGACGACCTGGTAAGATATGTAGGAAGTCTATGGATGTAGTTAGCTCTGGACCGTGCTTTGTGGCATTCCTTGGGGGAGGCCTATGTTCAGCAGTGGACATGTGAAGAGCTGTAATAATGGTAATGATGATGAAATTGGAAAAAATGTCTAATTAGTAAGTTTAGACTTGGTCGATGCTAACTTCAAATAGTCAATCAGTCAATGAGCGAAATCAAATGCGACTGAACCGCGTTCGGGATTTTATTTTTCTCATCTTGTATACATAAACATCTTAAAAAAAGTCCAGTTTCCAGTTATATTTATTTAAAAACACTTTACACTTGGATAAGGAAGCTCAACGCCAATCAGCGAGGTATGAAGAAGTAAGTATATGCTCGGGGCTTTTCAGCGCGATAAAATTCATAAAGAGTATATTCGCGGAGTAATAAACGTTACTGGCACAGCCCTACGAATCAGATGATTAAAGTTGCAGTGGAACGGCCATATAGCTCAAAGAACTGACTGACCCCCTGACACCCACTAGATTAGGTGGTGATAAAATCGCAGAAAACTAGTGCCTATAATTAAACATGTAGGTAGTCCATGGATTAAGTTGGCTTTGTGGTAATTTATGGGAGAGTGCTATGTCAGGAATGAACTTACTGACAAGTTTCTGACATTACTATTGTAGAATCTTGTCTAATATTAAAGACTTGCTAAGTCTTTTTTTTCAATTTTTATTAAATTCTCTCTTACAAAATTTATCTATTGTTTGTATTTATGAACAAGTTTACCGTAGATCATTTTTGCTGAAAATGAGGCATTCTATATTAGTCCTCAGGAGTAACGCATCTGCAATTTGATACGTTATTGAAGATAGATGAAGATGTTTATGGCCCTCAGCATCAACTTAGCATCAGGTAGACTGTGTGCCCGTTTGTCATTTTTATTCTATACAAGATATGAATTCCTCACATGACCCAGAAACTCTTTGAATTGGTAACCCTGTCAATTCTGGTTTATATCTTTAAGCTTATAACAACGCGTCTTATTTTTTTCGAGTCGGTATCAATTCAAGTAGAATCAATTAACCACCTCTTGCTGTCTGTTCAAAATGTATGGGATAATATAACCGAGTATCTTTCTTAATTTTATTTACATATCAGGGATATCAGTTTGCTTGGAAGTGAATCTTTATTGTTTTCCAATTTTGAAATTTTCTAATACAAGTATAAGTTTTGGTTGGTAAAATTAATATCATTAAAATTTTAATAAATTTTGTACTGTTTAACCACTAAGTAGAACTCTCAACAAAAATCTGAAACTGCATCAGAATCATTATCGTCATTGTAATTATTGCTGCGATTCCAAGTAGTTACCCCCCAAAAGTGCCACAAGAAACTTAGATATCTGCACGTTTCATCAAGTCACGCCATATAATACACACTAATTGAAATTGACTTTTGTAAAGTGTAATAATTAAAAATTAAAAATTTTGTACTGCCAACTTCAATATAAGTTATTAAGAATAACTCAAAAACTATTAGTATGACCTTTATCAACGAAAAAATTCACATGAATGCACAGCGGGAATTAAACCGCGCATTCCTTTTCGAGGCGGCGTTCGTGTGAAATCCTCCTCCAGAGCTTCTTTCACCTGTCTATCCTGTGACTTGTACATTAAGTTCTTCTCCGCGCGATTTTGGCTTGCCTTTTGCAAGTATTGCAGCTTGTCCTTGCCACTCTGTTACCGATTAAATCCATTTTTCATCTTAAATGCTTACGAAATATTTCGCCCATCGCCATTCAACCTTTGGCCGTGTGGAAAACCTCTACTTTGTTTTGTTCCTTAATTCCGAGTTCCTTAGTCTGTGAGTTCAGTGAGTTGTTTCCTTACTGTTTGGTAATGAATTTCCCCACATAGCCTATGATTAATAGAAAAACGGTTGATTTAAAATAACATTTGTAGCGTAAATAACTTTGTATTGATTGACAGAGTTGTTACTTCCAAAAACTAACAAAACTAAAAAACTAACATATCAATGATCAACTCTAGGGTTATTGTGAAACGCTGACATTTAAATTGGAGCAACGTAAGGTACATATTATGTAATAAAAAAATATATTTATTATTTACTTATTTTATAAACAAATCAAAGACGTTGACTTTTGACTCACAAGATGTCATATGTGATATTTATATTATGTCAATCGATAATGACCTCACTTCATTCTGCACGCTTTATGACGTCATTAAAAAGGTGGAATAGATGACAATTAGTTTCATAAGTTTTCAATAAAAAATGCCAAATATCAAGAAAGAGGATATAAATTAACAAAATAAAAACGGTTTTAAAATAAGCATCGCTATTTAGGTTTCCGTACTCAAAGGGTAACCAATGCGACCATAATACTAAACCTCCGCTGTCCGTCCGTCGTCCGTCTGTCTGTCAGCGGGCTGTATCTCATAATCCATAATAGGTAGACAATTGAAATTTTCACATAATGTGTATTTCTCTTGCCGTTATAACGACAAATAAAAAAAATAATAAAAATAAAATTAAAGGGGGCTCCCCTGTTACGGCCTACGGCTGCTCCCACAAAGATTCAATCCTCCGGGGCCCATCAGCGGAGTTTCAACAAACAGACGTAGGTCGGGCCTCAATATGGCCGCGTGGAATTTCCTATCACAATAAACTATATGGGAGAAAGCTAGAAACACATAGTACTTACCATTATCCGAAGCTAACTTCGAAACCAAGGCTTGGACAGGCCGTGAGTGTGTGTAATAGTGGATGGCGAGTAGTGTACAGAGAGGTGTAAATGTCTGCGACCTGAGCAAGCTTAGGCGACCAGCAGCGGCCGAGTTCCAGGCTGCCCCAAAATGCTGCATCTCTCCAGCAGGCTTCAGCGCCGGACCACTTCTTTCTTCACTGTCACTACTCAGTCTCTCAGCGTCGGCGTACATTTAACTAACTTCAATTCGCCTAATTCCACACTCATCACAGAATCAAACACGTGATATCCGACACGGCAAGGACAGTAGCACAAAAATCGACTTTGAATGTCCCGGATTCCCTTATCACAAATTATAAATTCGGCACCAGAATAACACGTCGCGCCAGAGTCAAAATACGCCTCGTTGACACGCAAATTAATCTAACTAAGCAACCAAAACACAAAAGGGGCACTAAACGCGCCGACACAATTATAATGATATCTTGACAATTAACCGGAAGAAGCTCTCAACTAGGAATGCCCGGCTCGAATCTTAGACCGTATATCTACTAGACGCGCGTACACTATTCCGCACTCTCGCCCGAGTTAAATATCGCACAATTCACATATCTACGTGACGAAGAAGCACGTACTTCATCTAGCTATCTAGATCCACGACGGGTCTTGAATTTCGCTAAGAGAGCCGCACGAGCTCCCTGCATCGTGTCTGGCGGGGCACCGACGTTTTGCCCACGCGTCGAGCGACTGCCCACGCGTCGAGCGAGCGACTCCCACGCGTCGAGCTCGGTCGCCCCACCTCGGCGCTTATCTCACCTACATACCATCGGGTGAGGCGCCAGCTTGAACGCAATTGGTTGGCGGTAAACATGACCAAATTTGGGCATAAACATCCCCTACTAGAAACGTGCTTTACGATGGTGCGAAACCATTCATGCGCGAGTCCGAATCGCACTTGGCCGGCTTTTTTTCATTGTTTTCTAATTTGAGTACAATACGGGTGGTGTAATATTGATTTGCGTGTTAATTTAAATTTCATTAAATATTTTTCAGAAAAAATATAAACACATGAGTAATTTAAATAAAACATGAGTGTTGACTCCATTTTCGTATAATGTTAAACACATTATACTAAAATGGAGTCCATACTCATTACATTATATACATCACTTTAGTGATAATACTCTTGATTGAGCCTACTAATCCTACAACGTTTGTGCTTGAATTGGTTGACTAATTTAGTCAAACAGGTGATTGGAACATGTCAGCGAATATGGATTAAATCATCAAATAATTATCTAATAATGTCCTCCAGACCGAATTTTGCTAACGGCGGCCTGTCGAAATGCAAACTAGCTACCTACGATAGACTGAATTGTAGTGCGCGAGTGTGTGCGCAAGCCCAGGTGCATTCTCTATTATTTTGAACAGTGGTAGAGCCACGCGGCAGCTTTTGCTGTCGCACGGATGGGCCGGTTCAAACCGGGGTGTTACCACGACCTCACAGAATAACAGCGTGAAGTAGAGGTTTACATCTGCGTTTCGCTTGGTGAAGGCAGGTGGCCGGAAGCCCTTTTTACTGGAAATGAGGCATTCCATTTTAGTCCTCACGGGTGACAACGCATCTGCATTTTGATTCGCAAACAAGGATAGTTGTAGATGTCTATGGGCCGCAGCAACCACAATCGCGTGGTATTTTCTTTTAGGCATAACAACTAAGCCCCGGATAAAATATTATTGTTTTTCGTAACGACTTCATGTAACGATAGATCTAAAGTTAAAGCATCTTGGACACGATGTGCTTTCAATCGATAAAGCATTAGGCCATAATGTCGAAATTTACTGCGATATCCGCTGAGATAAGATTCGCCGTATCGCTGTTGTTTACGATAAAATAAAATTAAGAAGCAAAGTAAATTGTTTTCTGCTGACTTCCAAAAAGGAGACGGTACTCAATTCGATTGTATGATTTTGTTTTTTTCATGTTTGTTATCTCATAACTTTTTACTGGGTGAACCGATTTCAATGATTCGTTTTTTATTTGAAAGCTGGTACTTCTTGTGTGGTCCAATTTTTTCATTGATAAAGGTCATACTAATAGTTTTTGAGTTATTCTTAATAACTTATATTGAAGTCGGCAGTACAAAATTTTTAATTTTAAATTATTACATTTTACAAAAGTCAATTTCAATTAGTGTGTATTATATGGGGTGACTTGATGAAACGTGCAGATATATATGTTTCTTGTGGCACTCTTTGGAGGCAACTACTTGGAATTGCAGCAATAGTCACTGTTACGGCCCACAGCTGCCCCTGCAAAGTTCGCCTTGGCTAGGGACCATAGTAGCCTCCTCGATGGGCAGCCGAGGGTTCGGGCCCAAGGGGCCTTATGGAAAAATGACCTATCATACTACACAATATGGAAAAGGCGAGGTAAATAAATAGTACGTACCTGGATCCGAATCTAAGACCGCCCCAAGGCTCGGTCAGGCCGTAGGTAGAGTAGATGCAAGTGAAGTGGTGTTTAGTGGTGTGTATATGTAGGTGACCTGGCCCAGCTGAAGTGACCTGACAGCGGCCGGTTTCCATGCTGCCCCACAATGCTGCATCACTCCAGCAGGCGTCCACAATGGGCAATTTCTTTCTTCATTTCACTATTTCAGTATCTCAACTTTATTGTACATTTATCTAACTTCAACTCAACTAATTCAACGTTCATCGTAGAATCGAACACGTGATACCCACCACAAGTAACGAACAGTAGTTCAAAGTTCAAAATTCAATGTCCCGGATTTATTTATCACCTAATTACGAATGGGGAACTAACGCGATATCTTCATGAGTCACACGGTTCAGCGTTACAAACACAACTAAGCTCCTTCGTTCGATATGAAATAATACGTCGCACTAAGAATTCAAAACCAACCTAGCTGACACGCAAACTAGCTACAGAGTCAACACACAAAAGGCTCTTAACGCGACGGTATAATTAAACAATGATTTCCAAAACAATCAACCGGGCGACGCCTCGAAAAGGAATGCGCGGTTCAATTCCCGACCGTATTTCTACTTGGCGCTCGCGCAAATTCCACGTCACACGAGCAAGTTAAATATTGTAAAATGCACTTCAACACGCAATCACTATATAATTGGCGCAATTACTTTCAAACGAAATTACTTTAATCAGTCAAATACAATACAAGCCTCTTGTCACGAACTTAAAACCTAGACACACTAAACCGAGGCGGTTTTCACGAAACCACAATTACGTAGCGAAGTAACGCGCACCAATTCTAAAAATCTAGACTATAACCCAAAACCGGTCGCGCGAAACTTCGGCAGCGGCCACCGAGACACGCTAATTAACTGCACTGCTGCCCGCGAGCCACCGTCTCTCGCGTCAAACGCTGGGAAGCTGCCTTCCGCTGCCCCCTCCCCGCGATACGCGTGGCACCTGGTACCATCGGGCGATTCTTTAAGTCGAACGTGATTGGATGCCGTTTCAAATGACCATATTTGGCCTAAACAATCACAATGACGATAATGATTCTGATGCAGTTTCATATTTTTGTTGAGAGTTCTACTTATTGGTTAAACAGTATAAAATTTATTAAAATTTTAATGATATTAATTTTACTAACCAAAACTTATACTTGTGTTAGAAAATTTCAAAAATGGAAAACAATAAAGATTCACTTCCAAGCAAACCGATATCCGTGATATGTAAAACAAATTAAGACAGACACTCGGTTATATTTTCCCATATATTTTGAACAAACAGCAAGAGGCGGTAAATTGATTCTATTTGAATTGATACCGACTCGAAAAAAATAAGACGCGTTGTTATAAGCTTAAAGATATAAACCAGAATTGACAGGCTTACCAATTCAAAGAGTTTCTGGGTTATGTGAGGAATTCATATTTTGTATCGAATAAAAATGGCAAACGGGCACACAGTCTACCTGATGCTAAGTTGATGCTGAGGTCCATAAACATCTTCATCTATCTTCAATAACGTATCAAAATGCAGATGCGTTACCCCTGAGGACTAATATGGAATGCCTCATTTTCAGAAAAATGATCTACGGTAAACTTGTTCATAAATACAAACAATAGATAAATTTTGTAAATGCATACATAATTCTTACTTGATTAGTTACTTCCAAAATTAATATTTGATAATTCGTATAATCTACGACTTCTTTGAAAGTAGGGAAATTAGGAATAGGGAACTGGAACCCAAAGGGCCAGCAGGTGGCCGACTTCATGGAGAAAGAGGGACTCTTTATGATGAACTCTTTCTCCCAGAAGCGACCCCACAGGAAGCGGACCTGGTCGAGCCCCGATAGTTCGACAAAAAATGAGATTGACTTCATTATGACGACCAGACGACAACTGCTCAGTGATGTCTCAGTGATCGCGAGGGTGAATACCGGCAGCGATCACTGAATGGTTAAAAGCAAACTGAACTTAAACATTAAGTTGGAGAGGTCTCGTCTAATAAAGTCAACGCTCCGTCACTCTCGTGCTCTAATCCAAAGTCCCGAAACCTTTCAGCTCGAGTTACAAAACCGTTTTCAGTGACAAGAAGACTGCAATGAAGTAGACGATATGTATATGCACCCTGAGGACTGACGAGAAGATCCTGGAGCTGGAAGAAGAGAAAGACAAGTTGCGCTGGAATGTTATATGATTATCCAAAGTCCGAAGAGAGGGGGAGGACACGGTATTCTTTGAATCCGGCAATTTGTTCTATCACCGGGAGGGCGACCATCTGTCCCAAGGAGGTGTCGGATTTATCGTCCACAAGTCTCTCGTTAACAACGTTGTAAATATTGGGAGTGTGTTGACGAGGGTTGCGCACCTTATAATCAGAATCACGAAACGGTATTCGCTGAAGGTCATACAGGTTTACGCACGAACCTCGGCACATCCCGATGAGGAGGTGGAGGAAATGTATGTGGATATCTCTAGAGCCATGTATTCCTCTAAAACCCACTATACGGTGTTAATGGGAGACTTCAACGCAAAACTAGGCACAAGAGAGAACGATGAGCTGAAAGTAGGAAATTGCGGAATAGGGCAATGGAAACCAAGGGGCCAGCAGCTGGCCGACTTCATGGAGAAAGAGTGACTCTTTATAATGAACTCTTTTTTCCAGAAGCAGCCCCACAGGAAGTGGAAATGGTCGAGCCCCGACGGTTCGAAAAAATTAGATAAACTTCATTATGACGACCAGACGGCAATTGTTCAGTAATGTCTCAGTGATCGCGAGGGTGAATACCGGCAGCGATCACCGAATGGTGAGAGGCACACTGAACCTAAACGTTAAGTTGGAGAGGTCACGACTAATGAAGTCAAAGCTCTGTCCCCCTCGTGCTCTAATCCAAAGCCCCGAAACATTTCAGCTCGAGTTACAAAACCGTTTTCAGTACCTAGAAGATTGCAATGCAATGGACAATATAAATGACAAGCTCGTGGAAACTGTCCATGCGGTCGGAGCAAGTTCTGTAAGACCCGCCGCAGAAGAACACAAAAACTCTCCGATCACACTCTTAATCTCATGGCTGTTAGATGGGAGATGTAGCTACATTCTTCAACAGATTTGACAGCATACAGAAAACTGAACGGACAGATCTCCAAATGCATGCGGCGGGACTTACGCAACTTCAATACAGCTCGTCTATAAGAAGCAATCGAGCGGAACCAAGGATCCAAAGTCTTGGCCAGAGATCTGTCTGCCAGAAAGAGCCAACTGTCAAAGCTGAAGACAGAATGTGGCAGCATTGTTTCCGGTGCACCTGAGATTTTGAGTGAGATTGAGAGGTTCTATGGGCAGCTGTACACGTCATCGTTGGAACCACACGCGAGTGTGAGTAACGATCCAAGAGCGAGTCTTATACGACATTATTCCGATGATATCCCGGACGTCAGTCTGAGCGATATAAGAATGGCTCTTCAGCACCTTAAAAACGGCAAGGCCCCAGGCGAGGATGGAATTACAGCAGAGCTTCTGAAATCGGGTGGAAAATCGGTACTTGAAGTCCTTCAGAAGCTCTTTAATTCCGTACTCCATGGTGGAATTACACCGGAGGCGTGGAGCAGAAGTGCGGTGGTCTTTTTCTTCAAGAAAGGCGACAACGCTCTCTTGAAGAATTACAGACCGATTTCCTTTCTGAGATGCGTCTACGTGCTGTTTTCGAGAGTCATTACGAATCGTCTCACGCGCAGACTTGACGACTTCCAGCCTCCCGAACAAGCCGGTTTCCGAAAAGGCTTTAGCACCATAGACCACATACAGACCCTTCAGCAAATTGTACATAAGTCAAGGATTTGTACAAAGGAGTACAATTTGCCACTATGTCTGGCGTATGTGGACTATGAGAAAGCCATTGATTCTGTCGAAATTTGGGCGGTGCTGCAGTCTCTTCAGCGGTGCCAAGTGGACTGTCGGTATATCGAAGTGCTGAAGTGCTTGTACAGTAGGGCTACGATGGCTATCCGAGTACAGAACCAGAGAGTACGAAAAGGTGTAAGACAGGGTGACGTCATATCCCCGAAACTCTTCACCGCTGAATTGGAAGACGTTTTCAAGCTTCTGGACTGGAAAGAATACGTTATCAACATCAATGGCGAGTACATCACTCACCTTTGATTTGTCCTTATAGCAGAATCGCTGGAGGACCTAAGCGCTACGCTCAATGACCTCAATAGTGCTTCCCAACCCTATCCGTTGGGAAGCACTATTGACGAACGAATAGGTCTTAAGATGAACATGGTCAAAACAAAGATCATTAATGTCCATGTCACACTTATGCCGGTAGTTTTTGGGAGCACTAAGCTCGAAGTTTTTGACGAGTATGTTTACCTGGGACAAATAATCCAACTAGGTAAGTCCAACTTCGGCCGAGAGGTCAATCGACGGATTCAACTCGGTTGGGCAGCGTTCGGGAAATTACGGCACATCTTCTCGTCAGGTATACCTCAAAACTGGAAAATGAGACTGTACAATCAGTGCGTGTTGCCAGTGATGACATACGGAACTGAGACGTGGTCCTCCACTGCTGGCCGGATGAGGAAGCTCAAGGTCGCTCAGCGAGCTATGGAGAGGGCTATGCTCGGAGTTTCTCTGCGTGATAAACTCAGAAATGAGTATATCCGCAGTAGAACCAGAGTGACCGACCTAGCCTAACGGATTAGTAAACTGAAGTGGCAATGGGCTGGCCATATAGCTCGAAGAACCGACAACCGATGGGGAAGAAAGGTTCTCGAGTGTCAGCCTCGTACCGGCAGGCGAAGTGTTGGGCGTCCCCCCACTAGATGGAGTGACGACCCGTTAAGATATGCAGGAAGTCGATGGATGCAGGTGACTCAGTACCGTGCTTTGTGGCATTGCATGGGAGAGGCCTATGTTCAGCACTGGACTTATGAAGGGCTGTAATAAGGATGATGATGATAATCTACGACTACGAAACGTGCTACGTGGTCTATTCAGAACCGAACAAAATACTGAAGAGAATTTATTAAAAAATAAAAAAACTTAGCAAGTCTTTAATATTAGACAATAGGAAAATTATTACACAAATTTATTATTATTTATTTTATTTTTCTACAGCAGGCATAATATATATATATATATATATATATATATATATATATATATATATATATATATATATATATATAAATGGGCATTTAGACGGCACCCAATCACGTTCGACTTGGAGAATCGGCCGATGGTGCCAAGTGTCACGCGTGTGGCGGGGAGGGGGCAGCGGAAGGCGGCTATCCAGCGGTTTGGCGCGGTCGGGCGAGACAGTAGTTGGAGTGGCTCGCTGGCAGCGGTGCTGTTAATCCACGTATCTCGGTTATCGCTGCAGAAGTTTCGCGCGACCTGTGTATGGTCTAGATTGTTAGATTTAGTGCTTGTTACTTCGCTACGTAATTGGGGTTTTGTGAAAACCGCCTCGGATTAAGTTGTCTAGGGTTTAAGTTCTTGACAAGAGGCTTGTATTGTGTTTGACTGATTAGTGTAACTTCTTTGAAAGAAATTGTGCAAATTATATAGTGTTGGCGTGTAGAAGTGCATTTTGCAATATTTAACTTGCTCGGGTGACGTGGAATCTCGCACGCGCGCGCCGAGTAGATATACGGTCTAGAATTCGAACCGCGCATTCCTTGTTTGAGGGCGTCTCCCGGTTGATTTGGAAATCATTGTTTAATTATACCGTCGCGTTAATAGCCTCTTGTGTGTTGACTCTGTAGCCAGTTTGCGTGTCAGCTAGGTTAATTTTGAATTCTTATTGCGGCGTGGTTTTTATTATCGAACGAAAGAACTTAGTTGTGTTTAACGCTGAACCGTGTGACTCATGATGAGCTCGCGTTAGTTCCCTATTTGTAATTTGGTGATAAATGAATCCGGGACATTGGATGTTGAACTTTGAACTGCTGTCCGTTACTGTGTTGGGTATCACGTGTTCGATTCTACGATGAATGTGGATTTAGGCGAGTTTAAGTTAGTTAAATGTACAATAAGGTTAATAGACTGAAATAGTGACAATGAAGAAAGAAACTATCCATGGTGGACGCCTGCTGCAGTAATGCAGCATTGTGGGGCAGCATGGAAACCGTCGCGCTGCCAGGTCACCTCAGCTGGGCCAGGTCACCCTCATATACACACCACTAAACACCACTTTACATGCGTATACTCTACCTACGGCCTGGCCGAGCCTTGGGGCGGTCTTAGATTCGGATGCAGGTACGTACCAATTATTTTCCTAGCCTTTTCCTCATTTTTAGTATGATAGATCATTGTTCCATAAGTCCCTTCGGGCCCGTACCCACGGCTGCCCGTCGAAAAGGCTACTATGAGCCCTAGCCCAGGCGACCTTTGCAGGGGCAGTTATGGGCCGTAACAATATATATATATATGTAAGAAGTATAATGGGTATAGTACAGAGACTGATTTTGTATTTAGGAATAATAATTAATTCGTTGACATGAATTAATTATCCAAGGAGTCGAGGATAAACTAGTAACGGAATGCGACAAGCGCATCGTTCCCCTTCAGACTCGGGTGATAATCAGTTTTGTTCCGGCAGTAAGCCCTACAAAACTTTTATCATCTTTATGTTAGATCGGAATGATTAGTCTGTAGCTTTTTCTACTTTCTCTTTTTTTTTACAAGTACTGTTTTCGCTAGTCCGGAATCACTATTCCCTATAGCAATATCACTGGACCGGCACAAAGCCCTGCAATGATAGTAAGAACTATTCTTTTTTCTTAACCTCTTTTTTTTCAGTACTATTTATGCTAGTCCGGAATCACTATTCCCTGTAGCTATATCATTGGACCGGCAAACGCCCTGCAATGATAGTAAGAACCACATTTTTTTTCTTACTCTCTTTTTTTTTCAATTCAGTATAGAACAGTTACAGACCAACCACACAAAAGTGGGGACGTAGTGACACGATAACACTTAAGTATGTAAACCAACAGCAACACGACACATATCCCAGTGCAGCACAGACCAACCTCCCTGCAACTTCATGTTCCTTTCCTGCACTAGAATAATTACTTCGCTAGAGTGTTGCAACGTCTCAAGTATTTTCTAGATGCACAGACACGGCTACCTCTAACTGTCGCACGTCCTCGTGCGGTTGACTGTGAACAGCATACGGTCTATCAGTTATCACCACCTGGTAACAGATATTAACTCTTGTTAAATATTACAACGGTCGACCATCCCAGACTTCATTTAAGTCTGGAACGCGCCGATATGGCTACCTCCAGGCAAACGCATTACAGCTTTTCGTTCTGCTGCGTTCGTGCCACATTCGCGCCAGCAAGCCGTCGCGCCGTACTAGCGTTAGCGAATCGTTGCACTGCTTTGCAAATTTAATAGAAATCGAGATAAATGTATTGCAAACCATGGAATTCCGAGCTTCCAAAATTCATCACATATTCTCTTAAGAAACGGCAACTGTATGACATTTGAAAACATTGCAAAAAAATAGAAACTATGTGTAGAGACAGATACCACAACATATTTCGAAGCGAAAGAGGCAACTGCGCAAAATCTACGAAAGCCGTCCATTTACAGCGCCAAAGTACCATTTGTTCGGCGGCCGCTTGAATTGCCCTGCCGTAAGATCAGCCGATAATAAACCGACTGTAGCGGTGTAGGTTCAATCTAACCAGCGCTCGGCCGTACCTGACCATGTTCGATTAGCCATCACAAGGTCTTCCTCATTGATCATTGTTGTAGAGTCTTCTACGAATCCCTTGACATCAAATCCCAATCTTGTCAACGATACAGTATTCGGATTAAACTGCAACACTGATCAACACATTAGAACACAAAAATGTCTCTTATTATTTTAAATTCACAGCGTCTTAAAGTTAATCCTTTATTGTAGTACAACCCTTAAACGTTTTGAACTTCAAAATACAGCAAATGATAATCATGTTTCGCGTGAACTATCAAATTACAACAAAACTTGAACAAGTTAATTAGAAAGCCTCTAACATTTCTTTTGACATTTGTTAACATATTTAGGTACGTCAAGAAATAATGAAAATACTTGCGGATACTTTTAATACAAATCAAACAAATTAAAAAAAAATTGCTTAAATAATTTCACTTTATCTTTATCTACACTTTAATGATACGACAATATCGTAAGTAGGACAGCAAATTTCATTACGGTATTTAACATAAGAACAGAATCATCAATGCAGAATGCATTATAGTCTTTCACAAATGTAATAATCCTCATACTACTCGAAGATTGTATGTGGGCAAAAATGGGGACTTTATCCCACTTCTGATGTAGGAAGTATAATGGGTATAGTACAGAGACTGATTTTGTAGTTAGGAATAATAATTAATTCGTTTACACGAATTAATTATCCAACGAGTCGAGGATAAACTAGTAACGGAATGCGACAAGCGCACCGTTCCACGTCAGAGCCAAGACTGTCCTAACGGCGGCAGCTCCGTCCGTTTTATACAAGCTATACGGGCGCCACCACAGGTGCAATGGTGCAGGTGTGCGGAGCACGTGTTATTTACAAGAATTCTGTCTAGCTACACCGACGCCGCCGCACGTGCAATGGTGCACGTGCCGTCATAAAACGGACGCCACCGCAGGTGCAATGGTGCAGGTGTGCGGAGCGCGTGTTATTTACAAGAATTCTGTCTAGCTACACCGACGCCGCCGTCATATATATATATATATATATATATATATATATATATATATATATATATATATATATATATATATATATATATATATATATATAGTATGCCTGCTGTAGAAAAATAAAATAAATAATAATAAAATTGTGTAATAATTTTCCTACAAAATGGTACTTGATGATTTATTATATTTACGCGAACACTACACATTGAATAAAAATATTTTTACGGATTTTATTGCGTTTTATTTAGCCAGGGTAGGAGCGGAGCGAGACGCTGGCTTGGACGGCGGGGGGATGTCTAGTAACATTAGTGGGACCTTGGCAGGGGCGGAGGCTGCGGGGTTGGAAACGGCAGCGGAAGTTGCGGGGGTGGTGGCAGATGCGGGAGCTGTGGGGTTTGAGAGAGCGGCAGGGACCGTGGAAACGGGAGGGGTGCGATTTTTAGCGGCGCGTTTACCGCCGCGCCTTGATTTTACTTCCGTGAGGTGTCTTCCTTCACTGTTCCGTCGGAATCCGCGGAGCAGCTACCGGATGAAGAGTCTGTGTGGGTGGCGGTCCTCTTCCGAAAGGACGAGGTTACAAGTCAAACCTCCCCGCCAGGAGGCAGGGGGGCAAGATCTGAAAGTGAAAAGCGGCGAAAAACTCACCAAAGTGACTGCGCTGCACAGCGTGAGCAGGAGAGCGGAGGTGTGAGAGCGAGAGGGAACTAACGTACGGAAACGATAGCACTTTCAACTTGAACACGTCCGCTCGAGAGCGGCGGCGCAAGGCGCAAGCGGAATCATGCCTCTTAGTCGCCTGTGCGATACTTTATACTGCTAAAACAAGTGGGAGACCTTCATTTGTTCATATTTCTACGTGTTATTATATATGTACATTATGTGTATCATTACAAATATATTTAATTAAATAAAAACAAAGAAGAGATTGACAAGTTGCGTTGGCATATTATAGGATTATCCGAAGTCCGAAGAGAGGGGGAGGACACGGTAATCCTCGAATCCGGCAACTTGCTCTATCACCGGAAGGGCGACCATCTGTCCCAAGGAGGTGTCGGATTTATCGTCCACAAGTCTCTCGTTAACAACGTTGGAAAGATCGGGAGTGTGTCGACGAGGGTTGCGTACCTTATACTCAGAATCACCAAACGGTATTCGCTGAAGGTCATACAGGTTTATGCACCAACCTCGGCAAACCCCGATGAGGAGGTGGAGGAAATGTATGAGGATATCTCTAGAGCCATATATTCCTCCAAAACCCAATATACGGTGTTGATGGGAGACTTCAATGCAAAACTAGGCACAAGAGAGAACGGTGAGCTGAAAGTAGGGAAATTTGGAATAGGGCAACGGAACCCAAGGGGCCAGCAGGTGGCCGACTTCATGGAGAAAGAGGGACTCTTTATGATGAACTCTTTCTTCCAGAAGCGGCCCCACAGGAAGTGGACCTGGTCGAGCCCCGACGGTTCGACAAAAAATTAGATTGACTTCTTTATGACAACCAGACGACAACTGTTCAGTGATGTCTCCGTGATCGCGAGGGTGAAAACTGATAGCGATCACCGAAGGTTAGAGGCATACTGAACCTAAACGTTAAGTTGGAGAGGTCGCGTCTAATGAAGTCAACGCTCCGTCCCCTTCGTGCTCTGTTCCAAAGTCCCGAAACCTTTCAGCTCGAGTTACAAAACCGTTTTCAGTGCCTAGAAGACTGCAATGAAATGGACGATATGAATGACAAGCTCGTGGAAACTGTCCATGTGGTCGGAGCTAAGTTCTGCAAGACCCGCCGTGGAAGAACACAAAAACTCTCCGATCACACTCTTAATCTCATGGCTGTTAGACGGGAGATGAAGCTACATTCTTCAACAGATTTGACAGCATACAGGCAAATGAACAGACAGATCTCCAAATGCATGCGGCGGGACTTACGCAACTTCAATACAGCTTGTATTGAAGAAGCGATCGAGCGGAACCAAGGCTCTAAAGTCTTTGCCAGAGATCTGTGTGCCGCAGTAAGAACCAACTGTCAAAGCTGAAGACCGAATGTGATTAGTAAGCTGAAGTGGCAGTGGGCCAGTCATATAGCTCGAAGAACCGACAACCGATGGGGAAGAAAGGTTCTCGAGTGGCAGCCTCGTACCGGTAGGCGAAGTGTAGGGCGACCCCCCACGAGATGGAGTGACGACCTGGTAAGACATGCAGGAAGTCGATGGATGCAGGTGGCTCAGGACTGTGTTTTGTAGCATTCCTTGGGGGAGACCTATGTTCAGCAGTGGACTTATGAAAGGCTGTAATGATGATGATGAAAAACAATTTATCGTACAAATCAATGGTTCTATGGAAAATCATTTATTCATTATTCATTGATTAAAATTGCATTATTTTTATTTTGGTATCGACAATATTATAGTTTCAACAAAACATCAGTTATATTTTTCTAATAAATCATCATTATTATTTTATTTCTGCATTACGTACGTAAAAAAATATATTTTTTTAAAATAATTACTTCTTTTCCTTTTAAACAATATCATGTATGAACGACTCATAATTTTAAATTTATTAAGATATTTTTCTCACCTTTAAAGAAAAATTCGTGAATAAAACACTTAAAAGTTAAATTGACTTCACTATTATTACTAATTGAACACTGTCTGTGTGTTATTCCGCCAATGTCTCTAGTTTTATTGCGCTTTCGTGTGCAAGCTTGCCATACATTTTAATTTGTTCTTCAAAATAATAGTTCCATTTATCAAAATATTTTTTTTTGCTTTTGCGTCAAATAAAGAAAACATTAAATATTTTCGACTTGTATTGATCTGCTTTCTTTTAAATAACTGTGTATTATTTATATAACTTTTTTGATTCTCATTCACCAAAATGATACATGATATATTTTACAGACATAATAAACGTATAGTATAGTATACCTTATGGACTCGAAAATGCAAAAAAAAAAATGAGAAAAGTTTAGCTATATACCATAAATTTAAATAAAACTAGTTTTTGCGAATTTTATCGTGAATATTAACTTATTTTATATACCCGACGTTTCGAGTATTTTACAGCACCCATGGTCACGGGGGGGACTGAGGTGTTTGACATCCTAATGTTATAGTTAACCACGGCTAATTTTTGTTCCGATCTACATACTTTAAAATTGACATTATTCTACTTTGGTGTTTATTTAATGTTGTGCCACATGCCATCAATTTTAAATCAAAAATGAAGTAATATCGCTAACTAATTATTATAAACCGAATTAAATGTAATATGTTTGCACGACATTACGCATAATAAAGGAGACGGTCCAAAATTGTATGAAGCGTAGGCCTAGTTTATGTACTAGTATGGAAATAAGTTAAAATGAAATATTAAACCACTTTTGATCATTCAAATTCACGAATTTGCCTTAATTTCAGTGCAATTAATATTTATTCTCACCAAAAACTGCAACACTAATGGCGAATTGAAGTCGTTTTGATTTGACGTTAGCTGTCATCTCTGATATCACCTATAGCCATAGATTAATGATAAGACATCGCGCGGTCAGAGCGCAAATGTAAAAGTACTACCTAATTCCAGACAAGAAGATTGTTGAGATAAATCAACGGTGTCTACACACAAAATTATATCATTGCATTCATTAGTGTGTACTAATGCACACTTCAGTGCCAGGGGCATCCAGGACATTTTTGTTTTACATGGGGAAATGGAGCCTAAGTGTTTTGTTAGCTTTTACAAAAATTATGTGCCAGATAGCTCAAAGCCGAGATTATATGTGAATAGAGGGTAACTCCGTTTCTCTACCCTAAAAAATTCACCCTGAGATACTACTTTATTACACTAATAATTAAGAATATATTTAACTCATTTTACTTTAGAGTGGCTGTTTTAAGGTGGATAAACAGAATAATCTTGAATACTAATTTCTGTTCAGGTATATGTGTCTATCTGGGCTGCTGAAGTGCTAGAGTACAATCATAGATAATATATTTGTTATAATATGGTACATTACAGTTGTTACAAAAGAATTCGCATCCTAAATACGTTTCCGGCGTACAAATATTTTCATATAACAGGTCCTCAGCGTGTCGGAGTATGCCTTGAGCCTTGACAGACATTTAAAATCTGGATAATGTCATAACAAAGGTGAACAGTCCTATAAGTTATAGAAAGTGAAACATTAGGTCAATCATGTTTTGGATACTTAAGGTAATATAAATAATACAGCTTAATTTTTAAATTTTTTTATTTATTTATCCTACTTCGAAATTCTCTCTTAATAAAATGCCATCCAGAATTGAGGCCGGTGCGGTTATGGAATTTTGATACCGAGCCCAACACAAATACCAAGCAGCGGTCATTATGTGGGCACAGCAACCCACTGTCTGTTATCCAGAAGTGCAACTGCAATAATAACCTGCAATCATCTCATCCCAACTTGTCCCTTGTCTCGCCAACAGTATATATGTATAATAAGCTCTGTCCGAGTGATGGTGAGATTTTATACGGCCGCTTATTAAAACAGAGTATAGTTGGGGTGATATTAATCGGGTTACAACTTATCTGCTACCCCGTCTTCGTTGACACCAATATACAATATACTCATAATATTGGCATTAGGGCGCTGAAGTTCATTTTCATGATTTGTGCCGACAGATAATTCTCGTAATACGTTTGGAAAACATTGTGAACATATTGGTGCATTTTCATCCATCTAGAACAAAACAATTTTACTTTAATAAACTATCTATATTGCAGAAGCACATTTTAGACAGTGCAACATGTTTTAACAGGTGAACTGAAAGATAATTACATCATATTAAGCATTGAGTTATATGTACTACGTACTAGAGAAGCCATCCCAAACAAAAATTGTGCCCTACTCTATGTCTTCGCGCATGCGCGGGAGTAGTAGTCGCGCATGCGCGAAGACTTTAATTTAATATAAAATAAGGTATTAATATAAAATAAATATAAGAATTTAATATAAAATATCTTAATTTAATCTAAACAAACATATTTCTAAATAAAATGTAATAATAATTATTTTATGGAATTCACAAATCTTCAATTTACGCAATATTTAGTTTGTATGGATTGCACTACAGTTCAGTTGAACATAGTCAATGTTCGGAATGGCTTCTCTAGTACGTAGTACATATAACTCAATGATATTAAGATTTTGCAGCCATTATGAACTTATGTAGAAATTAATAATTATTAACAGACTACAGATAGAAGCATGTCATTAAAATGCGTTTAATAGCTTAAGGAAACATCTTTTTTTAATACATACCTGCTTACTGATTCAAAATGTGATTCTACAGAATACAGATGTCCGATATCAACGAAATCGAGATCTCACGTAAATAATTAAGTCCATAAAACAAAAGCAGAGTCAAGAAGTCGTAATCCAAAGTCCAAATCTCCAAAGAAATCCACAATTAACATAGATAAATATATATGTAGCAAGCTACAGATACGACAGTGACTTTTAGTCAAGTTTCCCAACTATGCCTTTTGGCGCTGCAGTCGCCCAGTTTGACAGATGAGTGATAAAATAAAAAAAAATATAGCTTAGGGATTGCAAGCACACATCCTTCAAATCATCGATATCGATATTTAGCGATGTTCTTATTTTATCGATATCAACGTAACGACGCATTATATAGTTATATTAAAATATTACTTAATGAAACAATTTTGGTACATAAACATTTATTTTTTATTCAAGCACACCAATACCATATACATACACACGTAATCTTAGGATTAAATTAAAAGTACATTGGGTTATATTAAAAATGTACATAACATTGTATATAGGCAGAATTTGACGAAAACAGAGCAATATTTATTGTTCATTAGATAAAGCAAATAGCAAATTAAAGAAATTAAACCACAGGAATCATATTTAATCATAGTGTAAGTAATATTTTACTTTACAAGTTACTTTTTATATTAATTTTAAAACAGCTACAATTCAAATGGTTATGAATTAAAAGAGTACCTTCCCTGTATAAGATAAAGAACTTTTCGCTAGGGTATGCCAAATTATTATTTGGTCTATATTTCAGTTACAAAATTTCAATATTTTATTATTGCCAATTTTATATACCAATTGTGCCCGTGTAACCTTATTAATATATTGATGAAAGTTTTTTTACAATGAAAGCATGCTTATTATATCCTAGCCAGGAAAAACTCAAAGTGCTCAATATTTTACTTTTAACATTACTTCTGATACAGCTATAATTCAAATACTTATGAATAAAGTGAGCATCATCCCTGTACAAGATAAGTAATTTTTCGGTAGGGTATGCCAAATTATTATTTTTCAACAATTTATGCTCTAGATTTTATGTAAGAGTGAATATTTGTCTCTGTACTGCTGTTTTGATGCAATCCTTACAAGGAATACCTTTCGATATTTTCCGAAAAATGTATCCAGCAGTATAAGCTGAGCAGTGGTATTCAATTTTTTCCATGACTACATCACCCACAAGCAATTTTTCTCTTGAAGTTGCTTGTGAAGAGGACAGGAGAGCTAGCAAAACATTAGGAGTGTTTTCAGAGTAATTTTCTTTATAATTATGAACATTTTTGAAAAGACCGCTAACATTTAATAATGTGTCTCCATAATCCTCTTCGCAATTAGAGAATTTCAAATGTGGACTAACCATGTTAGATAATATCAGATATTTAAAGGCATATATAAATATGTTTGCATCTAGGTCAACATTTCTATAATCTATGACTATTATACATTCAAAAATAAATTTCTAAAGGGTCTTGGCTAATATTTTTGTGATAATAATATTCTACATTATACTGTTCAAATAATAATTATCAACAAGTTTACAGTAACAAGTTATCCTTCCTTGTTGGGATGGCCCTCGCACAAGTCGAGGTTTTCCTACTTGGATAGCATGTTTGCTACTATATAGCATGGTGTCTACAAAAATCATTTTTTTTTAATTTTGTTAATGGCTTCAATCCAAAAAGTGTGATGTTGTAAATTTTGTTTAACCACTTGTCTTAACTTTCCTCTTTGCACATCAACCGGGTAGCCATTGACATTGTCAGTGTGTCGAAAAATTCAACAACTTCTGCTGTTGAGGCCATTGTTGCGTCAGAGTTTGCATAATGAAAATAATCTGAAAAAAAATATTTTTAATTTAATTACTTTTACAGCTATTGCACCTGCAAGTATTTCACCAAAAGACATTTCCTATTTGCTTACAACAGACTTTGTTAACTTTTATACAATTGTAGTGTGGCTCACGGTATCCACTAATGTAATATCAATTATAAATTTAATGTAGTAATAAACAGCACTTGGCAGATACAGGTTGTCTCATTTAATAACGTCATTACATGGCGACCTTGAGAGGCGAGCTGGCCACCGATAGTAATAAACTCATAATAAATATAAGACCTAATAAATACACACATTACCAAAATGAGGAAAATATTACATAGTGCTTACTAATCCGTAAAAAGTGGCAGTGGGCCGGCCATATAGCTCGAAGAACCGACAACCGATGGGGAAGAAAGGTTCTCGAGTGGCAACCTCGTACCGGTAGGCGAAGTGTAGGGCGTCCCCCCACGAGATGGAATGACGACCTGGTAAGACATGCAGGAAGTCGATGGATGCAGGTGGCTCAGGACCGTGCTTTGTGGCATTCTTTGGGGGAGGCCTATGTTCAGCAGTGGACTTGTGAAGGGCTGTAATGATGATGAATGATGATGATGATTACATAGTGCCATAAAAAGTTTTGGGAACAAGTTGTAAATAAATATTTATAAAATAAAGTAAAAAATATAAAATAATGAGGCAAAGAGACAGCTAAGAAGACTTGAGACGAGAAAAGAGGATTCCTTTTTAATAGGATAAGGGTGACAAACGAGCACACAGTCCACCTGATGGAAGGTGGTTGCTGTGGCCCATAGATATTTATATCTATCCTTGATTACTAATCAAAATGCAGATGCGTTGTCACCCGTGAGGACTAAAATGGAATGCCTCATTTCCAGTAAAAAGGGTCTCCTGTTCTCTACACCCACCATACGAAACAACAGCATTAAGCTGCTATTTTACGCTGGTATTCTGTGAAAGCGTGGTCCATTGGTTTAGTTGTAGCACGAACCATTCGTGCTACAACTAAACCACTAATATAGCTGCAGCATGGCTCTACCGCTTAAAAAATTGATGGCAGAGATTACTTTTTTTTACTCAGGTTAACTTTCAAAAAGAAGGTGACAGGCATCATCATAAACTCTCACAAATTTTAAGTGATATAAACAAAAGTTGTACTTTAACCTTTACTTTTCTTATTCGTCTTTGCCTTCTATCATTATCTCTGTCTACGTCTATAATGTGTGGTACTTATATATTGCTTTCACAAACATGTATATTGTATTTCTTTACCTGACTTGTTTTGTGTGGTGTACAGTTTAGCTTAGTATCTACTTAACTATCTATTATATTGATAGGTTTAAGCGGACGGCATCCTTGAATTCCTTAGTATATTTATAGAGTTAATTTTAGCACTAACAAAGTTTGATTGTTACAGTGCCATTTGTTAATTTAAGGGCAACCTGTTATTGGCAATACTACATTACACATAGTTATAAGATATACAATTTGTAAGGCTGTTGGTTTTCTTAATAAAATAAATAAATAAATAAAAAAAATATTGGTTGAGAAGATATAAATTGAAGTACACAGTGGTATTCACATAGGGAATTTTAACATTATCAAACCAACCGTGGAGTAAAACAAATAAGAACACAATTATAAATTATGTTTCTAAAAAATTCTCGAGAATTTAATCAAGTGATCAGTTTTAGGAGAACTGAATTTTTGTGTTTTATCCTATAAGAAAACAGGAAAAATGTTAATTTCAATCTTTTACCATTACTCATTTTTTAGATGGAAAACTATTAACACAAAGGAAGTGCTACTTGTATATTCATATCCTTATTATTTAAGCTTCATTATTTTGATATCAATGTGTAATGAAAAGTAAATTATGTGATTTATTACATAATATTTTTTTAAGGTCGAAGATTATTTTATAGTATATTTTAAGTGGCTTAGAATATTCCATAAAGAAATACAATTTTGTTTCTAAAATTTGTAAACCATTTCACATTTTGAATAACTCCCAGATCTAGGTACAATTTAAATTAGAAAAGTTAAGTTCCATCTGTATAGGATTTCTCTGTACAAAACATTAATTTGATATAGTAATTAATTGTAATTCTATACCTGATTTACCTAGTATTAGCAAAGATATTAGTAAAAAAAAATGTAATTTATACCATTTTTCTTTCAAAATTTCCGATAGGTCTTTATTTCTTGACAGGCATTGGGCTTTAACAAGTCTGAGAAACTGAGTCACCTAAAGTTTTAGTTGCAATCTTTGTCAAAATTTTAACCAATTTTCTCTTCTTTGATACTATTTTCTTCATCAATGTAACCTGTAATGAAATAAAAAAAATAATTAAGTACTATATTCATATTTTGTAACTGAATGATAAACATAAAAATATTAATTTATTATTTAGAACTTTTGATGTGTTTGACTTGTTTTGACCATCCTATAAAAGCCCTTGCATTTAGAATAAGATTCGTTCTCATCATAGTAATGTAATCACGTAGTTAAGGAAGTCAGTATTGCACTGAATTAATTTTAATACATTACTGTAATGTAATAGTTATTAAATGTTATTGAGATATATTTGTAGTTTTTAAAAAGCTTCACCACCACTCCCAAAACTTAACTGGCGCAGCCAGCTCACAGCTTACAGCTGAGTTCAAGTACACTCAAATTGGTCTTGTCCACAGTTCCGGATATCCTCAAACCAAATAAGTTTGTTAAATCAGGAGCTGAAGAAACCTTCCTATTCAGACAAGAGGAGATCTACAGGTAGACGTGGCAGTGAGCGGACTGTAAATAAAGCGTTTTACTATCCTGTCTCATTGTAGTTATTTCCTGTGGTTATTTCTTTATGGCTCTGTTGTGACTTTTGAACTAAAATCGTTGAAAGTTATTTGATTTCTGCACAAAACTTGGCAGTTATTTATTAGGTAAATATTATTATAAAGAAAAATAAAATGGATTAAATAAAAATAATGTACTTAATTATAATCTTAACATTTTCACTGTCCGGTTGGCAGACACAATAGTAAGACAATAGCAGTGCCCTATATGTAGTGCACGGGACAACAAAAGGGTTAAGAAGTGCTAAAATTATAGAAAGAGACAGACATATTTTTGTATACATGTATTGATTTTTAAATAAAAATGGAACAGAGAAGAGAAAAAAGTATGTCACTTTCTTCAAATTAGACCTAAGGATCTAAAAAAGTTTGATCAGCATGTTTGATGGCGATCAAAGTATTTCAAGTTTATTTAATATATTATAAAATTTTTTATGGCATCAACAAGATTATACATACAAACTAAATAATATTATATATAACAATTACCTTATAGGATAAGATGCATCTCTTTTTAAGTGAAAGATTCTGGTGATTCTAGATCAAATTGAAACTGAATTAGAAAATATTCTTAGTGGTTTCAATACCTACTTAAAAAAAATTATAGTTAACCAACTTCACAATCCATACATAATAATTCACAAGGTTTTAGATATTCATTCGTTTTGCAAATAATTTTAATTAGATTTAACCACAACATCAAATTTAGAATTACATGTAGCAGAAAACAATTCCTATGGCCTTATAATATTAATATTGGTGTGTTACTTAGAGATGGCCATCTCAGTGTAAGTGATGAAAAGTGGATTATAATTAAAGTTTCAGATTTAAATGTTTCGCATGAGCAGTTAGAATTTAATATTAATAGATACATGAACTTAAATACTTAAATAAGCATGTTAGAATTATTTTGACAAAAAAATCTCTAAACATTCAATTAATTATTATAATATTTCAAACTGAATTCGAAACAAATTCCAGTATTGAACAATTTGAACAGTTATCACCTTCATTTAGAGTCAAACAAGGCATTCTAAACTCCCTAAGATATATTATTAAGATTATTACTGGTGACTTCGATTATAAAGATGCTATAAAGTATGAAAATATGATTGGTAATTTAAAAATTCGTCAATACACACTAGTGAACAAGATTACCTTAATGAAATAAATAGAATCACTTGTTAAAATAAGTAACATTTATAAGAAATAATTTTATCAAGATTAATTCAAATTCAATTCTTGTGAATACAAGTAAAATAGTACAGGTAACATCTTTGAAAAAGATATATGTCATTGTTATATGCCTATCATTTCTTGGTTAGATGTTTTAAATTATTTTTAAATTTATAAATATCCTCCATTTCATGAAACATAGATCGAACTTTATTGTTGATTTTAAACAGTGTACCGAAAACGCTTTATCTAAGTAAAGCTGTCTGATGAAATTGTATAATTTTATTGTCAATTATTAAATAATCATTAAATATTTCAGAATTCGTTTTTATAAGGCCAGGTCAAGAGTACCCTAAACCGTAGAGCATGTATGAAGGGAATAACGATTGATTTATTTTTACACAATTTCCAATCAATCTACACTAGATGGAATGAAATCGAAACTTCTGTAATCTTTAGTAAATTAGGAATTTTACTTGTAGATATTGAAGAATTGTTAAAATCATTAAAATCAGTAGAGTTAACAAATAAATTTATATACCCCATAAGCTATAACAACTAAGTAAAAATAGAATAATGTATAAAATTAAGGGAAGTCAAATAACATTTGTTTTAGAAATAAATACTATACAGCCATCCTGTTACCACTCCCTCTAAACTATAATTTTAATTCTTTAATACCCATAACTACAAGTAAAAGGTTCTGAAATGGTCTCGCTCACTCAGTCTTGCAATTACAAGGCCCTATGTTCCTGCACTATGACGACAAGTCACAACTTGCACAAGTTGAAGATGCTTGTATGAATGCTTTAATGAGATTCCCAGATAGTACGAGCTCCTGCCATCCAGTACCAGCCGAAAAGCAGATCTATATAAGCATTTTGGACATTAGTGATTTAATAAATCTTGAATATTTCAATAACCTTAAAATAAGGAAAGTGAAATAAAATATACTGTAAAAAATTTATAAATGTAAAAAGTGTTGTGATCAGAAGATGTCAATTACATCATTATTTATTAAAACAAAACTAAAAATTAAACCATATTCAAGCGGCATCTTTGAAAATTTGTAATAAATTGTTGCTTTTTTGCAAGCTTTGTTCTAGTGATATTTTTATAACGATACATTTTCATAGCAAATATCTATATAATTTTTTGTCTTTCCATAGTTACAGACACAATTTTATTAAGTGACTGCCACTTTATACTATGTAGTTATAATTAAAAATGTTTGGTGAAATAATCACAAAGTGATGCAATGTTTTTTATTCAAAATGTATGGTTCAATACTTCATTACTGGAGTCCACTTGATTACCTATTTAGAAATCACAACTTTTAGCAGCCGAAACTTAAGTACCATGATAAGTAATAAAATTACTCGCCTGTTGCAGTCAGAGGCACGCCATGAGCTATTTAATCGTTAGTAAGCAAGCATGGATAAGAGTACCTATCGAAGTTTTCTGCCTAGTCAAGAAACGTTCTTTGGGAAGTTCAATGATCTAGGAATATTGTTGAATTTGTGAATACTGTGAAATACATCCACAAGTTTCTTAAATTATCGTTTTTAGGGAATCTGCACCAACATAGCACTTTTCGTATTCCGTTAAGATAGTATCATAGTATACAATATGCACACGACCAGCACAAAAACGGAGTATTGTTATTTTCACAAATAACGGAGGAAACTTTGCGTCCAAGATGTCAATGCAACATAAATGCGAGGAAATACATTTGCGCTAAACTCAGAATCAATATCGATAATTTTGAATTTTGTCAATTTGATTTGACATTAACACAATATGGCGTTTTAAAATGGCGTCCGTAGCCAGAGAACAAATTGCGACGGTAGCGCCAAGTTGCATAGAATGGAACTAAGCTGTCACGGGCCTGACAATTAAATACATTCACGAGTTCAGAACAAGTTCGGATTAAATAAAAATATCATTTGACAGAAATGACGTTTGACAAATAACCGTGTCTTTTTTGCTTTTTTATGACTGGAAGGGCACCATCTTGTAAAACCATTAAAAACTTGGGATTGCATTTTTATTTTTTGCAAGTTATTTAGTTTGATTTATTCTCTCATTTTATTTTTAACAAAATCCCTGAATTTTTCTCTATTTTACGGTATACTGTACATAGACTGGGCCAGAAATGGACCGTCTCCTTTGGAAGTAAAGACTAGAAACGAGTTGGCGGGTGACTCGAACTTTAGACTTAGTCGGTTTGAATAGCCTATCATGTAGAGGATGTCATGGAGGTCATGGTTGAATAGGGACAAAAAGTACTCATTACACTCGTATGGGGTCAAAATGACCAAAAACCAAAAAATTTGGGGGTGGCTCAAACTTCAGGCATAGTTAGTTTGAATAGCCTATTATGTAGAAGATGTCATGGGGGTCATAGTTGAATAGGGGCAAAAAGTTCTCATTACACTCCTAGGGGGTCGAAACGGCCAAAAACCAAAAAATTAAAAATTCTTATTTCGGCTATAACTCCGCCTCCTTCGGAGGTTCTTAACACAATATTTACTTACCGCATCCCACTTGTTAATGTCTCAAAATGATTTCTCTGTTGTACTTCTATTTTAAACAATAAATATGAATACATATATAGTGCCTGACTAATTATTGAGACGGGTACTCCCACGGGCAAAGCTTGTGATATTTTCAAGGAACTTTCCTCATAAAGCCGTATATATGATGCTTGTTTTGCATTATACAAGACTTAGTTGGCTTTGTTCCACATGTGTTACAGGTAGGTCAAAATATACAACTTAGCTTATAGCAAGTTAAGAGGTTAAAGATGATATGATGATAATCACCGATGATAAGTAAAGCCGTAATTTAATTAATTTTCCCACAGAACTTTTAATAATTTGAGCATATTGTTTTGTTGTTTAAATTTTATTGTCGCTTGTAAAGGTCTGTGGTCACCACTAAACTTGAAATTATTAAGAATTTCTATATTATTAATCTACTGTTTGTGAGAAGGCTATTATTATTCTTTTACATTAAAATACTAAATGCACCCATTGCCAAACCGTACATTGTTAATAGGCAATCCTGTCTGCCCAAAGCTTTTTAGGGATATAATTGGCATTTAGTGATAAGATTGCCCACATCGCTTTTCGTTTTTCTAGGTTTTTCTTATGAATATTTACTGAAGTTTCATTCTCAGAAGAACCTTATTTTAAAGAAATGAAATACTAATTGAAAAAAAATATTATATATGGAATCCAAACCACTAGTTACAATAAACAATAACCATCAACATATAGGCAGAGGTAAGGGTTGTCAAATTATTTGAGTCTTATGGCGTCTATAATTCCAGTTGACGATCTTTCCCTTACTATACTATTTTAAATGATATTAATTGTCAAATTGCGACAACCATAATTAAAGTGTACGTAAAATACTTAGATTTTCTATAATATTAATTTTCTAACATATTTCTATATGATGTCATTTTTTAATATCCTAAGAATAACAACTTTTTTTAGAATAGAATAGTTTTTTATTGAATATAGATCACATGTGTAATTCTTATTGAAGGTCATTTTTTACTTTACCACTGGTTCGAAAAAAACCTCTGTCCTGGGAAGAACCAGCAAGAAACCCAGCGGGACTTTTTGTTAAAAGCAAATTTTACATTAATGGTTGTACAAACTATATAAGTACAAAATTTATTTTAGAAACAGCTTGGAAGCGACCTCCTCATTCCCAGGGGTTATTATCAAACATGTATTCATTTATACTATAATAACCCTTTTTATACAGTTTCAACTTAACAAAACATTTTAACTTGGTAATAGAGAGAGCCTGTACACTTTCCGGGACCTTGTTGTAATAGCGTATACATTGCCCCAAGAATGAATTACTGACTCGATGGAGTCGAGTAACTGGTACTACTAGCTTGTGTCTGTTCCTAGTATTTACAGAATGAATATCACTTATTTTTGTAAAACTACTTTTATTTTTGTGTACGTACATTACATTTTCATAAATGTATTGAGAGGCCAAAGTTAATATATTAATCTCCTTAAATTTTTGTCGCAGCGACTCTTTAGGCTTTAAATCATAAATTGCTCTTATCGCCCTCTTCTGTAAAACAAATATAATTTCAGTGTCAGCTGCGTGTCCCCATAGCAAAATACCATACGACATTATGCTATGGAAATAGCTAAAGTAAACTTGTCTAGCCGTTTCAACACTAGTTAGACTTCTAATCTTTTTTACGGCATATGCTGCAGAACTAAGTCTGCTTGCTAGTTTTGATATATGGGGGCTCCACTGAAGCTTCGCGTCTAGTGTGATTCCAAGAAAAATGGTGGTATCTACAAGACTCAGTTTCTCCCCATTTAAAATTAGATTAGTATTTAATTGTTTGACATTTGGAGTCACGAATTTCATACATTTTGTTTTAGTGCCATTTAAATGCAAATTATTAACATCGAACCAATTTACTAATTTAGATATAGCATTATTTACTTCGTCATATTTTAGTAACTGTCGACTTAATTTGAAAATTAAAGAAGTGTCATCTGCAAATAATACTATATCATGGTTATCCCCTACTATGTAAAGTAAGTCATTAATGTATACAAGAAACAGAAAGGGGCCGAGAATTGAGCCTTGAGGCACGCCCATTTGTACCATCGATCCGGAAGAGCTCATCTTGTTAATGACAACTTTTTGTGTTCTCTTACTTAAATATGAAATAATTAATTTAAGGGCATCACTTCTTACACCGTAGTGTTGAAGTTTCCTGATTAATGTTTCATGGTGAACACAATCGAAGGCCTTGGATAGGTCACAAAATATACCCAAAGCATCCTGTGAATTCTCCCATGCATTAAAGATATATTTAATCAGCTCAACACCGGCATCAGTTGTCGAGCAACCCCTTGTGAAACCAAATTGATTTTTATGAAGTAAATTATTTATATTAAAAAAATTTAACACTTGATCAAGAACAATTTTTTCAAAAATCTTACTAAGTGTTGGTAGTACAGAAATAGGTCTAAAATTGGCGGGGTCTAATGTACTACCAAATTTAAATAAAGGTATTACTTTACTATGCTTCATTAAATCAGGAAACACACCAGACGCGATACTAGTATTAAAAATAATAGCTAAATGAGGCGCAATTGTATCTATTATAGACGCAATAACTTTAACGGAAATCCCCCACAGATCCGCAGTTTTCTTAACATGAATAGTTTTAAAATATTTTACAATATCTTTTGATGACACTTTATGAAATGTAAAATTATTTGTACACCCATTTACATTTTGTTTAAGTAATGACTCGGCGACGGCAGGAGAAAAATTCAGTGACTTAGTGGTCAAGATCGGAATAGCAGTAAAATATTTCTCAAAAACCATTGCTACGTCCTGATCTGATACAGTTAATTTGTTGTTAACACTTAACTGGTAATTTGAATTGTGAGAGTTGATGTTACCAGTTTCGCTATTAATTATACTCCATGTCATTTTAATTTTATTGGAAGCCGTCTTAATTTTGTTGCTCAAATGCAAAGACTTGGCTATGGAGCACACTCTTTTAAATATTTTTGAATATTTTTTTACATATTCCCTAAATTCGACGCTATGATTATATGACCTTTCATGGTAAAGATCATATAACCTATGCCTGCTCTTATGGACTCCTACTGTCGCCCATTCATTGAATGACTTCCGACTGTTCAAGGAGAATGTTTTAGAAGTAAAAGTATTATTAAATTCATTGCAAATAAGCTTAAATAATGTTCCATACAAAAAATTAGGATCATTTTGATATGAAAGTGATGGAAGTTTTTTCACTATGTTACTTCTAAATTTCTCCAAGCGACGTGCATTTATTGGAACAGACACAACTTTCTCATCTACTTGCTTTTTGTGAACATAAGGTAACGAAACTACTTGTCCACAGTGATTAGAACTTAATTTTTGAATTATACATTTATGCAACGGCTTCACATTTGTAAAAATTTTATCTACACATGTTGCACTAGATTGAGAAATACGCGTTGGCTCTATAAATAAATTAAAAAGACCATATGATTTAAACAATGATCTAAATTTAATATTGATGAAGGAAGCTTCTAGGAGATTGATATTAAAGTCTCCACATATTACAACAGATTTATTCTGTTTATTAAGCTTAGCAAAAACTTCCTCCATAATGTTTTCAAAAGTATCATATGTACAACATGGGGGTCTGTAGACGCTCACAACAATGAGGTGTTCAAACTCAACACATGCCATTTCTACAGTTCGCTCAACAGAGAGGCTCACAATGTCTTTACGTTCTTTACATGATAATATTTTACTAGCTAATATTATGGAGCCACCTCTTAAAACCGTATCTCTATTGAAAGAACTGACCACCTGGTGATTACTGAAGTTAAACATTAAATTATAAGCTTTTAACCAATGTTCAGTAATACATAAGATATGAATATTGTTGCTATTTAAGAACAACTCAATTTCTAGCTCTTTGCCTATCATGCCTTGTATATTTTGATGCACCAGGTGTAAACAATTTTCATTATCTTTCTGTGGAGTCATACAATTAAAGATTTGTAAGCCACATTCTAAATTATTTAAGTTATTATAACTGCTAGAGATTACCTCTATTGTCTCATTTTCTAATTTAAATTACTTGGAACTGATTCCAAATTGCATATTAAGTCATTACACTGCTCAAAAGAAGCAGATGTCTGTGTAGCCAAGTCCTTGGCTGAGTTAATATATAAATAATAAGATAGCACATTTGCTATCTGTCTTAAATTATATTTTGATAGGTAATACCTATCTCTAGTCAAAAATTTCTTAATTAAATTATTTATATCTATTAAATTAATTCTATCATTATAATTGTAACAATTGAATGTCAAGTTTAAATTATTATTACATGAAAAGTTATTCATTAATAAATTTAAATCATATCTTATTTTATTTTCCTGCGGCCAACCCTGTATGTAAGGCAACGTAAACAAGATAATTTTATGTTCATTTAAAGTATTTAGATTATCAATATATTTTAATAATTGATTTTTGTTTACATTGCCTCTTCTCCCAACAAGAATTATTAATGTGCTATTAGGACAAAATTTACTAGCTAAAACTTTATTCATTATATGACTAAAGGATGCTCCAGGCATGCAATAATTAGTGAATATGATCACTATGTCCTTTTAAACAGTTATTTAACATCATGCCCAAATTTTTGCCTATGTCATCACAATACATAATAACTTTATTTTTTTAAATATTTACATTGCTTTTTAAGTTTATATCCTTTGTCATGGCACTGTCATAGAGTGTAGGTGAAAATAATGAGGTCTTACTGTTAACTTTGTTATTTACACATATTGTCCCCGATGAACCTGGTATGGAGCGCTGATACTCACTCTGATTTTTTATTAAGGAGTCAAAGCGCTCCTCATTATATTCACATGATTTTACCAGATCATTCATGGCCAATATGTGTTCTTTTATCTCATCTTGAGCCGATGCATATTTATTTGATACAATTTCTAGAGAGCTTTTAAGTGATAAAATTGTTGAATTTAGACACTCTATATCAGTCTCATAACAGTGATTCATATTTTTCACCTCAATTGAATATATTTTAAGTTTATTAATTAGTTCTTGCTTTTCTTTGCATACATTTATATAATTTTTAACATTAATTTTAGTTTTAATTAATTTTTGTAGTTTTCTAATATATTTATTAATTTTTATATATTTCTTTAATTTTCTTCTACTGCAGGTAGTCCTTGCTGCTGTTCTTGATATGACATAATCATCACCAGTCAAATCGATTGTTGTGGAGGGTTGCAATGCTTTAGATTTAGTAGATTCACACTCTATGAGCTCGTTGAACAGACTTTGAGTTTGGGACGCTTTCATGTTATCTTTGTAATGTTTTAATTGCACAATCTGCTCATTAGCCTCACTTAACTGTAACTGCAATGCAGCAATTAATTTGAGGGATTCCTCATATTCCTTGCTGCATTGGTCAAACTCATCGACTGTTCTTTGAAGTTGATCCCTTTCTTTTGTAACAAATGTATATTCTTTATGCAACTTAACCATGTCACTTTTTAGTTTAGTATTTTTAGCAATTATATTTATTATTTCCTTTTCATTGTCATCCCTTTCTTTAATTAACAACTCACACTGCTCCTTTGACGCCTTAAGTTCTTGAAGCGCCATTTGAAGTTGGTTCTCCAATTGGCGCGTTTTGGCGTTGCGTGTATTCATTTTACTATTAAATGTAAATAGCAAAAGAAAACAAAGAAAGAAAACCAAAGAAGCAGAGTAAGCAAATGTCGAGATGTATGGGCTTATTTACAGATCTCAAATTAAATTATCATGTAAATAATTCAAAATGAAATCCACAACAACACTTAATAGGTAAATCTTAAAATGTTAAAGGGATAACAAGAATTACACTTACAATACGTTTAAACGATGTTCGTTACAGCTGTTACTTTTGGTTGGAACACTAAACACAATGTATGTAATTAAAATAGGTACTTCTGACTTTTACTTATATCACAAATAAGTCGTATTTAACAACTGTAACTCAAAATTGAGGTGGATATTATTAATTTACAATATTTAATTTTTTAAAATAGTTGGGAGCAATTATTTTAAAACTTGTCACCAGGGTTGCCACAGAAAAAAAAAGAAAAAAAAAAGAAAAAAAATTTGCAAAGAATATTTTGGTTTTGTTTATTTTAATAAATTATTACTTTGATACAATGAAACGTAATTCTGTTTTTTAACCGCCATCAGCCATAATACGTAAAACAGTAGCTCAATGATGTTGTGTTTCTTACGGTGAGTTCAGAGAACCGGAGACCAATTTAACTGGTACTGTGGCATTCCGTTTTAGTCCTCGAAGGTAATAACGCATGGCCACAGCATTAACTTAAACTCATGTGGACTGTGTGCTCGTTTGTCTCCCTTATTATATAAAAAACTGCTTTTTAATACTCAATTGCATGGATGAAAGTGTTTAGGAGACACATCATCCACCTAAAATCAAGGAGATTTTGTGATCGTTTTTAACCTTATTTTTTAAAAAAAGTTACAGACATTTATTACATTTAAACAGATATTTATTATAATTAAATGAAATGTAATAAGCCTTCTTGAACACTTCTCTTGATTTGGTGTTGTTTGTGACAATGTTTGCGCAACTCATGAGCAAATATATCAAACTAATTGTCCAATTATAAACGTCCAATGCAATACATTGTGCTGTTTTGAATTAGAATATGTCCGCAATTGCGACAACTTGATATTATGTGATCTATTGAATCAATGTGAAAGTGAGTATGCTATCTTCTTGTTCAAATTGTTATTTCCTTTAAATAAAAAAAAACTTGTTATGTAAATAAAGAAACTCATATCGGCATAAATCATCGTATAGACTTACACAAGTCCACAGCTGAACATAGTATTGCAAAAAGTATCGTCAAAAACAATTATGTAATTAAGTTTTACCTTAATAATAGTAACAGTATAATATAAAAAGTTTTACTTGCATAAAACATGGTACATTTTTAGATCTTATAGTGTGAACATGCATGTTTTACCGATTTACCGGTATGCAAATATTACGTCGACATGCAATTGAATATAAAAATTACAATAACATTTCATATCAAAATTAAATAAAACAGTATAATGTCAATAAATTTAGGATGTAAAAAAGAGAAAATATAAAAAAATATACAGTCATGGTCATCTCATAATGCATAATAACAAACTAGTGTAATATCAACCTTACAAATTCTAATCCATTTGTTAATTTAAAATTTCTAACTTAAACTACGATTCGCTTGAGGTGACCGTCACGGCAGAATTAGATAAATTCATTATGTCATAAAAACAGTTTTCAATCAAAATCCCAAAAATATTTTTTAAAAGATTAAATGTCAAGTTTTGAATATGGTTTGGAAGTAAATTAAATAGTCGAACGCACACGCTATGACAATTTCTAGCAAAACAAGTTGTGGCTGCCTGTGGTACAGATAACTTCCACGGGTACCTTCTTGTACCACCACGATCATTATGTTGTTTTGTGAAGAGGTTAGCATTTTTTTTGGTCAAAATTATTATTATATAATTAAATATACATATAGGGATGGTAATGTAAGATTTTTTAACTTTTTAAAGAGAAGTCTACATGATTCCATTTGATTGACACCGCATATAGATCGTCTACATCTCTTCTGTAGTATAAAGACACGAGAAAGGACATGGAGGACACCTTAAAGGACAATGAAATATGGTGAAAATAAATATGATTCACTGTTCTTAATATTATGAAATGTATTTTGTGTTTTAGCCGACTTTAATTTTTTTTATGAAATAGGTTTATACTTCAGGGGATTGCCTCATTATAATTTGGAGTAAAAATTCCACCTTATTATGAGATTACCATAATAAGAGAGAATGAAATTCGACTAAGAGTGAAAATAAGTAAAAATATTCTTTTTTTTTTTTTAATTTTATTGCTTCTTTCAAATGTGTAAAGTAGCTGAGTATTTGTGTGCGTTGATGGTTTCACCTTTTTTTGTGTACTTGATCAATAGTATTCGCTTGGAATCCCAAAACACTGGAGCCATGATTTTACCGGCCGATGAAGTGACTTTGAACTTCTTGGGTGGGTCTGATTCCTTTTTATGCCATTACATAGACTCCTGTTTACTCTCATAGTTATATTAGTGAATCCACGCTTCATCTTCTGTAACTATCCTATCGAAAATACTTTTTGGGTCGTCACCACACAGCTCTAAAAACTCCCTATAACAGTCAACCTGCGTCTGCTTTTGAAGCGCAGTGAGCATTCGCGGCACTCATCTTGCACCGATTTTTGTGAGGTTGAGATAATCAAGCAATATGGTGTGTGGACCAACGGATAGGTTAGTCTTTCTAGTTCATCTTCTAATACAAGCTTTTCAATAATTTCCACATTTTCATCTGTAGCCTCTGTGATTGGCGCACCCGGGCAGGGGTTATCTTCGATGCTTTCCCTGCCTCTTTTGAATTCACTTGACCACTTCTGTATGGTTGAAATTGAAGGAGCAGAAGAGTCTTGGTAAGCGGCCAGCATTTCTTTATGGATGTTTTTTTGAGTCTTTCCTTGTTTGGTGAGGAATTTAATCACCGCACGGTGTAAAATTTTTTCAACATTGTCGAGTCAGTCATTCCCGTCATCTATGACTGAAGATTACATAAGAAGTAATGAAGTTATCAAGAGGAAATTTCTTATTTATACCCTCAAGGAGTTTATTGGCAAATCACACTAATAACGAGTAAACATTGAACGCCCCTCTTCTATGTGATTTCATCTTTTAACGTTAAATACTTTCCTTCATATCTTATTCATCTAAGTGCCAGTCATTCGCCTTCTTAAATTAATCAAATTAATTTCTAAGTTTAACCAATATAATTACAGTAAACAGTATAAAAACAACAATCTTTAACTTTATTCGCTACCACTAGATTATTCCCTTCCGCACTAATGTTGAAGATCTAGATTTGATCAATAATTAAACCCGTCTTTTAGTTGGATGTCACCAGTGTCAGAGGTTTGTCGTACAGTCACAGGTATACTTTGTTCTATCTACCAGCTTAAGTTCTTTCTGCCGCCTTCAAGTGAACTTTTCCTAGTCCAATATCTAATTTTTCCAATATTTGACTATGACGATGTTTGTCTCACTAATATTTCATAGGAGCTGCTAAACAAGTTGGACAAGGTACTTAATAATTGCACACGATTTATCTTTGACTTGCGTAAATTGGACATTCCCACTTTTGCACCGTACCGAAAGCACGTAAAGCCGTTGATCCTGCGCCTGATCTCTCTCCGGTCGTGTCGAATTACCATCCCATCGGACTATGAGAATGAAAGAATAGAGAATGCATTTGTGCTTGCGCATATACTAAGTCACTAAAATCTTGTCCTGTGCAGATGGCTCGACCGCGTTGAGACTGGCGTCCATGACCGAAATTCGGTTTGGAGGACATTATTATTGTTAAAATTTTAGAATTAACCATATTATATACTTGGGTAATTGAATTAAACTCGCTTAAACAAAACCAACATTTTTCGTTGGCCAGGCCAGGCGAAGCCAAGATGGCGATGGTGCACGGTTCGGTATCTTAAAAGTAGCATCTTAATCGTAGTGCTCGCCTAGCCCGTAAACATAGCCGAAGCACTGCAAAAACATGACAACCGAAACTGACTATTATAATCAACACACAGGAAACTGAACCCATCACGTGGATACATAATCCATTGTTCCCTCAATTTTTTTCTTAATTAAAAATACTAGCGATCCGCCCCAGCTTCCTACCCACCGAGTCCAAATGTGAATTTAAATCATCTAGGGACCCATTAAACACACACACAAAATATTTCATCAAAACCAGTGGAAAGGTTTTTGAGTTCAACGAGACTAACGGACAGCAATTGATTTTTATATATAGAGATATAACTGAAAAATATATCATCTTCATCATTCAATATAGTCCTTCACAAGGCCACTGCTGAACATAGGCCTCCTCCAAGGAATTCCACATAGCACTTTCCTGAGCCACCTGCATCCATCGACTTCCTGTATGTCTTACCAGGTCATCACTCCATCTAGTGGGGGGATGCCTAACACTTTGCCTGCCGATACGAGGTTGCCACTCGAGAACCATATTTCCCCATCGGTTGTCGGAGCTATATGGACGGCCTATTGCCACTTCAGCATACTAATTATTTGAGCTATGTCGGACGCTCTGGTTCTACTGCGGATATCCTCGTTTTTAAGTCTATCACGCAGATAAACCCCGAGCATAGCCCTCTCTATATCTTGAGCTTCCTCATACGGCCAGCAGTGAAGGATCACGTCTCAGATCCGTAAGTCATCACTAGCAACACGCAATGGTTGTACAATTTCGTTTTCAGGTTTTGAGGTATGTCTAACGAAAAGATGTGGCGTAGTTTCCCGAACGCTGCCCAACCGAGTTGAAGCCGTCGATTGACCTCTCGGTCGAAGTTGGACTTATCAAGTCGGACTATTTGTCCCAGGTAAACATACTCGTCAACAACTTCGAGCCTAGTGCTCCCAATAACTACCGGCATAGGTGTGACATAGACGTTAAACATGATTTTTGTTTTGTCCATGTTCACCTTAAGACCTATCCGTTGGGAGACACTATTGATGTTATTGAGCATAGTGCTTAGGTCCTCCAGCGATTCTGCCATAAGGACTAATATCGTCGGCAAATCGAAGGTGAGTGATGTACTCGCCATTGATGTTAATACCGTATCCTTTCCAGTCCAGAAGCTTGAAAACGTCTTCTAATGCAGCGGTGAAGAGTTTCGGGGAATAACGTCACTCTGTCTTACATCTCTCTGCAATTGGATAGGTTTCGTACTCTGGTTCTGTACTCGGGTAACCATCGTAGCCCTACTGTACAAGCATTTCAGTACTTCGATATACCGATAGTCAACTTGGCACCGCTGAAGGAACTGCAGCACCGCCCAAATTTCGACGGAATCAAAGACGTTCCTTCAAAACACATTCCTCGTTCCCGATTTCTGGCCCTCTGGGGTAGTGTTTCGTAGATACAGGGACGCGCCAAAAAAAGTTCCCTAAATAGTGTAAAGTTATGTCTATATTTTATATATATTTTTAGGTTTTTTATTTTTTTTTATAGGATAAGGGTGACAAACGAGCACACAGTCCACCTGATGGTAAGTGGTTGCTGCGGCCCATAGACATCTACATCTATCCTCTATTACATACATATTACATTACAATCAAAATGTAGATGCGTTGTGACCCGTGAGGACTAAGATGGAATGCCTCATTTCCAGTAAAAAGGACCTCCGGCCACCTGCACTCACCAAGCGAAACGCAGAGGTAAACCTCTACTTCACGCTGGTTTTCTGTGAGGTCGTGGTACCACCCCGGTTCGAGCCGGCCCATCCGTGCGACAGCAAAAGCTGCCGCGTGGCTCTAGCACTGTTAAGTTATATATTGCTATGGGCCAATGTATGGCCAATTTTTAAGTCCTTGATGCCTGAAATAAAGTTATTGTATTGTATTGTATAGTCCACATACGCCAGACATAGTGGCAAATTGTACTCCTCGGATTCTGTACAATTTGCCGAATGGTGTGTATGTGGTTGTTACGGCCTACAGCTGCCCCTGCACAGGTCGTCTTGGCTGGGGCCCATAGCAGCTTCCTCGACGGGCAGACGCAGGTCGGGCCCAATGGCCATATGGAAGAATTTCCTATAATACTAAGCTATATGGGAGAAGGCTAAGGAAATATAGTACGTACATGTTTCCGACTCTAATTTCACCCCAAGGCTCGGTCAGGCCGTAAGTGGGTGTAAGGTGAATGGCAAGTAGTGTTCAGTGATGTGTAAATGTCTGAGACCTGGACCAGCTTAGGCGAACAGCAGCGTCCGAGTTCCAGGCTGCCCCACAATGCTGTATCGCTGCAGCAGGCTCCACCGCTGGACCATTTCTTTCTTCATTGTCACTATTTCAGTCTATTAGCTTTATTGTACATTTAACTAACTTAAACTCGCCTAATTCCACATTCATCGTAGAATCGAACACGTTATACCCGACACAGTACGGACAATAGTTCAAAATTCGACATTCAATGTCCCGGATTCACTTATCACAAAATTAAAAATAGGGAACTAACGCGACAGCACAATTATAATGATTTCCAGACAATCAACCGGAAGACGCTCTCGAACAAGGAATGTGCGGTTCGAATCCTAGACCGTATATCTACTCGGCGCGCGCGTGCACTATTCCGCATCACCCAAACAAGTTAAATATAGCAAAATTCACATATCCACGTAGAGAAGTAACATGCACTAAATCTAACTATCTGGACCCTACACGTTCGCGTGAACTTCGGCCGCGATAATCGAGATACGCGGATTCACCGCATCGCGGCCAGCGAGCTACTTGTTTCTTCACCCACGCGTCGAGCCACTGCAAGCCGCACACGGCCGCCCCACCTGGCGGCGTTTATCTCACCTACATAACATCGGGTGACGCGCCAGCTCGAACGCAAATGGATGGCGTTCAAAATGACAAAATTTGGGCATAAATAGTGGTATATGGTACTAAAGCCTTTTCGGAATTCCGCTTGTTCAGGAGGTTGGAAGTCGTCGAGTCTGCGTGCGAAACGATTCGTAATGACTCTCGAAAACGTCACGTAAACGCGACTCAGAAGGGAAATTCTTCAAAGAAAGCGTTATATTCAAAACAAAAACTAATGACATCTATGGATTTTACAATATTTCACATTGTCAATTGTTAAGTATACAGATATTTTGACATAATAAATGGAAAGAGGGGTTCATAATTATTATGCTTATTTTATGTACATTAAATGGTAAAAAAATTGCACAAAAGTTAAAGTTACAAGTTAAGGACACAGACCTCCTCAAATTTATCAGAGTGTATTGCACTAAGCTTACACTAAATACACAAAGTAATAAGTCACACAAGCATTTATTGTAATTGTATAAAATTAAGAGAAAAAAATTGACAATATTTAGGTATGGCAAATCCTGTACACTTAACACTTCTTCACGACGGCGGCGTTTCGCTTCGGCTTCCCAGCTGCAATTTTAGATACTGGTTTTGGGCTTGTCTGGCACTCAATTTTGCTGATGTCATTAAGACTGGTTGTACGATGTCTGGTTCCATCAGGTTTTGAAACGATCTTTAGTCCAGCATTTGGAAATACCAAATTTTTCATGGGCATCTACAAAAAGATCATGTCGATAGTTACGATATGGCGGCGATCAAAATACTTTTTAAAAAGAATAAAATTAATTTAATTTCACAAAAGTAATAAATTCAATTAAAATGTAAAGTTACAAAGAAGTTAAGTTAAGCGTGGATGGTGTCAGACTGTGAGACAGTTCTATTGTCTCCATGGCGATCCTTTCCGCAACGCAAGCATTCCTCATTTGCCCATTGTTCGGTATAACTGCTATGTCAGCCCGATTCCAGGGTTACGACACGTTAACTCTTCCCTCCCTAAGATGGAAGCTGGTTCTGCAGCTTCCAGGAGCGTACTCGCGACTTGCTTTACTCGATCGCTTATTCCAATTGTATATCTTCCAGATTGCAATAGATGCTGCTAGTATGTAGAGGAGCACTGTAGATCAGCTGGGAATTGCCATCATAAAAGACCAGTTCCAGTTTTCTATTTCTTGAATGTCTTCAACCTTGTTCATAAGTTCATGGACACTATCTAGTGAGATGTCTTCCAGATGTATCTTGTACTGGACTTCTTCCTGGTTTATTAGGTTCTCGTTGGGTAGAGGGATGACTTCGTCCATCGAAATGCTGCTGGTGTGTGTTCTTATTGTTGTATTCATGATATTAACTTGACAGTCCTGTGTTAGGTTGATGAAAAATGTTCCTGATAGTTTTCTATATTCTGTTTTCTGCCCGCATTGTGTTTTTATAATTTCTGGTTCTGTTGATACTACCAACCACTTATTTTCTTTAATCTTCTGCAATTTTCCTCGCTTCAGATTCATGCGTGCACGAGTGCAGTAACCTTATTTATGCTTGATGAGTGAGATGATGCAGTCTTCAGATTTCTCTATGGCTCTAGTATCCAGTGATTTGCAGAGCCAGGTGTCTTCCGACAGCTTCTTGCAATCTTCTTCCAGGTAGGCGTACTCATCGCTTCCAAGTGCGAGGAATTTGGATTTGGGTATAATGGATAGGTTTAGGTTGTTTGGCAGGGAATATATGTGTATATAATCATATAATTTTCGTGGTATAAATTTAACGGTAATAGAGCCACGCAGCAGTTTTTGCTGTTGCACGTATGGGCCGGCTCGAGCCGGGTTGGTACCACGACCTCACAGAATAGCGGCGTGAAGTAGAGGCTCCGCTTCTGCGTTTCGTCTGGTGAGTGCAGGTGGCCGGAGGCCCAATTCTCCCCCCCCCCCCCATCAATATGGTAGCGGAATTACACGATAGACTACCCCAGGAGGGTACCAGTAACCCTGGAGAATCCCTCGCTGAGCATCCACGACCATGTTATTCCAATACTGAGCGTGGATGCTCAGGCTGCATCGCGTATTCTGTGTGCGGGGGGGGGGGGGGCAAAATTCCGCTGAAAAATATAACTGCTCGGGGCAAACTGAGCAACAATACCAAGGACCCCTGCCACGCTATCCGTGAATTTCTGCAACATCAGGGGACTTCGCTCTACGCCGTCCACTACCATCTCGAGACGGCGAAGCCGGCCTTGCTCTTTCTGACCGAGACGCAGGTTTCCTCTCCGGCTGATATTTCGTGTCTCTCCTACCCGGGGTACAAATTGGAGCACTCCTTTGTGCCTCGGGCTGGAGTTTACGTGTATGTCAGAGAGGACATCTGTTCTCGACGTCTCGGCAGTCTTGAAGGTTCGGACCTGTCCATTCTTTGGCTACGCGTAGACAGCGACGACCACCCGCGCGTCTACGGGTGCCTCTGTAGGTCCCATAGTGGTAATGCCGAAACAGACCGACTCATCGACCACGTCCAAATGGCTACAGATTCCTTGCTACAACAGGTCCCATCCGTAGAGATCGTGATCCTTGGCGATTTTAACGCCCACCATGCCGAATGGCTCGGTTCACGTTCAACCGATCGTGCGGGGAGATCTGTTTATGACTTTGCCTTGGCATATGGTCTGACACAACTGGTTACTTCGCCTACGCGGATTCCAGATGTGGAGGATCATACACCTTCCCTGTTGGACCTTCTGCTGACCCCTCATCCGGACGGATATCAGGTTTCCTTCGATGCCCCTCTCGGCTCTTCGGACCATTGTCTAATCCGCAGTGTGGTGCCACTCACGCTACCTTCGCGGTTGCGTTCTGCAGGTTGCCGCCGTGTTTGGCATTACAGGTCGGCGGATTGGGACGGAATGCGGTCTTTCTTTGCATCCTTGGGTAGGATGCAAAGAAATGAGGTAGGTTTGCTTCTCGCCGGATGATCCCAGCGCTGTTGCTGACCCTGTCACTGATGTGGTGCTACAGGGGAATGGAGCTATTTATTCCATCATCTGTGGTACCCATTGGAGGCATATCTAAGCCTTGGTTTGGTCGCTCCTGTAAGACTGCATTACGCAGTAAGCAGGAGTGTTATCAAGCCTGGGCTGCGGCTTCGGCGACTCAGGATGTAAACACCAGCACACTTAAAAAGAAGTATAACTTCGCCTCCAGGTCCTTCAAAAGAGTTATTGCCAAGGCAAAGTCAGAGCACATAGGCAGAATTGGCGAGAAAGTAGTTCGCCTTCCTTCGGGAACCCATGCATTTTGGTCTCACGCCAAGGCTGTCCAAGGGAATTTCTGTAAGCCATCACTACCATCTCTGCACAGGGAGGACGACTCACTGGCCCAAGACGCAAAAGACAACGCTGACCTTTTAGGCTCCCTTTTTGCGTCCAACTCGACTCTTGATGACGGGGGAAAAACACCGCCGACCATCCCGCGGTGTGAGTGCTCCATGCCGGATGTGCTGTTCTCACAGCACTCGGTTTACAAAGCACTTCTCTCCCTGGACATCCAGAAGTCGAGTGGGCCTGACGGAATCCCCCCAATTGTGCTGAGGACGTGTGCTCCGGAGTTGGCACCGGTCCTAACGCGTCTTTTCCGGTACTCCTACTCCCAAGGCGTAGTCCCAAATTCATGGAAGACAGCTTTTGTCCACCCGATCCCTAAAAAAGGCGACCGGTCAGACCCGTCCAACTATAGGCCTATCGCGATCACCCCCTTTTTCTCCAAAATAATGGAATCCATTATTAACTGCCAGCTCATCCGGTACCTTGAGGATCACCAGCTGATTAGTGACCGCCAATACGGTTTTCGTCGGGGTGGATCAGCTGGTGATCTTCTGGTCTACCTGACCCATAGATGGGCGGAGGCAGTAGAGTCCAAGGGGGAGGCGTTGGCCGTTAGTCTGGACATTGCGAAGGCCTTCGATCGGGTTTGGCACAAAGCGTTTCTTTCGAAGCTTCCTTCCTATGGGCTTCACGAGAAATTGTGCAATTGGATCACCAGCTTCCTTGAAGATCGGAGCATCAAGGTCGTTGTAGACGGTGCATGTTCTGACTACAAGCCTATTAACGCTGGTGTTCCACAAGGCTGTGTGCTATCACCAACGCTGTTTATTCTGCATATCAATGATATGTTGCTAACTGGTAACATTCATTGCTATGCGAATGACAGCACTGGTGATGCTTTATACACCGGCCGTGGCAATATTTTCCGGAAAACGTCGCCGAGTACCGGAAAAAACTAGTGTCTGAAGTCGAGTCTTTGCTGAACAAAGTCTCGGATTGGGGGCGACTAAATCTAGTCCAGTTTAATCCTCAGAAGACACAAGTATGCGCGTTTACCGCTTTAAAGAACCCCTTTGTCGTATCTCCTCAGTTTCAAGGCACTCGCTTTCTTGCCTCAGCCAGTATCGGTATCTTGGCGTCGACATATCGAGTGACGTGCAGTTTCATGGTCACTTGGAAGAGAAGGCCAAATTGGCCTCTAAAAAGCTTGGCGTGCTCAGCAAAGCGGGACAGTATTTCATGCCGGCACACCGCCTGCAACTTTACAAGGCGCAGGTTCGGCCTCACATAGAATACTGTTCCCATCTCTGGGCAGGTGCTCCCCAGTGCCAGCTCCTTCCACTTGACCGCATCCAGCGCAGAGCGGCTCGAATCGTCGACGAAACCGAGCCCTTTCCGATCGGCTCGATTCATTGGCACTGCGAAGAGATGTTGCATCCCTTTGCATTTTCTTTCGCATCTACCATGGGGAGTGCTCTGAGAAATTGTTCGGATTAATCCCAGCCGCCAAATTTCACGAACGCACGTCGCGGCAGAACTCCCGATACCATCCACACCATCTGGATGATTGGCGGTCCACCACTGTGCGATTTAGAAGATGTTTTCTTCCTCGCACGACTTCCTTGTGGAATCGATTACCATCAGCGATTTTTCCGGACCGATACGACTTAGGGACCTTCAAGAAAAGAGCCTACTCCTTTTTAAAAGGCCGGCAACGCATCTGCAATTCCCTCCCTGGTGTTGCAGTTGTTCATGGGCGGCGGTAGTCACTTACCATCAGGTGAGCCGCATGCTCGTTTGCCCCCTCTCTTATAAAAAAAATATAATATAGGTTGGATGGATGGGATTTCTAATATAAATGTTAAAGATTGTTCTGTACTATAGGCTTTAATGCTAATAGACTTTTCTATCTTATGAATTTTTTTTAATACTGATCTCCTCGACTGGATAAAGTGAAATGTTATTCTGCCAATTACTAAGTTCGAAAACTAAATTTCGTGGGCTTATAATACTAGGGTGCATTATACCTAATTGCGAGAATGCTATAGCATCTTCAAGCACCATTAACTTATCTAAAATAATCTGTAAACTAAAACTTATTTTAACGTAAATCTCAAAAAAGTGTAACTGGTTTTTTATTGTATCGGAATTAATTGTTATGTTTTTCAGTGTAGATGTTAATCTCTTTTGGTTATCATCTATTTTGCTTAGTTGTTTCGAAAATTCCTTTGTATTACTTTCAGCCAAAGATAGGGTTCGCCTCTGTGAGCTTTGCGTTTTATAGACCGAATTACGAATTTTATTTATTTAGTTTTCAAATTGAATCGCGTCTTCGTTGTCTAAATTACCAGTTATCGCCTTCACTATAGAACCTAGTCTAGTCTAGTCTTAGGTGCAATAAAAATTATTTTCTTATTAATTAAATCTAACTTATGTTCTATCTGATCCCTATATGTTTTATGTAATTCTTCTGAAGTACTGTTACTTTCAGTTGCCTTAGCACTTGCGTATAATGCCATTTATTTTATCAATATTAGATTCAAGTACGTAAGATTATAAAGAGAAGCAAGGTTGAAGGAATCAGTCTGTTTCAAAATATGACCTTGTCTAAGTAATAGAACTCCGTTCGTATTGTCTACGGGTTGAAATGTTACGTCGGATCTTGCCTGGAACACGAAGGCTCCGATGATGGTTGTCCTGGAACAAGATGGGGTCTTCGTAGACGCTTGAAATGTACCCGAATAGACTTAGAATTAGGATGATTTCCTACTATTTTTGCTACAATATTAGGATGTAAATGAATAATCTTATACGGTCCTTTAAATACCGGTTTAGTTTTGTCGTTTCTCGCTGTTTTGGCAACCTGCTTATAAACTGTTTCACCTACCTTGAATGTTATCTCCTTTGCTACCTGGTTTCGCTTCGCTATTACCTGTTCCTTGTTTTTGGCCATGTGCGCTGACACTCATTCCTGAACGGCTTCCGCATGCATTTTGTGCTTGATAACATAGTCCTGGTAAAACTGCTTAGGATAATGTAACTCTAGTGGATTTCTAGAAGCTGTATGTCCAAATAGTAAGTCGTGTGGGGTATATTCTGTTGCCGAATGGATTGAGTTATTGTAAGCAATGACTGAAAATTTCATGATTAATTGTATGGGATCATCTTTGTTTGTCATTCGTTGGATTTGGATAATCTCTCCTATAGGCGAATGAAAGCGTTCTATGGGTGAGTTCGAATTTGGATTGTATGGAGTCGTGAAGTGAATGTTAATACCATGTAAAGCGCACATCTCCTTTATACTTCATTGTCAAATTTACTGTCTGAATCCGTTGTAATTTTATGAGGAATTCCTAAAACTGAGAACACCTGAAATAAAGCTTCAGCTATATGTACACTACTAGAGGTGTTTAACGGTATTGCTTGTGCAAACTTTGAGAAATTGTCTATTATAGTGAGGAAGATGGCACCGCCTGTCGAATACAGATCCATAAATATATGTTGCATGGGTTTTGTTGGCGTTTCCGTTACGGCTAATGAGGGTTTCTTTCATATTTAGCTTGTAAACAGATACTACATTGATTTATGAATGCCTGGATTGTGAGTAGTATGTAAGGCCAATGGTAGTTTCTATGGATTTACTTGTACGTCTCCTGGATACCACGATGCACAGTTTTGCCTTCATGATATTTCTTAATTATTTCTTGTTGTTCTGTCTTGTTTTCGACAAGGGTAACGCGTGAAATACATCTAAAAAGCTTAGGGCCTCTGTCATTAAATACCGTCGTGTAAACTCTGGAGAATGCTGGGTATAGTTCTTCGTTATAGAAGTAGCAGTAGAATACACGATCAGCAATAGTGTGCTTTTAAGAATTGGATAATTTCTTTCTCTGTGTTATTGACTGGAATATATACATCTTTAATTACTGTTCTAGAATTAGTAGACCTATTTTCTACTCTGTATGTTGATCCTGAAGTTGACCTGATATGGAATTGTTTTAGTTGTATGTCGATCGCGTCTGATAAGATTGGTATGCCGTTGTTTTCGTTATCGCGTATGGTTTATCGATACTAAGTGATTGGGATTGCATGTAACGATACTCATACTATCGGATTCTGTGTCTGTTAGAGGGGGTTATACGTTGGGCCTAACTGTCACGTTATTATCGTTGCTATCGCTGTTGTTGTCATTATTATCCACGGACTGTTGTATTCCTTCTATCTCCGTATCTATCTCTTGTCGTACGTTTTCAAAAATTCTATTTATGATTTCGTCGTCAAAATTGTCATCTAAATTGTCTGCTAGTGAATCGATGCTCTTATGATAAATTTTGACTCTGGAGAGAGCATCTGCGTTGGTGTATTGCCGTCCTTTTTTATAAACAACCGTGTAGTCATATTCAGCGAGTTTAAGCCGCTACCAGGTTAATTTAGAATTAGGGTCTTTTAGTGACATTAGCCATGTCAGGGGTCTATGGTCGGTATATATGACAAATTTTCGTCCATAAAGATAAGGCCGAAAGTATTTCACTGCCCAGACGATGGCTAAGAGCTCCTTTTCTATTGTCGAGTATTTCGCTTCTGTATCCGAAAGTGTGCTTGACGCGTATGCTACCGGTTTGTCCGAACCTATTTATCCTTGAGACAGTACTGCACCAAGGGCTACGTCCGATGCGTCTGTTGTCAGTATGAATGGTTCGTCAAAGTTTTGGTACTGCAGGATAGGTGCATTGGTTAAAATCTGTTTGCAATTATTGAAGGACTCCAAAAATTCCGAGGAGTGTATAACTTTACTATTTTTCTTAAGACATAAGGTCATTGGTTTCGTAAGCTTGGCAATTTTTTAATTTAATTATATTTTTTAATTTAATTATATATTTTTTAATTTAATTTAATTTAATTATAATTAAATTTTTTAAAAATTATGAACTTTCTGTAGTAGCCTACTAGTCCTAAAAAGCTTTTAATTTCTTTCTGTGTTTTGGTAGTGGGAAGTGTAAAACCGCTTTAATTTTGTCCTGATTAGGTTTTAGTCCTTGATCAGTTAGTTCATGGCGCAAAAATTTGACGTGTTTATGAAGGAACTCTGACTTGTCTAACTGAATTTTGAGATTATGTGTTTTAAACCTTTCAAAAACTTGTTTCAGCTTTTCTATATGCTCCTGCAATGACGTTGATATTATTATGATGTCATCGAGATAGGTGAAAACGTTGTTAATACCTCTAAGGATGTGGTCCATGACCCGTTGAAAAGTACTGGGTGCATTTTTTAGGCCAAATGGCATTCGAAGGAATTTGTAATGTCCTCTCTCTGTTGTGAATACAGTTTTCTCTATGTCATCGGGATGCATCTCTACCTGATGATAGCCACTAGCCAGATCTAAGGTCGTAAAATATTGAGCGCGTCCAAGTCTGTCTAAGATGTCATCTTTGTTGGGAAGTGGGTACTTATCTTCTACTATTCTATCGTTAAGTCTTCGATAGTCTTTGATTAACCTCCATTTTACCTTACCTAGTGCGTCCGGTTTTTTAGGGACAATATGAACAGGGCATGACCATGGGGATATACTTTCGCGAATAATACCTTGTTTTAAAAGATTGTCTACTTGATTCTGTATTTCTTTGCGTTGTTGTGGGGCTTGTCTATAACTTCTTACAAATATCGGAGTCTGGTCGGTCAGTTTTAACTGATGTTTAATCGCATGCGTAAAAGAAAGTGGGATATTTTCAGACTAGAAGATGTCTCTATACTGATAGCAAATCTTAGTGATTTCGCGTTTCTCCTCTTCATTCATATGGTCTGTACGTATTTTATTTAAGTTGTTGCGTAATTCTTTCTCTATATCCGGGTTAACCTCTATGGAATTTAAACTGCATCTAGCTCTATCAGTTCTCACGGTATGGTTCTAGGTATATCTTTTCATTATTAGAAAATATTCGTTTTTCTGAATTAAATTTTACAATAGATGTTCTAAATTTTCCCTCTTTAACCTCGACCATAGCTGCGGGAGATTTTAAGTCGTTAGACCATATGAAATCATCGTGAATGTACTGACCGTCAGAATAATTAGTTTTCACTACTATAATTTTTTCGCATTTTGGTTCAATCGTGAGTTTTTTACTGGGATAGTCAAATGAATTTGGTATCTGTGAGTTAGCGGTATGTAAAAGTCTATTTTTTATATCTATATTACACGATAGCGTCCTCAATAAATTCAATCCTATTAAACCTTTAAATTTGGGGTCGAAATCGAATATAAGGAATTTATGAATTATATCGCTGTTCAACGCGGGTGGCAGTGGTAGAGACTTGATCGTGCTGTGTAATGGCATGTGCTGTTTTTACCTCGAATGGTTCGTACTCGACAAGGTGTTCGAAAATTGTGTTTTGTATTACACTAGGTGATATCATAGAGCGCGAGGCTCCGGTGTCTATAAGGAACTTACCTTGAAATTCTGGCAGCTTAATATATGGCAGGTGGTCTTTATCATGGTTATTTAGTTTTACTAACTTTGGTCTGAGGGCACCGGACCTTGGTGAAAATCCTGCTGAACCTCACCGTCGTCCAATGGAGGTTCGTATACCTGTTGGTTGTAGTTGTCACTACAGTATGCATACTGATCTTGTTGATGCACGTAGTCCATGTCGTCATCGGAATATTGTTGTTCATACAGGTGGACCGGTGAAGAATAGCTCCTCAGTTGCAAACTGTGGTTTTTGAGGCTTAGAGACGGATCTCATTGTGACGTCTGAAACCTTCTGTGCAGGATTTGCTTGTTGCTGGGGTTTATTATTACTAAAATTTCCTGAAGATGCCATAAAGTTACCTGATGACGGGCGGTTCTTCCATGGCAACATGGGTTGCACTCACTGCTGCCTCTGTTCTGGAGTCAAATTATTTTGTCGCAGAACTAGAGCTTTATTACTCGTCTGGTTTTGCATGGGGCCTGAGTTACCAAACCTAAACGGTAGGGAATTTCGAGGCTGATTTAGAGCCCGTATTGGTTCTCTAAACTTTGCCTGAACCGATGTTGATAGTGCACTAGAATTATTATTATTAAATGTCTTATTAAAGGAAAGTTTAGCTTCCTCTTGTCTCGCTATTACTATGGCTGATTCTAATGTGGTGGGTTGTGCTATTCGCACCGCTATAGAAACTTGGAAATCTAAATTACTTGTATATTGTTCTATTACCATGTTTTCGTAGTATGATTTATTGGTATGTGTGCCTACAGAAAATAGGGTATCTAGTGTTTCTCGAAGTCGCCTACTAAGTGTCTCGGCGTCCTCGTTTCTGTTGCGCCGCACACTACTAAGCTCTTGCATAACCTGGATTTCGTTCCTAGGTTCCCTTAATCTACGCACGAGCGCATCGTTAATAGTTTCCCAAGAATTAAGAGTTTCTTGGTATGCTATCGCATCAATCGTGGTACCGCTTAATCTACTCTTTATGAGACATATAACTGCCGGATGTACCCTGGCAGTATCGTCCAAAAGATTAAGAATATTTTACAATTTCTCTGATCTAATCTCTTTGTATTGCCATCGTACCTTGATATCCTTAGCACGTGCACTATGTGCTCGCTCATCACCCTTATACTATAAAAAAGACAGCTATTATTGAAATATTTGTCTTAAACATATATCTTCTCTACATATAAAAATCGATTGCTGTCTGTTAGTCTCGCAAAAACTTGAAAACGGCTCAAACGATTTTGATGAACACTTAGAGCACACCTTGGTATCAATTCCGCGATCATCTTAAAGTTGGCTGCCTCACCGTTAGGAAAAGCCATTTTTAAATAAAAAAATTAAAAAAACACGTTATAAGTTTAAAAGTTGGACAATTTGTGTCTGCCTATTTGCGTTTTAGCTATAAGACGTATACACTATCAGACCTCAACTAAGAGTCTGCAGAGACTTTTAGCTGTTAGACTTATATCCTATGATAGCTAATAGGAATCTATAAAGATTTGAGGTATAAGATGAATACCTAATCTCCTAACTAAATGTCTATAGCGATTTAGTTTCTAGACAGAATCACATATACTACTTAAAGTAAATACGGAAGGAAATAGAGCAAAGGGAACTTGAAATAGCGAGAGCACTCACCAAAGCACCTTCTGCATCTCCTCACGGGTCTGAGTCAGCTCTACGTGGTCTTCGTCCGTGCCGCCGTCGTAGATTCGAAGTCGCGATTTCTACGATCGAAACCGTTCAATTGGTCGAAGGTTCTACCAATTGTCGCGAAAGACCGACTGCGCCAGTTACGATATGGCGGCGATCAAAAGACTTTTTAAAAAGAATAAAATTAATTTAATTTCACAAAAGTTACAAAAGTAATAAATTCAATTAAAATGTAAAGTTACAAAGAAGTTAAGTTAAGCGTGGATGTTGTCAGACTGTGAGACAGTTCTATTGTCTCCATGGCGATCCTTTTCCGCAGCGCAAGCATTCCTCATTTGCCCATTGTTCGGTATAACTGCTATGTCAGCCCGATTCCAGGGTTACGACACGTTAACTCGAAGCTTGGTGAGAAATTCGGATACTGTGACTACGGAGCCTTTAAGTTGGGATTTTGCATACCAGACTTTATCACTCAACCCTACATCTAAGAATTTCACTAAAATGTGTCGAGACTTGTGAAGAGCTGTTGGCCTACCCAATCTGTGACAACGCTTAATATCACTGACAGAGACGTTAGCTAATTTCAACTGATTTTGCAAAACCTTGATGACAGCCAAAGCGGTGTCTTCTTTTGCAATCTCTGGAACACCATCTACATGCTATTAGCATTACGAGCAAGTTACGCTATCTGCTGCTGAAGACTGTTTAGTGCCTGCACGTTTGCATCTTTCAAGACGTTTGTAACGTCTTGAAAGATGCAAACTCAGCTGCCAAAGAAGTAGTACTGGTAGATGTGGTGGGCGTTTTCCGCAATTCTTCCTCAAAAAAAAACCATCCTTTTATGAAACACCTCAATCAAACTGGACAGAGTGTTTTTAATTGTAGAGTCCATGGTATAGTGATAAACTGAGAGAGGTTATAAAAGTAAAAAAGTGTTGTAATTGTGGTTGGATTAAGTAGTAAACACTCACAGACAGGTAGTTTAAGCTAACTTTTCATTACTAGCACTTTATATATAATATTTTACGAAATATGTATTAATTTTAATAATAACTTTGAGATAACAATTTTACGTGTTGCATTCACAACTACCCACACAGAAAAAAAAATTTGGCCAATCTTTAATTGCCCAAGGTCACCTTGAGGTGTTAAATTAAACTTATTTAAACATTTTCTTTAGTTGTCTATAAATTTTAGAGAAATTAACATTTAGTAAACTGTTATGACTTTAACTGACTGCTAATTGTATCCATGATATTTCTTTTTCTTTTTTTTTTTAAATAATAACGTTACCACACTAGGATTTACTCCCGTATCGTGGGGGCAGTTTACATACATAAATTTCACCAGGACAACACCTTGACCCGGAAGAATTATTTTTAGGCCAATTTCTGTTACTAAAATAACATCTTAACGCTGATTTTATGCTATTATATATTGCTCTAAACAGGCAATGTATATATATGCTTGTATAACAAGTTAATATTATGATTTTTAGGTATTTAGGTTGATCGCCTTAATATTACATAAGCTGGGTTCTGGATCTGATGGGAATAGTGATCAGCACGCCCTTTCCAGAGGTCCGATAAAGTCACTTTGGTCACCTACCGTCGTCATGCGAGTTAGCAGCTTAGAAGCCCGGGCCCGATCTAATACCAGGCTGGGCTTTGTTGCTGAGTCTGGCTGCCTTGGAGGACAGGATTTAGCAGCTGTTTTCCGGCTATCTGCGGTGTGCCACGTTCCCCACAGCCTGGAAAGGGGCAAGGTTGGTCCTTTAAAAGAAGAAGGACAGGGCTGCTGATTCTTCTTCCGCATACCAACTCAAATTGACTGTTGGACGATATTGGCAAAGTATTCGAGAGGATAGTTGCCACTCGGCTCAATAGGCACCTGTCGTGCGTCGGTCCCAATTTGGCCGATAGTCAGTTTGGGTTCCGACGGGAGCGTTCCACTTTAGATGTGATTATGCACGTCCACTCCCTGTCGTAACAAGCAGTATCACAGGGTTACGTGGCGTTGGCAATAGGTCTAGATATCGTCAAAGCTTTTAACTCTCTACCTTGGATGCAACCAGGAACGCACTGGCACATCATCATGTGCCCCCTTACCTGCAAGATATTCGGGGGCTACTTGCGCGACAGGTAAATTTTGTACATGGGGCAAGATGGCGGGAAGATCCGAAGGGAGATCTAACGTGGGGTTTCTCGGGGCTCGGTCCTGGGGCCGCTACTGTGGAACCTCGTCTATGACGCGGTTCTGTGAATCGATCTTCCCCCTGGCGTAGATGTCGTTTGCTACGCCGATGATACGTTGGTCATTGCCAACGGGATCACTTTCGAGAGGGCCAAGGAGTTTAACGAACTCGGGGCAGAAGTCGTCGTCGCCAAAATCCACAAGTTGGAATTAGAAATCACAAGACCGATGCCGATGACAGGATCCGTGCTCTCCGCCAGAGCAGTGGTAGTGAATCAGAAGAGGCGCTCGAATCAATTAAACGGCAGGAACGGCAAAACATTTTGACACCATGGCTTATTCGATTTGAGGGACGCAGCGGAAGGTATCCTGAGAATATCTCCACGAAAAAGAAGGTTAGGTTAAGTTATTTAATTGTTTCATTTATTTAAATAAATAGCAACCGATATTGACTTTTTGGATTTTCTCAGGTTTATGGTAACTTTAAGTAGTAATTTTGTCTTCTTTCGGTTCTTTATCAAAAGACTTGATTTTTGTTTTGATCAAAAACCTGGTTTTGTCATAAACCTTCGATCTATGTAAATAATGATTATGCAACGTAGGCAGAGCATAGTAGTGGTAATATTCTACAACTATTACTACGCTGTATCACACTACACGCCATTAGCTTAGCATTAGCTTAAAAGTGCGCCCACATATTCAAATAGGAATTTAAGACCTATAGTAAACTATTAATATTACTAAACTACTATTGGAAAAATATGAACTACTTTTAATGATCGGTACTATTTCAACAAATAAACTAAAGGACAAAACTACGATAGTCAGACTATAAATAGTACTTGGCCATATTACAATAATCAGTCATATTTTGTCACTTATAATATTGATAACTTTATTTAAAAAATGACACTATATGTAATTAATAAAATGTTCCGATGTTTTTCTAAAACAAAAAGGAAACATGCATCCAAGCTTTTTTTACTGCCAATACGCCTTCATATCTAGGCCAGAAACAGAAACAGAAAATTTTTTATTCAATATAGATTATAAATAATACTTATTGAAAGTCACTCTTTTGTTTGATTACCACTGGTTCGGAAAAAACCTCTGTCCTGGGAAGAACCAGCAAGAAACCCAGCGGGACTTTTTTTTAAATAACAGCTTACAATCATGATAAATCGTTAATATAATGAATAAATCGTTAATATAAAATATCTAATAATTAATTTCAACTTAAACATATATGAAATACAGAATATTTAGTACATAACTTTTTTTTTATAATATTCAAAACTTTTTAAAGAAATCTTATAAAGAAATGACAAAAGTAAGCTAATGCGATCGCCATGTGATATAGGAAATATTGTGTGAATGAGAAGAGGCGTGTTGATGCTTCTATAACTTTAATTATAATGTTCTCTATTCTTAACTTAACTCTAATATGTATATTTAGTCGTAGGGGCTATACCACACTACAACTGAAACGAATGATAAATCCTGGTACGATCTGGTAAGATCAACTCTCGCCATTCAAATTACCAGTTAAGTGTTAACAACAAATTAACTGTATCAGATCAGGACGTAGCAATGGTTTTTGAGAAATATTTTACTGATATTCCGATCTTGACCACTAAGTCACTGAATTCTTCTCCTGCCGTCGCCGAATCATTACTTAAACAGAATGTTAATACCTGTTTAAAAGAATTTAGATTTGAAAAAGTATTACCGCATAATATTGTAAAATACTTCAAAACCATTGATGTAAAGAAAACCGCAGATTTGTTGGGGATTTCCGTTACAGTGATTGCGTCCATAAAAGATTTAATTGCACCTCATTTTGCTATTATTTTTAATACTTGTATCGATTCTGGTGTGTTTCCTGATTTAATGAAGTATAGTAAAGTAATACCTTTATTTAAATCTGGTAGTACATTGGACCCCGCTAATTATAGACCTATTTCTGTACTATCAACTCTAAGTAAAATTTTTGAAAAAATAATTTTGGATCAATTGTTAATTTTTTTTAATACAAATAAATTACTTCATAAAAATCAATTTGGTTTTACAAGGGGTCGCTCGACGTCTGACGCCGGTGTTGAGCTTATGAAATATATTTTTAATGCCTGGGAGAATTCACAAGATGCCTTAGGTATTTTTTGTGACCTTTCCAAGGCTTTCGATTGTGTTCATCATGATACATTAATCAGGAAACTACAACATTACGGTGTAAAAAATTTGGCGCTTAAACTTATTACTTCATATTTAAGTAACAGAACTCAAAAAGTCGTCATTAATGGTAAATGTTCCTCCGGATCGGTAGTATCAATAGGCGTTTCTCAGGGCTCGATTCTTGGCCCATTCCTGTTCTTAATCTATATTAATGACTTACCTTATTTTTTAGGGGACAATCACGATATAGTATTATTTGCTGACGATACCTCTTTAATTTTCAAACTGATACGGCAGTCAATTAAATATGACGATGTAAATAATGCTCTATCGAAACTAGTACATTGGTTTAACGCCAACAATTTGCTCTTAAACGGCAATAAGACAAAATGTATTAAATTTACAATACCTAATGTAAAACATTCGAAAACCAATGTGCTCTTAAATGGGGAGGAGTTGAGTCTTGTCGATACCACTGTTTTTCTCGGTATTACTATTGACGCGAAACTTCAATGGGGCCCCCATATATCTAAATTAGCAAGCAGACTTAGTTCTGCAGCATATGCTGTAAGAAAGATTAGAAGTCGCACAGATGTTGAGGCAGCTAGGTTAGTGTATTTTAGTTACTTTCATAGCGTAATGTCTTATGGAATTTTGCTATGGGGTAATGCGACTGATATTGAAGCTATATTTGTTTTGCAAAAGAGAGCCGTACGGGCGATTAATAATTTAAATTGTAAAGAGTCTCTTTGAGAAAAATTTAAAGAAATAAACATATTAACTTTGTCATCGCAATATATTTATGAAAATGTAATATATGTACATAAAAACATAAATAGCTTTAATAAGAATAAGGATGTTCATACCTTAAATACTAGGAACAAACATAAGCTTGTAATGCCACTTACTAGACTCCACAGAATTATTAATTCATTTATGGGGCAATGTATACGCTTTTACAACAGAATCCCAGAACATGTTCAAAGTTTGTCAATAAACAAGTTTAAAAGTTTTATTAAAGAAAAACTGTACAAAAAGGGTTATTATAATATCAAGGAATACATGAATGAAAATAACCCCTGGGAATAAGGTGATCGCCACCATGCTGGTTCTATGAAAATTCATTTAAAATTGTATAAACAAAATTATTGTTAAGTGAAATTATGTTTAAAAAAGAAAGTCCCACTGGGTTTCTTGTTGGTTCTTCCCAGGACAGAGGTATTTTCCGAACCAGTGGTAAATAAAATAATGACTTTCAATAAGTATTATGTAATATTCCATTCTATTCTATTCTAAAGAAAATTATCGGAGATTAGCATATCCACATACAATCGGCCTGATCAGCTGAGAGTTTGGAAAACCTAATAACCGAGTAACTTTTTTAAGGTTGTTCGGATGCGATTCGGATGCGTCAATAAAACTCATTACGTCGTTACGTAATGAGTTTTAAGGACGCAATGATAATTTATAATGTATTGTATAGGAATAGTGTCCATATATATCTTTATCATGTATGTACGCGACCATGTACGTGAAAGTATATTATGGTACAATTAAATAATGATTAATAAAATACTATAAAAGTAAAGAAATATAAATAAAAATGAAACAAAAGTTGACCTTGACAAACAAGTAATGGAGAGATACGGGAACGTCTATCACTGGTATAGCATATAGTCCTCGAGCAGGGTATGTTTCCATGATTGGACGAAAAAATCGGAAGTATCGGGTACTAGGGAACAATACCTTCAGTACAAGTGAGATGTGAACAAGTTTACTCATATTAGTACTGTTGGGGACAAGAGAAGTCTTAAATTTGTTATCCTTGATAATGGTACATAGAGGTCACATCCTTCATTGGATCATAGTGTGAACTTAGTTTTTCTCCGTGACAATTGTTGGAGTCCTTTTAAAATGACTTAAACGTAGACCTCAACGTTGTGCGCACAAACCATGGTACAGTTTTACCTTGATATAGTATGATAAAAAAAGTTTAAATGTACCAATAAAATGAAATGAATGTAGTGAAAATGTAATACAATACCCAAATAAATGGGGGGGGGGGCCCATATTTAAAAAGTACCCGCGTGATAAATATTACGAAATAAAATATAAATGAAAAGAATTAATACTCCGATTCCCGGTATCTAAATAATAAATAAATATACAAGTGAATAGAGAGAAATAAAGCTAGCTAAAGGTCAAAAATATCAAGAAAATAAAGTACGTACAAGAATTATGAAAAAAAAAGATAATAAAAAGGCCTAACTCGAGATGAAAAAGTATGAGTAAATAAATAAGAGAATAGTATTTTAAAATATAATGTACAACTATACTTCGCGAATCACCTAATTATGTAAAATGTAAGTATGTTGTATGTATGCATGATACATCATACCAATTCTATTGTGACCTTGAAATTACTATGGTGTAGAGGGATCTGGTCACTCGAACTATCCATAGAATATACCTATATTTTATTTTTGTAATTTATATTTAGGTCAAATAATATATAATTACATTATATTTTTGTAATTTATATTAATAATAAACATGTTTTATATTTATTTTTATAAGTTAAAATAAAACAAATGTATTCATTTTTTTTTCTGTCGGTGGGAGGTGTAGTGTGCTATAGCCCCCACGACTATATATACATAGGCTGCATTAAAAGTATCGGGAATGGAATATTTCCACTGTTCATGTCATATTAAAATCTTTCTAATTGAAAACTCCTTGGTTTTTAAAAATCGAATACCATTTATTTTTTAAAAAAAGATTCTCGGTCTTGTCACAAGGTTTTGTCAAACTTGTTTAGTCGTTGAGAAAATGGAATTGACTCGGGAAAATTTTTATTATGACTTTCGAAGTGGTTTAACACAAAAACAGTGTGTTAACCGGATGATTTCTGCATTTGGTGATGAAGCCCCATCCAAACCCACAATTTATCGCTGGTTTGCTGAATTTCAACGTGGACTTGTCAAGCTCAGTGATGATCCCCGTCAAGGTAATCCAAAAACTGCATCACCCAAGAAAACGTTGATGCTGTGCGTAAGCTGATTGAGAAAGATCGACATGTGACATACCGCGAAATTCAGGCAACTTTAGACATTGACATGAGTCAAATACAAATAATCTTGTATGAACAATTAGGTGTAAAAAAGTTGTTTTCCCGATGGAAACCGCATTCGCTCTGTGAAGAGCAAAAAGCGGCTCGCGTTACTTGATGCGTCAGAACTCTCGAAAGATTACACGCAGGATCCTCAAATGCTGTATACAACATCGTATCAGGTGACGAATCCTGGATATAGGCGTACGAACCCGAAACAAAAAACCAGTCACGAGTTTGGGTGTTCGAAAATGAGTTAAAGCCAACAAAAATTGTTCGTTCACGGAGTGTTGCAAAAAAAATGGTGGCCACGTTTGTCTCCAAAACCGGCCATGTTACGACTATTACTCTTGAGGGACAAAGAATGGTTAATGCAGAATGGTATGCTAGCATTTGTTTGCCACAGGTCGTTTCTGAACTCCGTAAAGAGAACTGCAACCGCCGCATCATCCTCCATTACGACAATGCGAGTTCTCACACCGCACACAGAACAAAAGAGTTTTTAGAGCAAGAAAACATAGAATTATTAGACCATCCGCCGTACAGCCCCGACCTAAGCCCTAATGATTTCTATACTTTCCCTAAAATAAAATTTTCATCACCTGAAGAAGCTGTGGACGCCTACAAAACGGCCATTTTGGAGACCCCAACTTCCGAATGGAATGGTTGCTTCAATGATTGGATCCATCGTATGGAAAAATGTGTCAAATTTCGCGGAGAATACTTCGAAAAGCAATAAATACATTTTTAAATAGTAATGTTGTGTCACTTCCTTGATTCCCGAAATTTTCAGTGACGCCCTCGTCCATATTAGAGTTAAGTTAAGAATAGAGAACATTATAATTAAAGTTATAGAAGCATCAACACGCCTCTTCTCATTCACATAATATTTCCTATATCACTCAGTAACCTATACATGGCGGAGCAGAACTTTTTTCAATATAACTTTAAACCATGAAGAAACCTACCCTGCAAATTAATAATGTAGAAAATAAATTTAGCTGTTGATAAAATTATATGTTTATATCTGCTTAGCCTTTTGCCATGCTGCAGCTATATTATGGTTAACGTGGTAGAGCCATGCTGCAGCTATATTATAGTTGTAGCACGAATGGGTCGGCTCGAACGGGGAAGGACCACGCTCTCACAGAAAACCAGCGTAAAATAGCAGCTTAACGCTGCTGTGTTTCGTATGGTGAGTGTAGAGAACCGGAGACCCTTTTTACTGGCAAAGAGGCATTCCATCTTAGTCCTCACGGGTGACAACGCATGTGCATCTTGAGTTTTTATTGAGGATAGATGTAGATGTCTATGGGTCACAGTAACCACTTACCATCAGGTGGACTGTGTGCTCGTTTGTCACCCGATCCTATAAAAAAAAAAGCCTAATCGTTGACCGCAAAAGTATGCCTTAATGCGTTAAGTCCGCCATATGTACTATTTTTTTTCTGCGAAAAAAGTTTAAATAAATAAATAAAATAAAATAGTTATTTATGGATGTTACTAAACTCAATCTGTATAAATTAAGTAAACCAGTCACTGCTTCAATCTCAGGTTTGTTCGTTTTCTGACAGTCAGGCCCCTTTCCATGCACATTGATGAGATTATTTTCTTAATATAACTAGGCACGGGTAATACGAACTTTACCTTATATCCAATTGTATCCACGTATTGCATTTGAAAATGCTCTAATATATCGGTTGATAACTACGTGATTTTGAAAGGTATTCAGTAGGTACTACACGATGAAACGCGATTTTTGAGCGTTTTGCCTTGCTTACATTTATTCATATTTTAATATCCAAGTATGTTAACATAGTATAGTGATGACTTTCTATACTCAAATTATAGTTTCATGCTGAAATGCTTACACTTGTAATAAAGACAAAAATTTTATAAGGTAAAAGTCCTATGTCTAATTTTGTCTCAATAATAAAATGTAAGCTAGATCAAGTAGCTAGAAGTTTTAAACACTAAAATGAAAATAATAAATAAGTTCGGCAAAGTCTACTTTACTTCAAGAAAGTTTCAACGGATTTACAACTTTGACGTACTTGTTAAGGTAAAGATTGGTGGTCTCGCAAATTAGTTCGTAATCGTTAGTTTCTTGCGAAGTTCAAAACAAAGATCGACCATTAACTATAAACATCGAGTAAGTTCGACGTAAGAATAAGTTACTTGAATTTTGGTATATTCCGTCACATAACTAACTCTAAGTGCACAAGCAAATTTTATGCAGCAGCGTTTTATATCTTAAAAAAAGCGATTTTTTAAAACCTAAAATATTAATAAACAGTTTTATTTCTATGTTAGACTATTCGCTGTTTTTCTTTTAACCACTTAATGGTTGTTTGACTTGTTTCCCTTATGAAAATCAAAAGCTAGCTTTATGGTCTGACAAATAAGAATTCAACTTCAAAGAAGATCCTAAAGAGAATTTTTTTTGTATTAACAAAGTTATAAATCACCTACGAAGCTTTGTTTTTTATACAACTTTTTCATCTGTAAAATGTAATTCTTCTAGTGTACTAAATGCCTCTAAAATAAAACTTTTCTCAATCAGCTATTTGACTTAGCTTTCTAGTTTGAAAACTAATATTAAGAAGTCTGCAGACTGTTATCATGTTCAGGATAACTTACGACATTTCATTGCACATCTGCTTCTTCTTCCTTTTTAGCTCATAAAAGTCCATATGACATAACCCTTCTCATTGCGAAAAGTATTACAATAAAATATTGAAATCATTCCCGCAATGAGACAAGTTAAATAGACCAATTGTATAAAGTAATAATTTAAATAGAGTTGAATGGTTGTTATAATCAACTTCGGGTCTTATGATTAACCAAGTAAAAAACTAAGCAATGTGACTACAGAACTTCAAGATATTGTGAGTTTTACTAATTCGATGATATCGTTTCTGCACTCATCAATCCGTTTGCGCAGTTGGTAAGTACTGAATTTAAAGAATTATGTCAGAATATAGAATTCTGGGAAAAAGAAAAATCGAATCCTACGAGCATATATTCATTTTTTAAAATAGTCTCTCAAAAATGGCTTTAACATTAACATTATAAAAATTGTATCCAGGAATTTGTAGCTAATTTTTTGCTAATTAGTTACCAAAATCGCAATTTTCTTGCTCCAACCGGTTTTGAGTAAATTGAATTACTGCTATCTTTACATTAAGATAGCAGTAAAAACTTTCAATCAACTCCGCCGTAGTGGATAAAACAGGGTAATTTGATGCTAATTAGTTGCTGACATATAATGCAAAAAAAAATAAAAACAAAATAAAATAAAAAAAACAAAATTTAAAAAAAAAAACATCAAAAATTATTAAATCTCATTTTTTGTTTTGATACTGGTTCTGAAGTTCCAAATTAATAAAAATTTTGCTGCTAATTAATAAATAGATCAATAACTCCCAGACAGCTTACACCATCATAAAATCGGTCGAAAAGCTGTATCAAGTAATAAGTTACAAATAAATGTGTACATGCTTCCTATATGGGAGATTCAAAAACAGAACAACAGATATATTGTTGCTGTTCAGTTATGAAAGCGTAAAGAGCCAGCAACAAAACAAAATAGATCGATAAGCTGCACCAAGTAATATGTTAATAATTATTTGTGTACAGGCTATATCATGAAAATTTTAGGAAGAAAATATAGCAGATATTTTGCTGCTGGTCAGTAACGGAAGCAGTATGTCACAAAGAACCAGCAACAAAGTAAAATCAATCAATAAGCTGCACCAAGTATTAAGTTAATAATTATTTGTGTACATGCTATATTTTTATGAAAATTTTAGGACAAAAGGTAGCAGATATTTTGTTGCTGGTTAGTTATAGAAGCAGCAACTCATATAGAGCCAGCAACAAAATAAAACTGCAACAACTAATAAGTTATTAATTATTTGTGTACAAGCTATATTTACATGTAAATTTTAAGAACAAAAGTTAGCAGAATATTTGTTGCTGACCAGAAACGAAAGAAGCAACTCATAAAGAGCCAGCAACAAAATAAAATCAATCGATAAGCTGCACCAAGTTATTAGTTAATTGTAGTGTTAGTATTAATCTTTTTTCCTAAAATTTTCATAAAAATATAGCATGTACACAAATAATTTCGAGGTAATAACGTAATGCAACTTGTCGATAAATTTTATTTTGTTGTTGGCTCCTTATGAGTTCCTGCTTCCGTTACTGACCAGAAACAAAATATCTGCTACCTTTCTTTTCTCAAATTTTCATAGAAATATAGCATGTACACAAATAATTAGTAACTGATTACTTAGTGCAGCTTATCGATCTATTTTATTTTGTTCCTGGCTCTTTATGAGTTGCTGCTTTCGTTACTGACCAGCAACAAAATATCTACTATGTTTTTTCCTATATTTTTCATGTAAATATAGCTCGTACACTAATAATTATTAACTTTTTACTTGGTGTAGCTTATCGATCGATTTTATTTTGTTGCTGGCTTTTTATGACTTGCTGCTTCTAAAACTGACCAGCAACAAAATATCTGCTACGTTTCTCCTCAAATTTTCATGTACACAAATAATTACTAGCTTATAACATGGTGCAACTTATCGATTTATTTTATTTTGTTGCTGGCTCTTTATGACTTGCTGCTTCCGTTACTGACCAACAATAAAATATCTGCTACCTTTTTTTCTATAATTTTAATGTAAATATAGCATGTACACAAATAATTATTAACTTATTGCTTGGTGCAGCTTATCCATCTATTTTATATTGTTGCTGGCTCTTTATGACTTACTGCTTCAATTACTGGCTAGCAACAAAATATCTACTATATTTTTCCCTAAAATTTTCATAAAAATATAACCTGTAAACAAATGATTTCTAACTAATAACGTGGTGCAACTTATCTTTCCTTTTTTTTTTTGCTGGCTCTTCATGATTTGCTGTTTCCATTACTGGCTAGCAACAAAATATCTGCTATATTATTCCTAAAATTTTCATAAAAATATAAGTTGTAAACAAATAATTCTTAACTAATTACTTGGTGTAGCTAATCGATAAAATTTATTTTGTTGTCTGTTTTTATGAGTTGCTGCTTCAGTTAATGACCAGCAAAAAAATATCTTTTTCCCATAATTTTCATGTAAATATGTCATGTACACAAATAATTATTAACTTATTTCTTGGTGCAGCTTATCGATCTTTTTTATTTTGTTGTTGGCTCTTTATGCTTTCATAACTGAACAGCAACAATATATCTGTTGTTCTGTTTTTGAATCTCCCATATAGGCAGCAGGTACACATTTATTTGTAACTTATTACTTGATACAGCTTTTCGACCGATTTTATGATGTTGTAGGCGGTCTGGGAGTTATTGATATATTTATTAATTAGCAGCAACATTTTCATTAATTTAGAATTTCAGAACAGTATCAAAACATAAATTGATTATTATTAATTTTTGATGTTTTTTTTTAAATTTTGATTTTTTTTATTTTATTTTTTTTAAATATTTTTTTTGCATAATATGTCAGCAACTAATTAGCATCAAATTACCCTGTTTTATCCGCTACGGCGGAGTTGATTGAAAGTTTTTACTGCTATCTTAATGTAAAGATAGCAGTAATTCAATTTACTCAAAACCGGTTGGAGCAAGAAAATTGCGATTTTGGTAACTAATTAGCAACAAATTAGCTACAAATTCCTGCATACAATTTTTATGTTTCTGCTTACTTTTCACTGCTACCTTTATAGAGCTATTTTTATGATTATTTTTATTCATATAATATTTTACTTTGTAAGTTTATCTAGACAGTTGTCATCCCTGAGAATATCGAATGACTCCCTTTTTTTAATTATCTTCATTGCACCACATTTAATTTTTGATTTATTTCGGCAACTTTTGTGTATCATTTAATGCTTTTCCTTGATTTTTTTGATTAAGTCTTCGTTTTCGAGAGCGTTTCACAAACACCCGGTATAGCTCGAAGAACCAACAACCGATGGGGAAAAAAGGTTCTCGAGTGACAGCCTCGTGTAGGGCGACCCCCCACTAGATGGGGTGACGACCTGGTAAGACATGCAGGAAGTCGATGGATGCAGATGGCTCAGGACCGTGCTTTGTGGCATTCCTTGGGGGAGGCCTATGCTCAGCAGTGGACTTGTGAAGGGCTGTAAAGATGATGATGATGAACCGTCTTAGAAATGAGAGCCTTCTGCGCTGTGCCTTTACTTTAAGAAATTGTTATTGTTACTTTCTTTTTCTTCATCATTTTTTCTTCTTTTTGTCAAAGTAGCTTTAATATATTAATCTAACATTTTTTCTCGAATATTATGCCAATTAATTAAGTGCTCGTTTTTTTTTTTTGACTAAGTATTTTTTAATTAAGTTATGATTTGAGAGTAAAAATATAATATTTGTAAGTTTTCTGAGCACGGGGTTCACTTTAGATTTAAATCAGATTACATTAAGATTATCCTGCTGCATCATTTACTAATAATGTTCCTTAACTTTCTTTGTGACTACGCGGTTATCGAATAAGGAAATCGACGGCGTAGACATGAAGATACGGCCTCATCCATATGCATTTATTTATTTGACAATTGATGGATAACTGTATTCAATATTTTCTGCAATAATTTTGAATAGAATACCTAACTTCCGGGAAAAAATTGGAACGATATCTGAATACTCCTCGGCAATTTCAAAACAAATATGTTAATTTATTCCCCGATAGACTACGCCCATTACCATAATTTGATTGCTTCGTGCTTGTATTAAAAGAATCGAGATATTGAATTATGGGTTTTATTAAAAGATTCAGCAATTAAAATAAAAGCATTTTGATGTAGCGGTCAAGAATATAATTGTTATAATTTTGAGAGGAGGAAAGCGTTAATATATTCGTCTGAAGATTGATCAATACTTATTTAATTAGCTATAATTTATTTTATCGCATAATTATTAAATTCTTTAGGTTTTCGTACGAGAATTATATAATATTATAGCGGCTGACTTTTTGATACTAATTTAGTGTATAATCTTGAAGTTGTGTCGTAATATCCCGAATAGTGAACTCTGGTTGCTTGAGAAATTTCAATACATTTAATGCGAACAATTAGTCCCTGCATTACCTCGTCTCTTTATTCGTAAAAAAAATAATCGAACATTTTAAAGACTCTGTTATACTTCAAATTAATTTTAAAATTACTAAAACAGACATAAAATTAGCGCATATATTAAATATATGAAAATAACTTACGCGTTAAATGTGGAACCTTTTTGTGTTTTAGAAACTAGTCAAAAAGATCATAAGAATGTTTATTTTATTTTTTATTTAATTCCTCGCAAAACGATTAATCAAATATCTTCTATACATAATAAATAGATAGAAATATCGCCCATATCACGCAATGCTTAAAGCATGTATTGTTATGTTTTAACTATTAATCACTCCTTTATAATGGGAAGACCGTGTTTCTTCGCACCACATCCGCGCCAAGAAAATATGATATTATACTTACTAACATAGGTTGATAGAAATATTGCAAACAAAAAAGCAAGGAAACGCGATAACGAAATATTAAAATGTTATAAGTTCAAGTTATGGTTTATCTTAATTATTTTTTGTATTTATCGTGACTATTAAACGTCCAATTCCTACTCGTAATGTCAATTTTTAAAGAGTTTTCCCAGCAATAGTTGAATAACAGTCAACAAAAAAAATTTAAAAATATCTTAGCATTCATAAACTAGCACGCTGACAGCAGTAGTGTTGTTGTCTTTGACTAACGTCACGTATCATATATTCTGTTTCTACGGCACTTCCTGTCCTGTATTCCTGTCGTTTAAAACAAATTCTGGATTTATGGTTGTATTATTAGAAACCAGTGAAGTTTTCTGAAAAACATGTCGATATTTACGACTCCTATGAAACGAAATACTCAATGTTTCTTTTGAGTTTTCGACGTTGATAACATCATATCTAAAGTAATTATTTCTGATATTTAAGCAAATACCTGTTTTATAAAATAAAAAGCGACAAACGAGCACATATTCCATCTAATGGCATAAAATCACATGACATCTAATTACACAAATGAGTAAAGAAACCGTACCGTACAGAGGCAAAGCTTCATACAACCACGATATAATAATTACACTACTACAAGCATAAGGCGCATGTGTGCCTGAGTACTGGCGGCTTGTCACATACAGCTAGAAACTGCTTTAAACCAGCTCGGCCAGTGCTCAAACTCAGGGTTATGTAAAGAATAATAAGTATCAAATTTTATTTTTTAAAGAATTATTCGTGTCACATGAAATATAAAAGTGTTCATATGGTTTACTGTACTGTTTTATAAGAACAATAATAGAACGAATGAAAATATATCATTTTTTAACTATCCCCATGATTTCAATAGATAAGTAGTAACTTGGCTATAATTTATTGTTTTTAATATAACTATAAACTCATCTATATGTGACCTACCTTCCTATAAGTGATTGAATATTTATTTTTACAATATTTATATTTGAATAATTACGTATATAAATTAAATACGTAGGCTCATGATTTTTTATTATCATTATTTTAGACGTCAAGAGTGCTTAAAGGCTGTCGGGCGAAAAGATCTCCTTTAGAAAGTTTTTGATTATGTTGTGTGTGTTGCCATTTTTGACAATGATATAGACTCTATGAGGATCACTTCGAAAAATCATGTATTAAGTTTTCTAAAAAGATACCTATAATTCTTTTTTGGAAATGCTTTTACAACACTCAACTTGCTGACAAATGACGGCGCTCGTTTGAGTTTAAGGCAATGTGAAAATGTATTTGAAACTTCGACCATAAATACCAACTAGATGTCGGATCGGCACAAGAAATACGTCCCATTAAATAAGAACGCACTGTAGACGTGAGCTCTTATTTCATGTAGTTGACTTGAAACACAGCCAATGTAAACACGTTTCATAATGCCGCAATGTGTATATAAAAGTTGCAAGAATAATGCCCGATAAAGCAATTTAACAGCCGTAGTGTTTTACTTTCGGTAAGTACATGTAGGAAAAGTTATATTTTAAGCTATAAACTAACAAATAATATTTGAAACAAAATTACCGATCTTGAAGCACCCCTATAAATGTTTTGCCAAGGTTGGCCAATACTTGCGTAAACATTTGTGGAACAGAACATCAGATGCATGGAGTAGATTTGTATTGTAATAATTTTTAGTAACTTGTTACCAGAAGTTTAAATAATGGTAAGTGCTACTTTTGTCTCTGTTTGTGTCATCAAAAATAAATCAAAACGACAATTGTACAACAAACTCAACTTCATCATTACAGCCCTCAACTTATTTAAAGGAAATTAATTCATGTATAAGCAGAAAGGAAAAAATCATTAATGTTGAATCGTAGTAAATGTTTTGATTTTTGATTTGTAATTTACTTCTATTATAAATATTTAAAAGATATATATATATATAAATATAGATATATATGTCGAATTTAGTGATATTTTTGTTTCTAACATCCGGCTATCAAAACACCTTTGCCAGCCGCTGACATTAAATACATTTGAAAAACGAAAAGCGTAAACCGTACTTACAGCTTATTACTTTTTGTTTACGACACATAAAAACACTGATAAATTAAATAATCATATTATACACCAAACCTTAAATGAATAAGTATTTTATTTATTTATTTTTTATATATTATTCTTTACTGGACACCAACACAAAGAAGTACGCAATGGGCGGTCTTATTCCTAACAGCAATTTCTTCGAGACAACCAATGAATCCACAGGATTACACGAAGATAACAGGGGTAGGGCAAATTGGTGTGATAAAAAAGAATACACATATTTATATACATAATATATATAATAGATATACAACAAACATATATACATACAAAAACTTAAATAAATATATATTGACTTATCTAATGTAATCCAATCATTATACTACATACTATGTTATATGTGAAATTAAAGGTCTCCGTTTGAACGCTAATAAAACTAAGGTTCTGGTATTTGAAAGGGACGAAGAGAGAACGAAGTGTGAAATATGGGTAAATCAGGAATGTCTAGAACAAGTAAATGAAATTGTATACTTGGCGAGTGCTTTTAGCCGTGATGGAAGATGTGATTTAGATGTGGACAGGCGTGTCGCTGCCGGGAACAAAGTCAATGGTGCCCTGACTGCGTTAGTCAAAAGGCAAGGCGTAGTGAAGAGTGCAAGCCTTGCAATACATAACGCAGTGTTGGTACCGACTTTGTTATATGGCAGCGAAACCTGGGTATGCCAGAAGAAGCATAAAAGCAAGTTGAATGCAGTGGAGATGCGATCTCTTCGTAAAATGTGCAGCGTTACTATGGCCGACCGAAAGCGAAACGAAGAGATTCGCAATATGGCAGGTTTGAAAGATGACCTTATCACAAAAATTGATAAGGGCGTGCTTCGGTGGTTTGGGCACGTTGAGCGAATGAGTGAAGACCGAATGGTGAAGAAAATATATAGCGCGAAAGTTAATATTAAAAGGTGTCGAGGTAGACCAAGACTAACTTTCGAAGACCATGTGAGCAAATTGCTCGAAGAGGGTAGGGTCAAGAGTACTCGGATACCTAGACGTGCATGTATGAAGAAAATAATGAATCTGAAAGAAGCGAAAGAGATATGTAAGGATCGTGACACTTGGCGATCTGTTCTCTCTGGCTACCCTGTCAGGGATTGTGCGTGAAGATAAACCGTTACCATGGCCGACAGAAAGCGAAACGAAGAGATTCGCAATATGGCAGGTTTGAAAGATGACCTTATCACAAAAATTGATAAGGGCGTGCTTCGGTGGTTTGGGCACGTTGAGCGAATGAGTGAAGACCGAATGGTGAAGAAAATATATAGCGCGAAAGTTAATATTAAAAGGTGTCGAGGTAGACCGAGACTAACTTTCGAAGACCATGTGAGCAAATTGCTCGAAGAGGGTAGGGTCAAGAATACTCGGATACCTAGACGTGCATGTATGAAGAAGATAATGAATCTGAAAGAAGCGAAAGAGGTATGAAAGGATCGTGACACTTGGCGATCTGTTCTCTCTGGCTACCCCGTCAGAGATTGTGTGTGAAGATAAGTAAGTAAGTAAGTATGTTATATTTAATGGCTAGTGTGGAAAGTATGTATACAAACACATAAATACCCAAAACATAAATAATTTTAACTAAACTTATGATCATATTATAAATTATTTTAGTGTTCAACGCAACTCCATAACTAAACTGGAGCACAATTCGAAGAAGCAAACAGAAACGAAAAAAAAAAACGATGTAGCTTGCAAGGCAATAACGGAAAAAAGTACTTTAATTTGTTATTACTAAAGGTTGATTTTACACGAAAGGTTATTTAACCTATGTATTTTCATTTTCAAGTGACAGGAGTAATGCATTGATTTGTTCCTTTTTTGTAACAAATGATCGTAAGATATGTGACTTTATTACTATATGTCATGGTAGTAATTGGGTTGAAAATAAAACTGTTTTAGTTTTTTGTCTCAGTTCTTTAGTAAACAAATGTAGCTGAATAAGTCTTTTTTTCTTTTTATTTATTTATTTACCATATTATAAAGCATTACAAAAAATACTATCCTAAAAAGTCCCATACAGAAAACCACTAATGTTTGTGATGACGCGACCTGAGTCGACGTTATGTTAAAGTATAATTAATTTAGTTTATAAAAAGAGAACATTATAGCCTAATTAGGACCTGAGCAAACGCATATACGCTGTTACAAGTAGTAACATTTTTTTATAAATTACGCAAAAAGTACATTTTAAGTTTTTTTTTTTAAATATAATTTATATCTAAGTTATCCCGGAATTCTGGGGGTAGGTTGTTCATAAGTCGTGGAACAATGTAACTTGCCGTTCGTTCCCCGTACATATTGTTTGCACGGCTCGTTTGCAGCTTGCGGCTGCATACGGAGCACGTACACACGGCGTGCTTGATTTTTAATTTAAAGTCTTCATTAAAAAATTCTTTTTTAAAAAGTAAATATTTGACTTGTGTATGAACTGGTAGTATATTGCAGTGCTTAAAGAGCATACTATCGTCATCATGAAATTGACGTCGAATTTTGTCTGTTACAATGTTTTTAAGGATTCTTATTTGGAGGTTATATATTTTGTTTAAATAAGTATTATTTGTAAGACCATAGCTACTTAAACCATACTGTATATAAGATTCTGCCAGAGAGTTATATACTCGTAACATCATATTAACTGGGAACGGAATTCTGTTCTTCAGTATTATATTATTAGCTAAGAATTGTCTTAACTTGTTACAAACATACACGATGTGGTTATGACAAGTAAACTTACTATCGACTATACTTATCCGAGATATGTCTGGGTATTGACGAGATCTATAGAGGGGCAACTACAAGTGTTTTACAAGACGAAAGGCAACTATGATTGTGAGCAACAATGTGCTTGGATAAAGTACACTTGATATAAGGAGACTTTATGTGTAACAGCTTGGTTTTAGTGGAGTTTAGAACTAATCCGGCGTCATGATACCATTTTGCAAGCATATTAAAGTCAGACTGTAACAGGTCACATGCTATATCAGCGTCTTTATCGGCGACTAGCAAACATGTGTCATCTGCAAACTGGTGGCATAAACAGTGATTTATGTAATATTGCACATGTCGTTTACATATGACAGAAAATGGAGGGGGCCAAGCACATATCCCTGTGCTGTGCCTTCAGTGACAGTTACTGGGTCGCTGTGTGTGTCATTTATTCTCACAGAGAATATCCTATTTTAAAGGTAATTTGTACACCATCTCAGAAGAGGTCCCCATATTCCACAATCTTCCGACTTAGTGATGATTTTTTTATGATCAAGAGTGTCGAATGCCCGTGAAAACTCTATAAATAGGACGAGTACATGGTTTTTGTTATTTAGATACTCGTTAATTTCATCTGTTCACTTCATCAAAAGATCATTTGAACCCTTTTCAGCTTGAAAACCAAACGTATTTTCATATATTACATCGTGCGTATTGTAGAATTCATAAATTTGTTCATACACATACTTTCCTACAATTTTGTTTATTGAAGATAATAAGGTGATTGGTCGATAGTTCAGGAAATCATCCCGTCTTCCTTTCTTGTATATTAGTCTAACACATCCTATCTTTAGTTCATCGGGATAAATGTCAGTTTCACACTTGTATTAATTATGGTGGCAATAATAATAATAATAATATTTATTACTATTATTGCCATTATTAGGCGTAGGGAAGTGACGAACCCATCTCCCCCTGACGTAATGGTTATGAGACATTAGGCGTAGGGAAGTGACGACCCAATCGCCCGCTGACGTAATGGTTATGTGACAAAACTGCTACGTCAGCGCAGTCAGTCAGCATCTTGCCAAGAGGTGTGAGCGCCGGTCCTGGGCGTCTCCCGTTAATTGACGCCCAATTTATGGATGATGGAAGGAAATAGACTGCGTTTAGGGCCGCTGCCTGGGGGTCGCCGGGGCGCGTCTGGAGCTAGCGCTGGACGCGACAGCATGCGGGCCGCCAGCCGAGTGCGAGGTGGTGCACGACCACCTAGCAGCCCCTCGCATCTATAATCCCCACCAGCTGGATTGGTGTTGGCAGGGTCTTCGCGGGCCCAGCAATCAGCACCTGCCACTGGTGGAGTACGCCGCATGCGTTGGTCAATGCAGATGAACAGCAACGCATTGCGGGCGTATTTTAGGGCGAAAGGGGGAGAAATTGGAGGTTTTCCGTATCGGGCTAGGATGCATCGACTTTTTGCTGAGCTGGAGCCATCTATAACCTTCACCGAGCAAAACCTGGTAGACCGAGTTCGGTATATCTTGCGCTCAAACATATTCGATACCACCGAACTCGAACGGCTACGACATGAGGCTGTACCCTCATCGGATGACAATGCTACGGCTGAGGATGCGGCGCCACAAGTTGCAGAGCAACCAGCACACGTGGATGGCGCCGTGAATCTTTCAGTTATGGTTGGTTCAGACGATGATGGAACAGTCGCCCTGGAACTAGAACTAGAGCAAATGAGGACTACATTGGAAGAGGCTATTTTGGAAACGCGCAGTATGCCTCTCGAAAATCGACCGCGACTCCTGCGCATGCCCCTAAGCAAGCGGAATCGGGCTGTCGTGAGGGCTCTCAACCCAATGCTGGTGACCTATTTGGAAGCCAGCCGGGACCTTTGCGAGACGGACTCAATTCTTTTTGGCGCCGCTCTGGCAGTTTGCCTCATTATTGGCGCCAAAGTTGCCACGGCTGGACGCGCTACTAGACAAAGTAGCGCCATCCCAGCCTGGAGAAGAATGATTGAGGACCGTATCGCAAAGGCAAGGGCCCTCATCGGCAGACTGATAAGCTTCAGGTTGGGCAATAATAGGCCGAGAATTGTGCGCACCGTCAGGATGGCGTTTGCTGGGACAAATATCAGTTTGTCCCAGCCGGATATAACGCAAAAATTGACGTAGTGCATAGACGATCTGAAGTAGAGAATCGTTGCTTGGGGGAAGCGGATTCGGGGATATACCGAGAGGTCGACACGGTTCAACCAGAATCGTCTCATCCAGAGTGATCAGAAGAGGCTCTATGAATCACTGGAGCGACCAATGGTACGTGGAACGGGCCCAGCACCGAATCAGGCCGACACTATCGCATTCTGGCGCGGCCTGTGGTCAGAGCCCGTAAACCACAGCGAGGGCCCTTGGACGGAAGTTGTGGCGAATTGGAAAAGTCCGGGACTCGTCGGACTGCATCACTACTGGGTGAAGGGGTTCATGGTGTGTCACGCTGTGCTCGCCCGACAGTTTCAAGAGGCTCTCGACCAAAAGTCGCTCCCGAGCCTCTTCACTACTGGGATCACTTATTTGGTTCCTAAAGACCGGGATTCCACAGACCCGAGCAAATACCGCCCCATAACGTGTCTACCTACCATATATAAGACACTAACATCCATTTTGAGCGCGAGAATCATTCGTCACCTGAACTCAAACCAGGTGATGTCGCGCGCTCAAAATGGATATCGGGGCGGTGGTCGTGGAACCAAGGAACCACTCCTCATTGACGCGGTCATTGGCAAGGTGGTTAAATGCAACCGTCGGAACCTCTCCGCCGCCTGGATAGACTACAAAAAGGCATTCGACTCGGTGCCTCATACATGGCTTAAGAGGGTCCTCGAGCTGTACAAGGTTGACTGTACAGTTCGAGACTTCCTCGGGCAGTGTATGGGGCAGTGGAGTACGATCCTTTGTCATCTAGGCGAGCGGATGACGGCTGCGGAGAACCACATAAGGATAAGAAGGGGTATCTTCCAGGGCGATTGTTTGAGTCCAATCTGGTTCTGCCTCTCTCTGAACCCTCTCAGTACCTTACTGGAGGGCTCCGGGAGGGGATTTCAGCTTCGGAGAGGAGGTACAAAAGTGACCCACCTTTTCTATATGGATGATCTCAAATTATTCGCCTCCAGTCGCTCTCATCTTATGGAATTGCTAAACATCACTTGTGATTTTAGCAATTCTATTAGAATGGGGCTGGGGACGGATAAGTGTGCGGTCCTCCATGTCGAAAGGGGAAGGGTTGCTAACTCTGAGGGCATAGATAAGTCTCAGCATAAGGACCCTTTCCGAGGCTGAAACATACCGATACCTGGGTATGTTACAAAACATCGGTGTAGATGAGTCGGGTATGAAACGGTCAGTTTGCGATGTGTTTTATGCACGCTTGACCAAAGTGCTTAATAGCCTTTTGTCCGGTGTGAATAAGACGCACGCATATAACGGTTGGATCATGCCTATTCTCATGTATACCTTTGGCATACTCAGGTGGACTCAGACCGAACCGAACGCTCTGGAAAGAAAAGTCCGCACTGTTATGACGTCCCACAGGATGCATCCCCCGAGATCGTCGGTAATGAGGCTGTACTTGCCGCGGAAGCATGTTGGGCGCGGCTTTTTAAGTGCGCTTACCATGCATAATCGCCAAGTATGCAGCCTCAGTAATTACTTTCTGGCGAGAGCGGACGATCCATTCTATAGGGACGTTATCTCTTGTGATAAAGGACTTACTCCTCTATCCTTAGCCAACGAGCAATGGCAAGACCCGGCAGTACAGAGCATTTCCAACCGGGAGACCGTATGGAAGGAGAAAGAGCTCCACGGGAGGTTCTACAAGGCCCTTCATGAGCCTTTCGTAGACACAGTCGCCTCCCTCCACTGGCTACGTTTCAGTGACCTCTTTGGGGAAACTGAGGGTTTTGTCTGTGCAATACAGGATCAGGTTATTAAGACCAACAATTATCGAAGATACATCCTAAAGGATGGCACCGTCGACATCTGTCGAGCTTGTCGCCATCACGGTGAGTCACTTAGGCATGTCATCTCCGGTTGTTCGGCGCTTTCTAACTCTGAGTATTTGCACAGACACCACCTAGAAGCCAGGATTCTACACCAGGAGCTCGCTCTGAAATACGGTCTCGTGGATCGGAAACTGCCATATTATAAGTACTTGCCGGAAGCCGTGCTCAAAAATGACCGCGCCAGGCTCTACTGGGACCGGGCCATCATCACAGACAGGACTATTCTTGCGAATAAGCCTGATATTGTGCTGATGGACCGGGCATAGTCAAGGATATTTTTGGTCGACATTACCATTCCTTATGACGAGAACCTCGTGAAAGCCGAAACAGATAAGCTGAGAAAATATCTGGACCTGGCTCACCAGGTAACCGACATGTGAGGTGGTCTGCCGGCCGAAATTATTCCTGTGGTCGTTTCTGCGAACGGGTTCATCTCAGTTAGCCTCTCGGGTCATCTGAGGCGACTGAGACTCCGTGACGGACCGCTCCAAGCTCAAATGCAGAAGGCAGTGCTCCTCGATACCGCCCGCATCGTCCGCCGGTTTCTTTCCCTTTCCCCCTAACCCTCGGCCGTTTGGTCTCCCCTGCCGAGGGCATCCCTCTGGTTGGGTTTTTTATATATTTATGTATTTTTTATGTATTTATTCTATTTTATTGATATTTATGTATGTTTATATATTTCTTTTACAATTAAATATTTAAACAGCCCAACCAGATGAGAAAACTTTATAGATAACCCCCATAATAATATCTATATCTTGTTATGGAGAAAAGATTAAGAAATCGTATTATTGGGCCGCTTCCCGGGGGCGATCGCCGGGGCGCACCTGGAGCCGATGCTGGGTGCTCCAGCATGCAAACCATCGGCGGTGAAGAGTAGAGCAGGCGGGCTTCCACCGATAAAAATATTACAGCCGATTCTAAGAGATGAAAGCGAAATTACTATTCGCCACGTTGTATAACATCACCTTCTTTTGTAGATAAACCAGCTATGGATGTTGCACAGGCGGCTAACGTCTTATTTCCTGTGTCCACCAAAGCCGGTAAAGAAAGAGTTCGCATGAACATGACAACATGACAACAAAAGGAAACAAAAAAACACGACTACAAACAGATATAGAAAAACTTAAAGCAGAAATAGGTAGAGTCACGCAATATATTAGAGGAAATAGGTCCAGAAAACTAGTTTCGAAAGTAAAAATTATTCTAAAAGATAATCAAAAACACACTAAACAGGAGAGATTAAATGCAAACGCAGAAGAAATTTTAGACACATTAAAAAAATAGCACTTAAAGTTCACAGGCTTGACAGATACCTTAAATCTCTACGGCGTAAAGAAAACAACAAAATGTTTAAAGTAAATGAAAAATTATTCCACAGAAATTTAAAACAGAATTTCAATAACCCGCATCCAGACACACACAACTCTAACTTTCCAACCGCAGGAGAACTTAAATCCTACTGGAGTAGTATTTGGGAATCAGACATGGGACACAATACAAAAGAAGAGCAAAAGTGGGATGATATAGCTGAAATGAGCTTCGATGAAATAACTGAAGAAGATATTACAATAGTAACAACAAAACAAAAGAGCTGGAAGTCTCCAGAAGTTGATTCTATTCACAATGTTTGATACAAAAAATTCTTTATTCTACACAAATATAGACGACAAGAAATCCCAGACTTTATGACCCGCGGTATCACATACTTACTACCTAAGGGCTATGACACCAGAAATGCCGAAAAATATAGACCTATCACCTGGTTGTCAACTCTTTATAAAATTTTAACATGTTGTATCGCGAGAACAATTACCAGACACATTGAAACAAATAACATTTTAGCGAAAGAACAAAAAGGCTGTAGGCGGAATCATATGGGCTGTAAGGAGCAGATAATTATTGGTTCAACAATAATTAAACATGCTCAAACTAAAAAACGAAACCTTTATTGTACTTACATTGATTATAAAAAGGCATTTGACAGTGTTCCACATTCATGACTTATTCAAGTATTAAAATTGTACAAAATTAACCCAACTTTGATTAATTTCTTAAGTTCAATAATGTCTATGTGGAAAACTTCTTTACAATTCCAAAATAATCAAACTAAATAGTTACTGATGACATTTTCATAAAAAGAGTATTTTTCAGGGGGATTCATTAAGTCCCATATGGTTCTGTCTTGCTCTCAACCCACTGTCTACTATACTTAGCCACTCTAATTACGCATATTTTCTAAAAGATAGAGCTGGATACAGTACTTCTATTAGTCACCTTATCTACATGGATGATTTAAAATTATTTGCTAAGTCTAAAAAGGAAATGAAAATTTTAATAAATCTTACGCAAGAATTTAGTAGTGATATTAAAATGCAATTTGGCCTTGACAAATGCAAAACTGTGAGCATGAAACGTGGAAATTTATGTGAACTAACATAGATACTACAAGTAATGAGATAGAATGTCTCGAAGTAGGACAATTTTATAAATATTTAGGTATAGAGAAATCCAACCAAATAGATCATAAAAGAATTAAGGACAACATTACAAAAGAATACGTGAAAAGGGTCACCTCATTTGCAAAAGCAGCTGACTGTAAGAAACCTGATTAAGGCAATTAACACCTTTGCCATACCCATTTTAACATATTCCTTTGGAACAGTTAGGTGGTCCGAAACAGACACAATTAATTTGGAACGAAAAACTCGCACAGTACTCACTAAATTTAGATACTTGCATCCCAAATCAGCTGTTGAAAGATTGACAATTAAGAGAGACAAAGGCGGAAGAGGTCTTATTGATATAACCGTGCTTAGAGAGAACCAAATCATGCATCTTAAAAACTTCTTCCTTGAGAAGTCAACAAGCAGCAATATCCATAAAGTCATAGTTCACAATGATACTAACTATACTCCACTTAGACTCGCCGCAAACCAAACTCAAGAAACATCTAATAAAATAGATCAAGAAAAAGAAAATATAAAACAATGGAAACAAAAGGAATTACATGGTAGGCATGCTCATGACCTATGCCAACAACATATAGATATATCAGCATCAAATAAATATTTAACAATAGGCACATTATTTGCCGAAACAGAAGGTTTTATAAATGCTATCCAAGATCAAGTCATCAGTACAAAAAACTATAGAAAATTTATAATTAGAGAACCAAATCTTATAAATGACAAATGCAGAAAATGTAATTTAGTACCAGAAACTATACAGCATATCACAGCAGCATAACAAAACTTAGCATCAACAGATTATACCCACACACATAATCAAATTGCAAACATAATACACCAAAAGATATCCCAGAAACATAAACTCATCGATAACACTTTACAAACATACTGCAAATGTAAACCCAACCCTGTGTTAGAAAACACCACACATTAACTATATTTCGACAGAGCCATACTTACTGATAAGACCATCCATTACAATCATCCCGATATAGCTTTGCAAGACAAAGTTAACAATATAGCCTTTTTAATTGACATAGCTGTACCAAATACGCATAATATTCAAAAAACAATAGCGGAAAAGATTAGTAAACATAACGAACTAAGCGAAGAAATAAAAAGAATATGGAAATTAAATAAAGTTTTCATCGTTCCAATGGTACTTTCTGCTACAGGATTAATACCAAAATATTCGCATCACTGCCTTAAGTTATTAGATTTACCCCTAAATTTATATATTAAAATGCAAAAAGCAGCTATTTTAAATAAATGTCGCTTAGTGCGAAAATTTTTACAAATCCCAGAAAATACATCTTTTTTATGGTAATTAATCGCAGTATTTATGTATCCAAAAAAGATTGCAATATTTTTCCACAAAAAAAAGTACCGAAAAGATAAAAATGAAATTAGGTAAATCCGCAAGTCATTAGTTTGTGGGTAAAATAAAAAGTGTTGCCAATCACAAATCTCGTAAAAAAAGTCGATTCTGTTTTTTCAATCGATTTTTATGTTGTCATTATTATAATGGTAATATTATTTTCGATAATTATTATGATGTTATGATAATTAAACAAGCGAATTGCTAGTTGATTTACCATGAACTCTTTGGAACATAACAAAAACGCTACTGCACAATTTAACTGATATTTTTATCTGTTCTTAAAAATATATTTAAAATGGAATTTAAATAAATAAATCAAAACATATTTTAAAAGTTGTGCAGAACTTAAAGCGAATCAAAGATTATTCTTTTTATGAAATTATAAATCGAATAAAAAATTCACTATCTATTTATCGATTTTATGTCTGTTAATTGGCAACATCGAATCTGACAGCTAGGCCCATTTCATAATTATCAAAACTAAATAGTCACAAGTCGAATGACTTTGCATTTGTGTTATTTTGTTTGTTTTCTCGCGGATTTGTTGTCTAAGTAACGAATAAGCTTTCTAAATGGATCCCGATAATTCTTCTCGCCATATTGACCATGGCCTGAAAATGGATCCCGCTCCCACTTCTTACGATAACCTCTGCACAAACTTGGACTCAATATCCACTGTTAACGATGACCCCAGCTTTCCGTCACCCAGAGTTCTTCCTAGCTCTCAGTAACTCACTCAAGAACACATTAACGCTGTGTCAATTGTGGTTTAAATGTCACGAAAATACGAAGTCATTTGTTGTTAAAAACTGTTCTTGTGAAAATAAAAAACCTTTATATCTTAAAAATCCGGACTTTTTTTAAACCAATTCCTAAACCATTTCATTATTTTAATTGCATATTATCATTTCCACATGCTTTTATATGTGGGCACCTATGGCCGAAGTGTCTATGAACGGTGGGCATTCCCCTTTTAATATTTGGTAAATTGGAACGAAAAGTGTACTTTTGTACATTTAAACTAGGCCAAGCCTGTGTCTTAAATGCTAGTTTCTTCCTTGAAGTAAATTAACATAGGATATACACTTAAATGCTTTACAAATTACTGCTTTTTGATATCGTGCTTATAAGGTGCTTATAATTATTTAAAAGTGTTTTATTTTAATTTAAGTTTAAATTTTTATTATTGTAAATAGATCTTCAATGTCATCATAGGTTTGTGATTTAAGCCAAACTGTCAACTTTTTCTGTAATTGTAGTTATTAAGCGGATGTATATTAAACATTCTGTTTATTTTATTATATAGAAAAGGACCAATAAAACATTGAAACTTTTTAATAAAGTAAGTACTAAAGGGAATATTAGGACACACTCTCTCATTTCTTCGCGTTTGGGGTTGCTTTGGGTCGTAAGAGACTTTCTTATGTTGAGATAAGATCGTATCAACTACGTACAGTTGTCTTACCGTCAGCACATCACACATTGCATACAATTTAACAGTAGGAAATCGGTAGGGTTTAAAAGTGATAACCTTAAGTAACGCGCGTTGGGCCCTTTTAACTCTTATTATATGATATTTTTTAGCACCACCCCACGCTCTTATTTTAGATTATGTATATTTAGATTTTAGAAGTTCAATCTCAGCAACATGCCGCAACGTTTTGAAAATATAAATCAGTTTACGAATTTTTTCTGATATCATTTTCATTTGTGGTATCCACGTTAAGTTTTTATCCAAAATTACACCAAGGTACTTTATTGTGATTGTACGTTCTAATAATATACACTGACATGGTGTTATAAGAGGATGAAGTTTATTGCAAGTATGGGCTTGAATGTGTATTTTACGTACTAGGATTGTTATTTTGTGCTATACCAAAAGTAATGAACTTAGTTTTTGACGCGTTTATTGTCAGTATTTTTTTCTGAAGCCATTGTGTTGCCTGTTGCAATCCTATTTCTGCCTTGATTCTAGTTTCCTCCCAAGTTTTAGCATGAAAAACTAGCACTGTATCATTGGCAAATGTAAAAATCTTACAATTATTCAAATTAAGATTACATAATTCATTTATATATGTAGGAAGTATAATGGGTATAGTACAGAGACTGATTTTGTAGTTAGGAATAATAATTAATTCGTTTACACGAATTAATTATCCAACGAGTCGAGGATAAACTAGTAACGCAATACGACAAGCGCACCGTTCCACGTCAGAGCCAAGACTGTCTTAACGACGGCCGCTCCGTCAGTTTTATACAAGCAGGACGGGTGGCAACGCAGGTGCAATGCCGCAGGTGTGCGATACACGTGTCGTTTACAAGAATTCAGTCTAGCTAGACCGACGCCACCGCACCTACAACGGTGCAGGTGCCGTCACGGCCATACTGACATGCGTGCGTCCTCGCACGCGCTCCATCACAATTTTAGTTATCTGTAGACAAAACAACATCGTTCGACTATCCTGACATAACAGCGTCTGGTCCGGTCTATATTGACCCTTCAGACTTGGGTGACAGTCTGTTTTGTTCCGGCAGTAAGCCCTACAAAACTTTAATCATCTTTATGTTAGATCGGAATGATTAGTCTGTAGCTTTTTCTATTTTCTCTTTTTTTTTCAAGTACTGTTTTCGCTAGTCCGGAATCACTATTCCCTATAGCTATATCACTGGACCGGCACAAAGCCCTGCAATGATTGTAAGAACTATTCTTTTTTCTTAATCTCTTTTTTTCAGTACTATTTATGCTAGTCCGGAATCACTATTCCCTGTAGCTATATCATTGGACCGGCAAACGCCCTGCAATGATAGTAAGAACCACATTTTTTTTCTTACTCTTTTTTTTTTCAATTCAGTATAGAACAGTTACAGACCAACCATACCGCAAACATGTCCCCGTCACAATCACACAAAAGTGTATCGTGAGGAACGTAGTGACACGATAACACCTAAGTATGTAAACCAACAGCAACTCCACACATATCCCAGTGCAACACAGACCAGCGTCCCTGCAACTTCATGTTCCTTTCCTGCACTAGAATAATTACTTCGTTAGAGTGTTGCAATGTCTCTAGTATTTTCTAGATGCACAGACACGGCTACCTCTGACAGTCGCACGTCCTCGTGCGGTTGACAGTGAACAGCATACGGTCTATCAGTTATCACCACCTGCTAACAGATATTAACTCTTGTTAAATATTACAACGGTCGACCATCCCAGACTTCATTTAAGTCGTGGACGCGCCGATTTGGCTACCTCCAGGGAAACGCACTCCAACTTTCCGTTCTGCTGCGTTCGTGCCACATTCGTGCTAGCGAGTCGTCGCGCTGTATTGGCGCTAGCGAATCGTCGCACTGCTTTGCAAAATTAAAAATTAAGAGAAATGGAGATAAAAGTATTGCGAACCGTGGAATTCAGAGATTCTCTTAAGAAACGGCAACTGTATGCCATTTGAAAACATTGCAAAAAGGGAAACTATGTGTAGAGACAAATACTATAACATATTTAAGGAGGCAACTGCGCAAAATCTACGAAAGCCGTATAAGCCTCAGACGTCCATTTACAGCGCCAAAGCACCATTTGTTCGGCGGCCGCTTGAATTGCCTTGTCGTAAGATCAGCCGATAAGTTACAGACTGTAGCGGTGTAGGCTCAATCATACCAGCGCTCGGCCGTACCTGACCATGTTCGATTAGCCGTCACAGCATCTTCCTCATTGATCATTGTTGTAGAGACTTTTAAATCCTTCGACATCAAACCCCAATCTTGTCGACCACATAATATTTGGAGCAAACTGCAACACTGGTCAACAGATTAGAACACAAAAATGTCACTTATTATTTTTAATTCATAGCATGTTAAAGTTAATCCTTTATTTTGGTACATCCTTAAACTTTTTGAACTTCAAAGTATAGCAAATGATAATCATGTTTCGCGTGAACTATCAAATCACAGCAAAACTTGAACAAGTTAAGTTTTCATTGAATGCAAACTATAACTACTAGAAAGCCTCCAACATTTCTTTCGACATTTGTTAACATATTTAGGTACGTCAAGAAAATAATGAAAATACTTGCGGGTACTTTTAATACTAATCGAAAAAAAAGGATTTATCTTTTGGCTTAAATAATTTCACTTTATCTTTTCTCTACACTTTAATGATACGACAATATCGTAAGTAGGACAGCAACTTTCATAACGGTATTTAACATAAAACAGATTCATCAATGCGGAATGCATTATAGTCTTTCACAAATGTAATAATCCTCATACTATTCGAAGATTGTATATGGGCGAAAATGGGGACTTTATCCCACTTCTGATGTAGGAAGTATAATGGGTATAGTACAGAGACTGATTTTGTAGTTAGGAATAATAATTAATTCGTTTACACGAATTAATTATCCAACGAGTCGAGGATAAACTAGTAACGCAATACGACAAGCGCACCGTTCCACGTCAGAGCCAAGATTGTCTTAACGACGGCCGCTCCGTCAGTTTTATACAAGCAGGACGGGTGGCAACGCAGGTGCAATGCCGCAGGTGTGCGGTACACGTGTCGTTTACAAGAATTCAGTCTAGCTAGACCGACGCCACCGCACCTACAACGGTGCAGGTGCCGTCATATATATTAAGAAGAGACTAGGGTCGAGGACGCTGCCTTGTGGCACGCCATAAGTGATGGGAGAATCTAGACTAGTCAGGTCTACAACCTTTACCCTTTGCCTTCTGTGAGAAACATAACTTTCAAACAGGCTTAATGGTTTCCTTCGTATACCAATTTTATGCATTTTGTCTAGAAGTATAGGAGTAGAGACCGTATCAAATACTATCGCAATACCTAAGAATACACCTATACATTTGTTTTTCTTATCAACTTGCTGAGCAATATAAGCCCAGGAAATGCATCAGAAGTACACTTGCCAGCTATAAAACCATATTGATTGCTTGATAGAAGAGCATTCTTTTCCAAAAAACATATCAATCTTTTATTTATTACCTTTTCTATAACTTTTGACAGGGCTGGCAATATCGCGATTGGGCGATAATTGTTGATGCAGTTTCTTGGTCCAGATTTATGAATAGGATAGATAATATATATTTTAAATATTTGTGGAAATACACCTGAGGTTATTCATAGGTTAACAATATGTGTCAAGAGGGGTACTATATAATTGTTACAAATTTTTAAAAGTTTATTGGATATTCCGTCCCAACCAGTAGCGCTGTCATTTTTAAGCACTATAATAATGGTTTTAATTTCTTCACTAGTAGCTTCAAGCATGGTCATGGAATTTAGAGGGGAGGGTGCATTCAAGTTAGATGTGGTTCTTTGGTCATCTGTACGATCATTAACTAATTTATTTGCTTGGTTTTTCCCAATATTAGCGAAAAAGTTGTTAATATGCTCAACAGAACTTTGAGGGGTGTCACAAATACGCAGTAGGTCTGTGGGTATAGTCTTCTGTTTATTTATATGAACAATACTTTTAATGGTATCCCAGGACTTTTTAAGATTATTAGAATACTTTTTCAGCTCATTTCGTTCATAAGTTCTTTTTAATCTCTTAAGCAGATCGTTGCAAAAATATTTTGTACCTTTTATATATTGATTGCATAATCTCATTTTTGGGCTCTGCTTTACATTTAGAGTGCATCCTGTCTCGGTTTCTGATGCAACGTAGCAGCCCTGGTGTGATCCAGAGTTTAAGACAACGAAATCTTCGGGGTACTAAGATTCTAGTTGAATGGCTAGCTAGGTAATTTGAAAGAATATTTACGAGTCTCTCAGCAGCCTAATTTGCATCCATGGACATAAAAATTTCTTCAAAACTAGTTGCATCCAAATCTTTGAGAATCCCTTCGTAATTGAATTTATTCATTACAAAGTCCCTTTTTTGGTAGTTTTTAGATGTTAAATCCAAACATGAGATAACTGCTGTGTGATCTGTGAGCGGTGTATTTAAAACTAAAGTAGTTACTGATCTTTTAGTACTGGCCATAGAATGGTCCAGGTAGTTTGCTCTCTAGTTGGGTAAGTATTACCGATAAGAAGTCCATGGCTAGCAAGTAAGTTTAAATAATCATGAGAATTTTGATCCTCATTGTTAGGCTTTATATCTATATTTATATCCCCCGTTATAATTATATTTTTATAAGACTTGTGTAAGGACGAGAGTTTAGCCAACGATTCGATAAATGGAGCAATATTTCTATAAAATGGAGATCTATATAGGGCAATTATGAGTGTATCAACATTTATTTTTATTATTAGACAACTAGCACCATCAAAGCCTTTTATCTTTAGTATATACAACTAATCCATCATTTTGGTTTATATTATTTTTAGTATAAAACGAGTCGTAGTTTGGGATCGTTGGAAAATAGGAAGTAATTGTATTCCAAGATTCAGTTAATATATATATTTCACAATTTAAATTAATCCTGGCAAGTAAAACTTTAAATTCATTAAAGTTGCGATTTATACTTCTAATATTTTGGGTCAGTACTTTAAAGGTTTGGTAACTAGATGGCCGTGGCCCCTTCTGTGTCCATACATTTTATATCAGAAACCCCAAAATTATCAGAGCCTGGTGCCTTTTTAGAGCTAAGTTTTTGCTTGTCACGGGTTGCTTTTTGAAAGTATATACTAGAATTATTTGGCTGAGAATACTTACTGGGACTTAATAAATTCGAGTTACAGGTTTGAATTATGTTTTTTACAGCGTTATCAAATCCCATCGCAAAGTTATTTACCTTTGGTAGTCTGCCCATAGTTATCTTTGGTATTCTTCCCTTCAAAGGCTTTTAAAACCGCCGCATCCACTGACGATGTTACACGCCCAAGCATTTTGTTGATTATTTCATAACTTTTCTTGTATTTTTGAAATTTTGTTGATGTTTTGAATATAGTATCTATTTCGTTTATTCTCTAATATTTTATGAACTTTATTTCTTATTGTATTGTATTCTAATCTTAATTTTGAATCGAGTGGATTTCGTTTCCAAGAACGGAACAGTTTGTCACGTTTTTCGCATAATCGATTGACGTTATCATCAATCCATGGTAGTTTATATTTATTAGTAGAATTTAGTTTGTTAAACTTATGTCTAATAATACTCGTAGCTGCTTTTTTAGCATTTTGAAAAAATCGTTTAATGAAAGAAGCCATTTTACGTTTTTTAATTTTTTATAATGGATATCATAATCAATGACTTGTTTAAAAACCTCCCTTGTGTCAACACTAACTGAATCGCCCATGCAAGCGAGCATGATTGCTCGGTGATCTGCCAGTATAATATCTAATGCCGCGGCATACGGATTAAATGTGGGGAGACTTGCATACATGTGGTCAATGCAGGACTTTGGGATAAGACTTTTTTTTTCTATCCTAGTGTAGTCAGATATTCCACACATTAATGCGTACTCGCTAAGCATTTCTAGGTATGAGTCTGTAAGTGATGAGGCACTTTTCATGTCAATATTGGTATTACCTATCAAGATTAGATTTCTTTTACCGTAAAACGTGGACATGCATTTGCTCAACTCCTTCACAAAAATATACCTATTTGTTTTTGGCGGCCTATATACTGCATACAAAACTATATCTTGATTTGAGTTAAATTTACTAGTACCTGTTATGTTTTCAAATGTATTGGTTTGCTGTTGTATTAAGGTGAATTTAAGGTAATTTTTAATGTTTACAATAATGCTCAATAAAAAAATAAAAACGTATACAATAAAAAATTAAGAGGGGGTGCTCTTTTATTCGACCGTAGTTGTGAGTACATATTATAACCCGTCAAGCTATATAGATTTACAATAATATTGGAAATAAGTATAATATATTCACGCGGATAGCATTTAGCTATGGTTTTGTACGTGACCCGTTATCTAGTTGGTATTGTTGATCGAAGAGCTGAAATGAATGTATGAATTGCTTGAGCAAAAAGTTTGCGAATATTTTGATCTCGAAAGAAACATTGTAAATATTGTAATGAAATATTAAATCTTGTGCATGATTATATATTTGTTATGTTATGTGAGTGCTTTCCAATAGATTATTAAAAAAAACCATTAAATTAGATTCATAATTTATCATTCAATTAAAAGGCAATAAATAAATTAAAATAAATTATTGAAGAACAAAAAATATAAAATAAAATATTTCATCATGACTATATAATAAATTGCCGTGTAGTGGCGGTCAAGAATATCCACTACCCCATATCCTCCCGTGGGTGTCGTAAAAGGCGACAAAGGGAAACAGGCAGGAGATAGGCAGCAGCATCTTCCTGATAATAGCCAAATTACAATAAAAAAACTGCGGTTGCCAACCCGCTCGCCAAGCGTGGCAACTATAGCAAATACCCCCCTATGAATGACAGTAACAAAGAAACGGCCCCCAGTCCCCGGCGGCCCCGCTATTCCTGACTACGGTGGCGATCATGGTAACGGCGGGGCAGGGGGTGCTAAGAATCTCCGGTGGAGATTCGGTTGCCACCTTAGACGACTCGACCTGGCAACGTACAACGCACGCACCCTGAGGACTGACGAGAAGATTGTGGAGCTGGAAGAAGAGATAGACAAGTTGCGCTGGCATATTATAGGATTATCCGAAGTCCGAAGAGAGGGGGAGGACACGGTAATCCTCGAATCCGGCAACTTGCTCTATCACCGGGAGGGCGACCATCTGTCCCAAGGAGGTGTCGGATTTATCGTCCACAAGTCTCTCGTTAACAACGTTGTAAAGATCGGGAGTGTGTCGACGAGGGTTGCGTACCTTATACTCAGAATCACCAAACGGTATTCGCTGAAGGTCATACAGGTTTACGCACCAACCTTGGCACACCCCGATGAGGAGGTGGAGGAAATGTATGAGGATATCTCTAGAGCCATGCATTCCTCCAAAACCCAATATACGGTATTAATGGGAGACTTCAATGCAAAACTAGGCACAAGAGAGAACGGTGAGCTGAAAGTAGGGAAATTTGTAATAGGGCAACGGAACCCAAGGGGCCAGCAGCTGGCCGACTTCATGGAGAAAGAGGGACTCTTTATGATGAACTCTTTCTTCCAGAAGCGACCCCACAGGAAGTGGACCTGGCCGAGCCCCGACGGTTCCACAAAAAATGAGATTGACTTCATTATGACGACCAGACGACAACTGTTCAGTGATGTCTCCGTGATCGCGAGGGTGAAAACTGGTAGCGATCACCGAATGGTTAGAGGCACACTGAACCTAAACGTTAAGTTGGAGAGGTCTCGTCTAATGAAGTCAACGCTCCGTCCCCCTCGTGCTCTGTTCCAAAGTCCCGAAACCTTTCATCTCGAGTTACAAAACCGTTTTCAGTGCCTGGAAGACTGCAATGAAGTGGACGATATGAATGACAAGCTCGTGGAAACTGTCCATGCGGTCGGAGCTAAGTTCTGCAAGACCCGCCGCAAAAGAACACAAAAACTCTCCGATCACACTCTTAATCTCATGGCTGTTAGACGGGAGATGAAGCTACATTCTTCAACAGACTTGACAGCATACAGGCATCTGAACAGACAGATCTCCAAATGCATGCGGCGGGACTTACGCAACTTCAATACAGCTCGTATTGAAGAAGCGATCGAGCGGAACCAAGGTTCCAAAGTCTTTGCCAGAGACCTGTCTGCCAGAAAGAGCCAACTGTCAAAGCTGAAGACAGAATGTGGCAGCATCGTTTCCGGGACACCTGAGATTTTGAGTGAGATTGAGAGGTTCTATGGGCAGCTATACACATCATCGTTGGAGCCACACGCAAGTGTGAGTAACGATCCAAGAGCGAGTCTCATCCGACACTATTCCGAAGAAATCCCGGTAGTCAGTCTGAGCGAGATTAGGATGGCTCTCCAGCACCTTAAAAACGGTAAGGCCCCAGGCGAGGATGGAATTACAGCGGAGCTTCTGAAAGCGGGTGGAAGACCGGTACTTGAAGTCCTACAGAAGCTCTTTAATTCCGTCCTGCATGGTGGTATTACACCGGAGGCGTGGAGCAGAAGTGCGGTGGTCTTGTTCTTCAAGAAAGGTGACAACGCTCTCTTGAAGAACTACAGACCGATTTCCCTTCTGAGCCGCGTCTACGTGCTGTTTTCGAGAGTCATTACGAATCGTCTCGCGCGCAGACTTGACGACTTCCAGCCTCCAGAACAAGCCGGTTTCCGAAAGGGCTTTAGCACCATAGACCACATACATACCCTTCGGCAACTTGTACAGAAGTCCGAAGAGTACAATTTGCCACTATGTCTGGCGTATGTGGACTATGAGAAAGCCTTTGATTCCGTCGAAATTTGGGCGGTGCTGCAGTCCCTTCAGCGGTGCCAAGTTGACTGTCGGTATATCGAAGTGTTGAAGTGCTTGTACAGTAGGGCTACGATGGCGATCCGAGTACAGAACCAGAGTACGAAACCTATCCAATTGCAGAGAGGTGTAAGACAGGGTGACGTCATATCCCCTAAACTCTTCACCGCTGCATTGGAAGACGTTTTCAAGCTTCTGGACTGGAAAGGATACGGTATCAACATCAATGGCGAGTACATCACTCACCTTCGATTTGCCGACGATATAGTCCTTATGGCAGAATCGCTGGAGGACCTAAGCACTATGCTCAATGACCTCAATAGTGTTTCCCAACGGATAGGTCTTAAGATGAACATGGACAAAACAAAGATCATGTTTAATGTCCATGTCACACCTATGCCGGTAGTTGTTGGGAGCACTAAGCTCGAAGTTGTTGACGAGTATGTTTACCTGGGACAAATAGTCCGACTAGGTAAGTCCAACTTCGACCGAGAGGTCAATCGACGGATTCAACTCGGCTGGGCAGCGTTCGGGAAGCTACGACACATCTTCTCGTCAGACATACCTCAAAACCTTAAAACGAAATTGTACAACCAGGGCGTGTTGCCAGTGATGACTTACGGAACTGAGACGTGGTCCTTCACTGCTGGCCGCATGAGAAAGCTCAAGGTCGCTCAGCGAGCTATGGAGAGGGCTATGCTCGGAGTTTCTGTGCGTGATAAACTTAGGAATGAGGATATCCGCAGTAGAACCAGAGTGACCGACATAGCCCAACGGATTAGTAAGCTGAAGTGGCAGTGGGCCGGCCATATAGCTCGAAGAACCGACAACCGATGGGGAAGAAAGGTTCTCGAGTGGCAGCCTCGTACCGGTAGGCGAAGTGTAGGGCATCCCCCCACGAGATGGAGTGACGACCTGGTAAGACATGCAGGAAGTCGATGGATGCAGGTGGCTCAGGACCGTGCTTTGTGGCATTCTTTGGGGGAGGCCTATGTTCAGCAGTGGACTTGTGAAGGGCTGTAATGATGATGATGATATAATAAAAGCTGATAAACGTTTTGTTTATTTAATTTTATCCTCCTGTGCCAACCCTACCAAAACAGGTAAAACTTATGACAGCTCCTTAGAGGCTTTGCCGCTGTACGATTTGTTTACTCATGTGCTAATGGCAATATTTATGAGGCTGATGAATTTAAAAAAAAACTGATTTCTATAGAGGTAGGACCACGCTCTTACATAATACCAGCTTATTGTTGCTGTGTTTCGCATGGTTTACACTTACGATACGAAACGCGGCACCGGAGGTACCCTTTTTATTGGAAACGAGGTATTCCATCTTAGTTCTCAGGGGTGACAACGCATCTGAATTTTGAATCTTAATCGAGGATACATGTAAATATCTATGACTCAGCATTCACTTAATATCGGGTGGACTGTGTGTTCGTTTGTCACCCTTATTCTGAAAAAAACATAATGAAGTTAAAGTTTGATCCCACCGTGATCAATCCATCGTGAATATTCAAAAGATTGAGGTTTGAAAATTCAAGAAAATTAGATACGGTAACATAATAATATGTAAAAGTAGTTTCATTCAATATTATAATTAATAACATTTTAAATTATTTGTTTAGTTTTTGTAAGAGGGCTTAGACGAAGTCTTTGCGTTTATATTTAAGTCAATTTTATAACAATAATATAATTGAGGGAGATTTTTCCTTTGTAATGTCTTTCAAAAAACTATACATCTATCTACAGTGTAACAATAGCCAACAGTAAGTGTTGTGTTCGGTACATGTTTGCTTAGGATAGAACGTTGATTCTACCAGAGACAATAAATATTTGACGCAGTTGATGACACGTTCGTGTGTCATTGAAGAGCTTATACCGATGCCCGAAATGCCTTAAAATGCCTTAAAATATGTCTTTTTGTTATTGTTTTTGTTTTCTGTTATCTGTAAACTTATCGAGTTCATGAAAATACCTTACAATCAGTTTATTTTATGTTATTAGTTAAGTTTATTTTCTTTTTATACATTCGCATGACACGTCAACATTTCTATTTCTGTAAAATAACGTTATTCCCACAGTAGCGTTTTCTTTTGTATTGTGGAGAAAGTTTACATACATTTATTGCACGAGGACATAATTCAGATACGGGGAATATTAAAGTTCATTAAAAATATTTGTTCCGTGCGGGATTCGAATGCGTGGCCCTCAGTACCGCAATTGAATACTAAGGCACTGCGCCCAGGTGTCGTTAAAGAATCCACATATACGCAAATATACAATTTAATATTAATACACACATTTTTAAATAGAATAAGGGTGACAACGAGCACAGAGTCTACCTGATGATAAGTGGATGCTGTGGCCCATAGACATCTACATTTTTCCTTAATTAAGAATCAAAATACAGATGCATTGTCACCACTGAGGACTGAGGTGGAATGACTTGTTTCGAGTCATGGGGGTCTCCGGTTCTCACCATACGAAACACAGCAGCATTAAGCTGTTATTTTACGCTGGTATTCTGTGAGAGCGTGGTCCTACCCCGGTCAAGACCCATTCGTACTGCAAACACAATATAGCTGCAGCATGGCTCTACCACCTAAAAATAGTATGTATGCACACATATAGGTCCTGTTAACTTGGCCACAGGTTTAAACATTGTTACTCTGATATACATTGCCATATTTCCATAAATGATGTTAAAGTTCACAGTTATCGTTTTTCTCTTTTTATTTTCTGAAAATAAATTTGGAATGCATTTCAAAGCAAAGTTTCTACACTTTTCATGTTCGAATATTATTGATAATTAATGTGTTTCTGTTATGTATTTCATGAATGATTATTTATTAGTTTCAATCTTATTACTTTCTTTTTTCTTTTAATTTTTGCTTTAAAAATCCAGCAGGTCTCGTAACATGGCGTGCCACTTTGACTCAGAATATTGAATTATCTAATTTTATGAAAAAAGTAAAAGTTGTCTTCCCCATAGACTAGTCAGTATAGTCAAATATCATGTTAATATTGTATGTATAAGTATATAAGTAGGTATTATTTAAATATATAGTAATATAACACACCTGTTACCTAGGTTTAGTCTCAGTGCATGTGTGTATACGTTATAAAATATGTTAGCACTACCTTTTAACTCGTAATTGTTAATAGATAACTATGAACTCGTATGTAACTCTTAGTTGGAAGATCACACACCGACATGTCTGTGAAGTCACAAGGCTCCAACTGAAAACCAGCGCTGTATTTGCAGCATTATGCTGAGTTGGAGACCTATTTGATGTCACATTTTCATATTGATTTTTTTTTTCGTTTTTACCTTTTTGTTTTATTATTGTGTATGTACTGCTTCTCAATTGTAAATGCGTAAACAGTGTTAGACTGGTACATGCATTCTTTTCCCCCTTGCTTTTGTTTATAATATTTTTTTAATGTGTGTAAAATGTTTATATCAAATAAATAGTTCTTTCTTTATTTCTTTCTTATTATGTAGAAAACTTCGATTAATTTGTTGCCATTTCAGAATTTGTTTGCGATTGTGAAGTTACATTATGGAGTGGTTATTTACGTGATTACCCTTATGAATATTTTTCTAACGGATGTATTAAAGGTTATATGCTATAATTACCTTGGTATATGATGTGACTGTCCTACTGAGAACCTTTATTACATTTTGTATATTTAGATGCATAGGGATATCGCGTCCTCACATTGTTACATTTTCGTAGTATGACCCATTTAACCTTTAGTTTACAAAGTTGTAAACTTATAATAGTACCATCGTATCGTAGTAGCACGCTATTAAGATGCAATAACTAAATTTCAGGTTTCCTAAGTTAATTGCACTAATGGAGTTGGGTACGCTTCTTGCACTAATGAGTACTACCAAACACACTCCCATATCCAAAACATAGAATGTATTATAAAGAAACCCACTAAGACCCCGTCCACCATTGATAGAGGGCGCGGTGCCGTAGATGATCTAAGACATATGTATCAGATATACGAGTCCACGTTTATCTTGGTCTCGGTCAATGTAAGGAAACCCAAGTGACAAGAAATAAAGATAGGATGAACATGTTTATTCGATGCTACAAATATTTTATTAAAGAATCTTAATAACACAATAATTAAAAAAAATAGATACACAATGGATTGTAGCACCCATTTTCGCACGCACGCACTGATGCATATATGTCACACCTTTCCTTTTAGTTGTTGGGAGCACTACGTTTGATGTTGTTGATGTAGTATGTTTATCATGTTGCTGTTGAATGTTTATGATTTCGTATCTAATTATAATATCTCCAGAAGAACCAGAGTAACGAACCTATCTCAACAAATCAGTAAGTTGAAATGATTCGCCGGCCATATTAGCTCTAAAACCGGTAACCGCTAGAGAAGAAACTTCTTTGTTCGTGCTTTGAGGGAGACTTATGTTCAGTATTGGACTTGTGATTGACTATAATGATGCTCGTGATGATTATGATGGAGCGATTGATATTGCTTTTATAGAGTATTTATTATATTCCACATAATTATTTTTATTTCACAGACCATACTTACATGTCTTTAGTATGGGACTTTAATATTATTCGTCAATAGTATATTTTTCTTATCAAAACCCAACTCTATTTTAAAAACGCTTTTGCATCTAATTGTTTTATTTTTCGTAGACCTTCCTGAAAATATAACTGTTCATAGGATGGGACTATAGATATAAGGATGTGGTACAATTGTCTATTGCATGATCATTCTCTGACAAATTCAGATTATTATCGGAGATGGAAGTCTATGATTATAAGGACGGCTCCGTGGCGCAGTGGCTTAGCAATCAGTTGTTGCGCTGGGGGCCGCGGGTTCGAATCTCGCACGGAACAAGTATTTGTATGGCCTACAAATAATTGTTCCGGGTCTGGATGTTTGTCCTTGTGCAATTTATGTTTGTAAACTGCCTCCACGACACAGGAGAAAATCCTATTGTGGGGGTAACTTTTTTTAAAAAAAAAAAAGAGAGATTAGTAGGGCGCTTTAAGCAAATCTTTATTTATGTAAAGCGACAACAAATATCCTCCCATATATGAGGTGACCTACGGTGGAGGTGTATGTTCAGCAGTAGACTTGTGATACTTTTGTTTTATGTATTTTTAGGAATGAAAAGGAAACACCTTAACATTAATGATTTTAGTTAAACACTTAACGAAGTTCTTAAAAAGTGTTTATTTCAATAATTCTTTTATTATTTAATAGTGCAATTGTTTATATTGCAATTGTTTATCTTTTCGGAGATAGTGAAATTTTTGGAGCAAATATGTTTTTTAATCCAATGAGGGTTAGAATATATATCTTTCTGGAAATTCACCTAAATCATTTATGAGTAATACATGTACCTACTGCAACGTGGTACTTACTAGTTGCTTCGTTATGTGTTGTAAATTAAAGAAATAATTTAACAAATGTTTTAATCACTCACAAATCACTTGCGAGAGCAGTAGCGTATTATGTATAAGTATATGAGTATTTGACGAGGAAATTTCGTCATTACCTCATTCAAATATTTGATATAATCGTTTTGTCCTAAGCAAATATCTGATAAATACGATACAAACTTTGACTTTCTAACCACAATCTTCGTATTAAACTTCAAGTTTGTGTAAGCTTCAATTTAAACATTTTTTTAATCTTTGTGTCATTGTGTAATGTACATCTAGTGTTTATTTTAAGTTTGAGAAATATTCTGTAAGTAAGAAATAAGTTTCACTGCTAAAGTGAAATAATTTTCTTGTATATATCAGATATTTTAAATTGACGAATAAATCACTTCAAGTATAAAACTTAAAATAAAAATTGGAAGTTACTTAAGTTCGGTCAGCTAATTAATAGTTAAGTAATTTTTGCATTAACAAGTTTTGGTTTTACTTAGATTTCTGCTAACAAATTTTACATAGTTTAATTTGTACAGCATTAAAGTCATGTAAAAAGCAAGTATTTATTTATTTTATATATGGAAGGTAGGACTTCTTTTCCGCTTAGGGGTCCGTCTCGGTAGAAACCACACTCTTAGCCTTTTCTGCCGCTAAATGGCAGTGTTTTAACTGTTGTTTAAAGCCTGAAGAGTTTGTAAAACTAGTAGAGTTACAGGCTGTGAGAAATTTCCTCTTAGTACTCAGAAGTGTCAACGCATCTTTAGCTTTTTTGTCTGATGTTGGTTGCAAGTGTCCATGGACTGCACTAGCAATTTATTATCATCAGATGGGGCTGCAAGTGTTCTTGTCACTTCAGTTTAATAAAATAAGTACAATAGTCGATTTAAGTGTTTCATTTATAACTAAGAAGGAACAAATGATCATCAGTACTCCTGTTAGTAAGTGGTTCTTAAGGCTCACGTACACCTACACCGAAATTTAAATAAAGGCTACAGGTGCATTATCACCTCTAATGATTAAAAATGAAAAGCCAGAAGTTATTGCTTTATCTCTCTCTCTCTCACTATATACCTGTAAACTCATAGTTTAAATACTCGTATTTGCATAACATGACAAATTTTAATAATAAATTTACACTATGAGTAAAAAGCAGCTTGGGTATAAAAGCATCGCTTCGTATTTTATTCGTAATACTCGTAGAATAGGAAGCGTTGATTTCAAATAATAATGTCCTCCAGACCGAATTTCGGTCACGGCGGCCAGCCTCAACGGAGACTAGCCATCTGCGCAGGACAGGATTATAGTGCCCGAGTGTATGCGCAAGCACAGGTGCACTCTCTATTCCCTCACTCTCATAGTCCGATGGGACGGTAAACCGACACGACCGGAGAGAGATCAGGCGCAGGACCAACGGCTTAACGTGCTTTCCGAGGCACGGGGGTGACACGCCGCCAACTTCCTGACTCTGGGCAGCTACTGAGAATTTCTTGATAGAAAAACTCAATAACTGATTTTTTTGGCCCGACCCGGGATTCGAACCCGGGACCTCATGATCATCAGTCGCATTACTACAATCACTAGACCAACGAGGCAGTCCTTCAAAGTCAGTGATTTCAAATATCGATTCTAGGAACAGAAAGCGGAGAAACTATGTGTTTTTCAATTAATTAGCATACAAGAAGCAAATAGCAATGTCTCAAACAAAACCCCTGTATTGAAAATGTGTAATACATACAAAAAGTTCTGTATTCATCAAGACATATTTTTTGTTAAAAAATATCACGTTTTTTATATTACATAGATGACAAACGAGCACATATTCCACTTGATGCTGTGGCCCATAGACATCTACATCTATCCTCGATTAAGAATCAAATAATAAAATTTAGATACATTGACACTCCAGAGAAATAAAAAATGGAATGCCTTGTTTCCATTAAAATAAGGTCTCCGGTTCTTTACACTCTCTAGACAGCAGCTTCATAGCTACTATTTCACGCTTTTATGCTGTGAGAGTGTGGTCCTATCCCGATAAATTTTGTGTAGTGGAGTCAACGCGTCATATTGTAATCTTATATTTTTAGAGTTAATTGTAAAGTTAGGGGTGACCAAATAAACACCTAGACGTCGCTTATTCAGTCAGCCGCAATTTTACTAGCGGTCAGTGCAGTCGCTTAATAATGACGTGACGGCTCTAATGCCGAACCTACAATATTTTCGTAGCGTAAGCATACCTACTGTGTCAACCTAAACGTTCCGAAACCGTCGTAGTCCACGAGTTCCTGGCTTTTGTTCAACAAAAATTGGACATCATGGACCAGGTGTCTCTGGAGCAGATACTGATGACAAGCTTCACCGAGGACGAGATCATCCAAACGAAAAAGGTGTTAGCAGATTCAGCCGTGACCCAAATCCGTCTCATCACATATCGCAGGGATGGACGCGGTAAGAAAGACTTGCAAGAGATCTTCAGGCTGTTCAATGAGACCGACCCTGATGACATCCCAACTTTCATCGCGCATGATCTCAACACGTTACCTCCCGTGACGGTCGATCACGTAGACGTGACAAGATTGTTGAAAAACCTCACCACGTTGAAAGCCGATGTTACCGACATCCGTTCCAAATTTAAAGATTCGGAACGAGCCGCAACAAAGCTGAGGAACGAAGTCAATATGTTGCGCAACATAATTGCAACATTTGTGAATTCACCGCCGTTGCAGAATGTAAATACGACACGCGGTAACCATAATAGTAATCATATTTCACCGATGATTGCGACTCCGTCGCGTGATGCCGTCTGTCAGCGGGTTGATGACCGTGAAACTAGGGCGACCTCGGTCGTCATTGCATCACCACCCCAACTCTTGACTGAACCCATTAGTACTCCTCCGCCGAAGCCAACCTCAAAACAAGGGAAGACGTTTGCGGATGTTGACCGAAAATCTTTACAACCGGCACCCTCTTGTGATCGAAAGCGAAAGAACGTGGAAATAAAATCAGTTCCAGTGGTGACCCAAGACAAGATTGATAAGGACGGGTTTACTCTTGTTCAGAAGAGACATCGGTAGAGACCCGTCTGTAACCAGCGTAGGACCGCCAAAATAAACGCGATTACAACTCTGTGGAGCCAACCATACAGCTGTACATCTCCCGTTTGGACAAAAGTACGTCGGGAGAAGACGTCCTGCGTTTCGTGGAAGAACGAAGCCGATGCCGCATTGAGGATCCGATCTCTTTACATTTGCAGCATCTGGAGTCTAATAGGACAACGAACTTCAAATTCTACGTACTCCAGGTTCCTGCAAAACACAGAGACATTCCTCGCTCCCGATTTCTGGCCCTCTGGGGTAGTGTTTCGCCGATACAGGGACGCAACAAAGAAAAACGCTCCCTAAATAGTGTTATGTCTATACTTTATATATATATATATATATATATATATATATATATATTAGGTTAAGGTATATATTGCTATGGGCCAATGATCTTAATTTAAGTCCTTGGTGCCTGAAATAAAGTTATTGTATTGTATTATATTGGGTCGTAGAGGACAGATGTAGGTGTACGGGCAGCATCCACTGACCATAAATTACACTATATGCTCGCTTGTTCCCTTTACTTGTATAAAAATCACGATGTGAGACTTTCGTAATGTTGGCCATTTTATTAATGCCCGATATTGTAATGCAGAGTTATATATATATATATATATATATATATATATATATATATATATATATATATATATATATATATATATATACCTAAGATTTTTGTTATGATTAAGACTCATGTTAAATTATTTGCAATAATAATACTCTTATCTTCGTATTATGATTCAAAAAATTATAATTTTCAAAATGATTTAATAATAATGTGTCAGTAAATGCTTAAATTAAACAAAACTCCCACTAGAAAACGAATATAGACTGATATCTCATTTAAGACTTGAAACAACAAATTTCAATTATCCGATGATACAAATATAAACGCATTTCAAATTAAATGTGACATTTCGAAAGCACGAACCGGATAATCATTAATCTTTCAATGTTATCCAGATATGATTTGTGGAATATTTAAACAGTCATTTTGAGGTATTTAAATAAATTTATGTATAATAATAATTTATGTAATTTATGTCTCGTTTCCAGCAGTGGCGTAGCTAACCAGGAGGAGGAGGAAGTGCCCAAGAACGAAATTCGAAAAATTATGTACTAACCTAGTTGTATAAAGAATTTTCGAGTTTTAACTTCTTGGCCCCTGACCGAGAACGGCTCGAATTGAAATTACAAAAATTACTCCTACTTCCAGAACATAAGTAGAACATTTTTAAAGATAACTGTCTACTTCGTCTTATTGTCTTTTTATATAGAAGAGAAGGACAAACAAGCATGCGGATCACCTGAACCTGATGGCAAGTGTCGACCACCGCCTATTAACAAATATAACACCAGGGTAATTGCAGCAATGGCCCGCCAAACATCCCGCTGATGTGGATTTGTGAAATGCGTTGATGAAATTTTGTGGCTGGAATTAATCCGAACAATTCCTCTGAACACTTCTTCGTTTCATCGAGTTTTAAATCACAATGATTCTAAAGAAGTTTTCAGAGGGAATCTACGCACTTAATCAGGGGGGGGGGGGTGAGAAATGCAGCTCCCGTTACGTTAACTTAAGTTTTTGTTGATCTTTTGGTAATAATGATTTTTTTTTAAAATTAATAGTTTATATTTAAAAACGACACTACGTGATACGTGTATAATATAATATTACTATTGTACAAATGTTTACGCCGAGTAAAGTAATAGATTCCATTAAGGCAGTATGCCAGTAGCATGCATCTCAAGTCTGTTTATTCGTCAGTGAGTAGTGAACAAACTCATACATAATATAAGCTGCCTGAAGGCCTTTGCTTAAGTAAGGACAAGTTTGGTAAGGGGAATACATAACTTAAACCAAAGATTTAATTGAGTTGAAATATTAAAATTATTGCTTTGGATATAATTTTATATACATATAAGGACGTTAAGAGAAAACTGTGATACAAAGGTTTTATTTAAAAACAAATATTAGGCGCATGTATAAAGCTTTGACCAGTTAAATGTATAAATATAATATAAGCTCTTTGGTCCTCAGTTGGGCATAGGTTTAACTAAGAATGACTCAGTAGGCATATATTTCTTGAAAGAAAAGGGGATAAATAGATATAGATTAAAAACATTTGACTAAACTACTACAATTTTAACAAATTAAAGTATAAGTACGAAGTAAAATTAATTGTAAAAATAAAAATAACTTATTTAATGAATTCATGCTGTAATATATATATATTTGAAATATATAACAGGAGCTCTTATATTATGCATTAACATTATGTTATCAACAAAAAGGTTTTTGGACAAGGAGATTTTTTTTCTTTGTTTAAAGAAATATATTCGAAAGTTAGGTCCACACAAATTATACTTATTTGTTCAACCCATGTCTAATAGATTACATACAAACTATTGATAATGGGACTTCAATATTTTGTAAGGTGCTTATATTCTAACTGGCAACCCGTCGTGGCATTGCGCGGATGCGATTTACCAATTGATGAAACTTTTTTACGTTGAATTACAAAACGTTGACATTTCTTTACTATCCCTACGTGAAATATAGTGTAACCGATAACTAGTACATTAAAATGTTCCTGTGTAGAAACTAATTGCATCAAAACTGCAGTTTAACTTAATGAGCGTTTTCACAAAAAGACGCTGAAAAACGATTTTTTTATATTTTATTGGCGATGGTAATACTCTGCGCACAACAAAAATGTATATTCTATACATCTGTATTACATATTTAATTTCTGTGTTACAATTGTATACAAAGTTTATATAGAATTCCTGAATTACAATTATACTTTATGCAGTATGCACAATCAATTTTTGCTCGTATGTACATCGTGCTGCGCTTTATGGTTACGACTGGTTACAATTGGCTAGCTTTGCATTTTATAGAGCATCGGAGAGGGGGTACTGACTATTTACAGAGAAATAAATAGTTACTGGAATAGTTGATGAAAAAAATGATCGTACTACAATTTAGACGGGGATGGGGTCTCGTTTATTACCTTATTTAAAAAAAATAATTATATCGTTATCAAAAACTAGCGTCCAGTCCGGTTTCACCTGGGTAAGATCTATTAACTAGCGTAGTACTAACGTTCTTTATATTTTATTAAATAATTATTAAATATATTATAAATTTTTCGATTTCACGAAAAATACTAACAAGTTTTTTGTATAATATATACCCTAGATCACTCTTGGTATTGTTGTCGGGAAGTTTCATTACAATAGGTTCTGCCATTCCGAAGACTAGTCCGGAACAGTACACAGAAATAATATTTTAGAATGATTATTCATGACTTAGTAGCATGTAAATAATCCCCTTTGCTCAATATAAGGCACTTATTCAGATATTACAGACAGACATATAAAAAAATAAAATAAAGAGACACTTTGATTTTATTTATGTGTTTATTTATGTATTTACTTAAACTTTTGTTTATTCCTTTACTGTCTGTCTGTCTGGGCCGATCCTCGGAATAGCTGAACCGATTGTAATGAAAGTAGACCAACAGATAGAGCAATGTCAGTAGTGATCTAAGTTAAATATATTATATCCACAAAGCTTTTTTTGAGAAATCGATTTATTTTTAAAATAAATGGTCTTTGGTGACTATCCTAAATCTAAATAACGCCACATTAATAGATTATATACAGGCAAAGCCGGGGTGGGTAGCTAGTTTTAAATAAATCTTTACCAACAAGTCTTTGTTTTAAGAATGGATGTGCTAATTCTTTTTTATAGGATATGGTGACAAACGAGCACACATTCCACCTGATGGTAAGTGGTTGCTGTGGCCCATAGACATCTACATTTATCCTCGTTTGTGAATCAAAATGCAGATGCGTTGTCACCTGTGAGGACTAAGGTGGAATGCCTCTTTTCCAGTAAAAAGGGTCTCCGGTTCTCTACACTCACCATACGAAACAGAGCAGTGTCAAGCTGCTATTTTACGCTGGTATTCTGTGAGAGCGTGGTCCTTCCCCGGTCGAGCCGACCCATTCGTGCTACAACTATACTACAAATATAGCTGCAGCATGGCTCTACCACGTATCAAAATTGAAAATATTATTTTTATGGAATAAGGGTAACAAACGAGTACAGAGTCCACCTGATGGTAAGTGGATGCTGTGCCCCATAGAATACAAACACATCTATCCGAGATTAAAAATGCAAATGCAGATGCGCTATCGCCCCTGAGGACTAAGACAGATTGCCTCGTTTCCAGTAAAAAGGGTCACCGGTTCTCTACACTCACCATACGAAACACAGCAGCATTAAGCTGCTATTGTGCTTCACAGCTTCATTCTAGCGACTTATGTTAACTTATTGTAGCTCCACTTCCAAGCTTCCAGCCTTGCACGGTATTTAAAGGGAGGAAAAAATTATTTAATGGCTAATTTAATTATAGTTATCATCCCAAACCGTACCGGCAATGAAATAAATAACGAGATACAAGACATCACCTTAGATGACGGCGACTTTATGGGCGAGCATGACTACCTGCTTTCACCGAGCATGACGGCAGCAGTACCCATTCTAACTGAAATTACCTCCGAACCAGGGCTGTCGTCTGTGCCTGACGGTATGGATGTCGAGATAGATGAGTCAATTTTAAGTTTGTTGGGAGATGCTCCGCAGAGTGCGATTCAATTAGGGCCACCATTACACAAAGATATGCCTAGCTTTCCATTGACGTCCATCAAGTTGGGGGTTGATATTTTTTTTACAGAAAGGTTACATTATTAAAAGCACATCACGCAAAGTTTCAACATGCGGAGTCGCGTACTTATTGAAAAAAAAATATTGAAAATCAATTATTTTTGCAATATTCATGTCAATTCCTACCGTAAAGCACTATTTTGTATTGTCATTGTCAGGCCACGTTCCGACGACACGCACCCGCTACGCGCACGCCATGTGCTTCAGCACCCGCGTCTAACTCGCTTTAAAATTTGTTGCATACAATTTGAGTCTTATGACAAAAGCAATAAATCGCAAGGGCGCAAGGCGTAGCGGGGCGGGTGCGGTTTAACGACGATAAATGCAATTTCAGATTTATTGATTATCAGATTTATATTATCAACCCTCAACTCGATGGACGTCAATGGCAAGTCGTACCCAAAGATATCGCATCTCGATGGCAAGACATTTTACTTAGAGGACTTAAATAAGATACGAATTTGAAATTTTTAAGTCATTATGTAATACGTAACAATCTTGACAGACTTATACCGCCCATCTTAAATGCTGAAGTAAAAGCTGCATTACCTGTTACATTAGTGTAACGTTTTCCTTACAACAACGACAAAAACAAATAGCAATAACCTTGTCTGCGCTTAGTCCATCGACCGAGAGGTCAATCGACGGATTCAAATCGGCTGGGCAGCGTTCGGGGAAATTACGACACATCTTCTCGTCAGGTATATATATATATATATATATATATATATATATATATATATATACATATATACCTCAAAACTTGAAAATGAAACTGTACAACCAGTGCCTGTTGCCAGTGGTGACCTATTGAACTGTTACGTGTTCCTTCACTGCTGGCCGTATGAGTAAGCTCTAGTTCGCTCAGCGAGCTATGAAGAGGGCTATGCTCGGGGTTTCGCTGCAAGATAAGCTTAGAAATGAGGATATCCAGTAGAACCAGATTGACCGATATAGTCTAACGGATTAGTAAGCCGAAGTGGCAATGGGCCGGCCATATAGCTCGAAGAATCGACAACCAATAGAGGAAAAATATTCTCAAGTGGCGCCCTCGTACCGGCAGACGAAGTGTAGGGCGTCCCACCACTAGATGGGGTGACGACCTGGTAAGACATGAAGAAAGTCAATAGATGCAGGTGGCTCAGAATTGTGCTTTTGGCATTCCTTGTGAAAGGCTATAATGATGATGAGGATGATGATGGGATGATGCTGATTCTGTAGGCAACAGCATCCATTTACTGTCAAGTAAAAAGTGTGCTACTTCATTACTATTCTTCTAAACAAACCTTACTTGGCATATAAATACAAGGTTAGGTGCTGTAAACATGCCTAGATACATAGTGCCGTAAACTTTCGTAAGCTGATGATAGCTGGCTGACAGTAATCGCATATTGCTCGTCTTTGCTTTCACAAAATTTATTCATACGGCTCAGCTATTTTACAACTACAAAAAAAAACCATTGCCCTAACTATTGCCTTTCATAATTGCAGTTCGGAGCTACTCAATATAGTGAGGGATAGGGGAGGGGTAGGATGGAGGGGTCAATCTATAAATCTAGCGACCGAACGGGTAGTTGATTCCACAATTAATAAGTAATTACATCATAATATAATTTTTAAATTTCCTTCTTTTAATAGTTTTTTAAAAATTGGTCGGTTCTTCATTTTAAGTTAAGTTAGATATATATTTCATTTTTTAATCTTATATATAATTGCTTTTAAACAATTTTTGAGAACAGGTTAACAAAGAAAGCATATTCACACGAAAAAAGCAGTTAAATATTTTTCTTGATGAACATACGTCTTACCTTATTTTAAAACAAGAGCATGTAACGTCTTAGACATTATTATCTTCATCCTCAGAGTGAAAATATTACTTACCCGGAGAGAGCGAGCTTACACAAAATATTGAGAATACTTACATTATTTCATTTCAACACTATAATTTACTCGTAAAATTTCCTTATAAATTTAAAAGGCTTAGTAAGCGTAGTATAGTCGTCGATTATGGGTACGAGACGATTCGTAATGACTCTCTAAAACAGCATGTAGACGTGCCTTAAAAGAAAAATCGGTCTGTAGTTCTTCAAGAGAGTGTTGTTGCCTATCTTGAAGAACAAGGAAGCTTAATAGATTTTTTCACTTTGCACGATCTGAATCAATATAACACTAACAAAAACGCAAGCGGAAAGATACTAGATCTAGTTTTATCTAATGTAAACATCAATGTGGTCGAAAGTCAGTATCCTATACGCAACGTAGACATTTTACATCCACCATTAGAATTTTTCTTTAAAATCAACTTATCAATTAATTTCCCCGCAACTAAGAATACATCTTTCCACAATTTTGAAAGAGCAGGTTTTGATTCCATTAAAGCATTCTTAAACAATGTTGATTGGCTACAAAATTTAGGCGTACTAAATAATGTAAATGAAATGATATCGAAATTCTACGAAATCCTGCAGGTAGCAATAGACAGATTCGTCCCCAAATCGTACAAATCTTCAAAATCTTATCCTATCTGGTTCACATCCGCTCTAATTAAACTCATCAAACGGAAACACAAATGTCATAATAAAATTAAACTGTTTAATAATCCATTAGATAAAATTGAATTCTCTTACCTAAGGAAGGATTGCGATAAACTAATGAAACAATGTTATTATAATTATATTGGACACATCGAGGAAGATATTAGCGATAATACGAGGTATTTTTGGACACATATGAAGAACATGCGTCGTAAAGGCTCAAATTATCCTAATAAAATGTCTCTGAATGATCGTGATGCAAATAGTAGGCAAGAAATATGTGATAAGTTTGCTAGTCATTTCTCATCGGTTTTTATTAAGGATGATATTAATAAAAATTTTGACACACAATCAGTCTCCAAAACAAAAAAAAATATACAGGCAATTTTTACGTATCTAAACGAGAAATTGAGAAAAGGCTGAAAAGTTTAGATACATCAAAAAGTGCTGGTCTAGATGGTATTCCGCCTATATTTATATATAGGTGTGGAAATTCTTTGGCTACTCCGTTAACTATTATATTCAATACCTCCTTGAGCTCTGGCATTTTCTCCGTTAAGTGGAAAGAAGCGCGGATTGTACCAGTTTTTAAAAGTGAAAATCCTACGAGTGTTACTAATTATATACCTATATCCATATTATCTACAATGTCAAAGGTCTTTGAGATCTTAGTCTATGAATCATTTTTCAAGAATGACTATGACAATGTGTAAACTGGCAGCAACATGGTTTTTGTCTGGTAGATCTACGGTCACAAATCTGTTCTTATATGTCACCGATTTAATTGAGAACGTTGATAATAAACTACAAGTGGATGCTATATACACAGACTTCTCCAAGGCCTTTGACAAAGTAAATCACGCACTACTTGTCAATAAACTGAGAGCTTTGGTATTAATGGGACATTATTAAACTGGTGTGCATCATACCTTCAAAGTAGATCTTCGACCGTGGTGACTGATGGGTATTCCTCGCAGCCATATATAGCCTACTCCGGTGTACCGCAAGGCTCGAACTTAGGTCCAGTATTTTTTAACATCTTTATAAACGACATTGTTTCGATGTTTCAACACTCTAAGGTCTACCTATTTGCTGATGATCTCAAAATAGTTAAAACTATTAGAAGCAACTCTGACGTCGAAATACTACAAGATGATTTCAACAGCCTTATTCAATGGTGTAATAACAACCAAATGTTTCTCAATGCCAAAAATGTCAACTTACTAGGTTTACCAGAAAACATAATTATATACAGAGTCAATACCATATTGATACTGAGAAACTAATTGCAGTTCGAGCAATACGTGATTTAGGCGTTATACTAGATAGCGAATTAAAATTTACAAACCATTTCGATAACATTCGGAATTCCAAAGAGTTCAAGCAGCCCTCTACTACAATCAAACTTTACAGTAGTCTGGTTAGAAGTAAACTAGAATACTGCAGTCAAATTTGGAATCCGCACTACAAAATCAAAAGCGACAAATACAAAAGCGACTGCTGCGTCATCTTGCGAACCGTTCGAATAGCTATCAAACTAATGATTCCTACGAAAGACAGTTGGCACAATTTAACATCACATCACTACGATCGCGTAGAAGTATCTCAGACATAATGTTCCTATACAAAACGCTCAATAATAGTATTGATTGTCCAGCAATAGTTCAATTATTTAACTTTAAGGTGCCATCAAGAATGCCTAGAAATCTGCACGCCTTTTTCAATGTATCCCTTTATAGATCTAACTTGGGAAAGTATTCCCCTCTAGCCAGACTGGCTCGCACTTATAACGAACTGTCCCCGAAGATTTCTGGCCTCGATATTAATTGCGATAGTTTATCCACCTTCAAATCAAAATTAATTAATTTCTATGAATTAACGAATTGACTAATTATTAATTGTAACATTGGAATTGTTTTTGATTTTTATAGTTTGATTAATATAATATAATATGACAATGAAGATATTTATAATGTTGTCAAATAATTCTATTTTTTTTAATAATTTGTATTTGTTCAATGATGTTATTCAGTTTTTATTCCTTACAAAATAATCAATGCATGTTGTGATTACCCATAAAAAGAAATACAATTATAATGTGTTGAATTTTTTAAGAAAATAATCCTTGTATTACTGTTGTAATTTCTGTTGGTAATCCTAATAAATAAATAAATAAATAAACAAGACCATCGCACTTCTGCTCCACGCCTTCGGTATAGTGCCACCATGGTGGACGGAATTAAAGAGCTTCTGAAGGACTTCAAGTATGGACTTCAAGTACGGACTTCAAGGACGTAAGTTTTCTACCCACTTTCAGAAGCTCTGCTTTAATTCCATCCCCGCCCGGGGAACTGCCGTTTTTAATGTTCCAGGGAGCCATTCTAATCTAGCTCATACTGATACTGACTGACTATCGTCCAGAATATCATCGGAATAGTGTCGGATAAGACTTGGGTCTTGCAGAGCTTAGCTTCGATCGTATGGACAGTTTCCACGAGCTTGTCAGTCATATCGTCCACTGCATTGCAGTCTTCTAGGCAATGAAAACGGTTTTGTAACTCGAGCTGAAATGTTTCGGGATTTTGGATTAAAGCACGAGGTGGACGGAGCGTTGACTTCATTAGACGTGACCTCTCCCACTTAACATTTAGGTTATGTGTGCCTCTAACCATTCAGTGATCGCTACCAACTTTCACCTACTCGATCACTGAGACATCACTAAACAGTTGTCGTCTGGTCGTCATAATGAAGTCAACTCATTTTTTGTCGAACCGTTGGGGCTCGACCAGTTCCACTTCCTGTAGGCCCGCTTCTGGAAGACAGAGTTTATTCATAGAGAGACCATCTTTTCTGCATGAAGTTGGCCAGCTACAGACCCCGTGGGTTCCGTTGCCCTATTCCAATTTTCCCTACCTTCAGCTCACCGTTCTCTCTTGTGCATAGTTTTGGGTTGAAGTCTCCCATTAACACCGTATAGTCAATTTTGGAGGAATGCATGGCTAGATATATTCTCATACATATCCTCTACCTCCTCATCGAAATGTGCCGAGGTTGGTACGTAAATCTGTATAACCTTCAGCGAATACCGTTTGGTAATTCTGAGTATAAGGTCGCACGCAACCCTCGTCGACACACTCTCAATCTTTACAACGCTGTTAACGAGATACTTGTGGACAATAAATCGTACATCTCCTTGGGACAGATGGTCGGCCTCCCGGTGATGGAACAAGTTGACTGAATTTAGGATTACCATGTCCTTCCCCTCTCTTCGGACGTCGTATATTTCTATAATATTCCAGCGCAACTTATCTATCTCTTCTTCCAGCTCCAGGATCGTCTCTTTAGTCCTCAGGGTGCGTGCGTTATATGTTGCCAGTTTGAGTCATCGTAGGTGGCAACCGAACATCCACCGGAGATTCTTAGCACATTGCCCGCCATTACCATGGTCACCATCGTAGTCAGGAATAGCGAGGCCGCCGGGGACTTGGTGCCGTCTCTTCGTAACTTTATTCATGGGGGTATATTGCCATAGTTACCAAGCTTGGCGAGCGGGTTGGCAACCGCAGTTTTTTATTGTTGTTTTGCTGTTATCAGAAAGACGCTGCTGGCCATCTTCTGCCTCAGTTTCTCTCTGTCGTCTCTCACGACACCCACGGGAAGATATGGGGTAGTGGGTATTCTTACTCGCCACTACATGAGATAGGATAGTTGAGAGATAGGATAGTTTTATCCAAACAAGTGACCCTTAATATTTTTTTATTCATTCCATAGACGACTTTTTCTATCCTCGATTAAGAATCGAAATGAAGATGCGTTGTCTGCCCTGGGAACTAAGATGAAATACGTTTACAAGTTAAAGGAATCTTGGTGTTATATTATTTATTATAAATTCTCATTTCAAATCGGTACAAATCTTATGATTATAAGCAGTTAACAAAAATTTTGTGCTAGACTGATGCCTAACAAATGTATTTCATAATAACAGTTCTATAGGTGACCTTGTAGTGTCTGTGTAAGAATATCCATTACCTGTGGGTAGATCCCGTACCACTATCGTCATGTGGGTGTCGGTGTAAGAGGCCTATATTCAGCAGTAGGCTTTTAGCTATAATGGAAAGATAGGTCACGAAGTCCCTCCCACCTCTCGGATTATTCATCTATATATAGAAGTTTGCAGATTATTCCGTAGAGATTTTATTGCAGTACAGCTATGAGAAAAATAAACATTTCTTAATAGGGCAATTAGTAAGCTTAAGCCTATTTTAGCAATGAAAAACTGTAAAAGCATGCTTTTATTGCACGATTAAATATTAATTTATCTATAAATAATACATGAAGGGAAATCGTTGTACCTTTTTAAACATAATACGCACACTGAGGAGAGTCAGCATTATTTTTTGGCGTTTTTCTTTGGCATAATTTGAGTTTATTTGGAAAATGAGTACAGAAAGCTATAATTTGTTCATAATAATATGTGTAACAAAAATAAAGCATATTTTTTTACGTTTATTCTGCCAATCAGCAATTACAATTGAAATCAAAAGTTTGCCAAAAGCGGTAGCAACGGGGATTGAAAATAATTATTTTAATACAAAATTTTATGACCAAGACATATTCCCTAAGCTAACACGGCTCCACTGTTTTAAAAATAGAGTTAAATAATTATCTGTTTCATGCTGTGATTTATGTTTTATATTTTTTTTACTGACGTTTGAATACAAATAATAAACATTAATTTTTACAGCTATCTAAATCTGATAACCGAAAAGAGCTACTGTGCACCCTGTGACACTGAAATCTACTGGGCAGTTCAGTTGCGAATTGCAAAGTATCAGCAGAAGCACCTAGTTTTGCTTCTGTAGCTGGTGAAGGTAAAGTGTAAATTATATGTTCTGTATCTGTATCTGTTTATTTTGCCATAATTTACTATGGTTAAGAAAATTTTTACTTTTTAATGATGTTTTTAGATTTGCCACGCAGGGGTCCAAGGATGATCGGCAACCAACAGAAGTTAGGGATAGGATATAGAATAGAAGAGGCGATTCCATATTTTTGAATTGAACGTCGGGTTGGTCGTAACCGGCGGCAGTTCAAAGTTAGGATATTCACGGCGAAAAGTTACTTTGTTTGCTTTTGGATGCTTTTACTTAGCTGCCTTTACACGACATGTGCTTTCACTCCCGATCGAAGTGTGCGCGATTAAACGCGGGTAAGTTTGCACGCACAATCGTGAGTGATTGTTTTTATCCATTTTTATGTGTGTTGACTCTTTCGCGCGTTATTACTTCTGTATCTGGGGGCACGGTAGTGCCCCCGCCAAGTTGAGCAAAAAAGCGGCATGGTCGTACCATCCTTTTCAGCAGATTAGAAACCCTATAACTTCGTTGTAGATAAAACGAGAAGCACACACTAAACAATCTAATTTAATGTAATATGTATTACTTGAAAGATACATTGTGTTTTCATGCGATGGCCAAGTCAATTTATTTAAAACATAAAACATTTTTAATATTGATATGGTCACTATAAGATGTTGTTAGGTTAGTTAATTACGAAATAACTTAAGACAGAAGGACCCTTAAGTAGGGACTGAATAAATTAACCGACTTGGTATTACATGGATCTCACAACGTTTTACGGTAGAAGAACTCAGTTGCGAGACTTGGTTTTTTACAAGTTATGTTTTTGATGGCATATAATATGTGTGGTAATAATGTAATCTGATTTTAAGTAATTAGTTATTAATTTAATACTAGTATCGAGACAGGTCGAAATTGGGCCATATGGAAACATTAAATATGAACTAATTAATGAGCCACAGCCGATTTGCTCGTTTGACCCTTCTTCTCTAACACTAAATTTTACCTGCCTTAACCGCAAAATATGCGCAAGGTTTTTTCTGCACATCTATGGCACGTTTCAAATGATTTAACATTATATATCTTAAGTCATAACAAAAATTTGATAATTTGATTTGTAAAAATTCAAAAGACTCCAAATGTCTAGTATTTTTATGTAAATTATTAAATAATAAAAGAAATGCAAATTAATGAAAAGAGCCAGCACACGTCGAATAAGTAATAAGCTCAAGTATGTGAGCCCGAAATAAAACTTTAAACAATTGAAAACTCTTTGCGAGCCACAATGATCTAATTTAATATAATACTTATGTATTACTTGAGAGATACATTGTGTTTTCATGCGATGGCCAAGTCAATCTATTTAAAAGATTTTTAGTATTGATGTGGTCACTATAAGATGTTGTTAAGTTAGCTAATTACGTAATAACTTAAGACAGAAGGACCCTCAAGTAGGGACTGAATAAATTAACCGACTTGGTATTACATGGATCTCACAACGTTTTACGGTAGAAGAACTCAGTTGCGAGACTTGGTTTTTTTACAAGTTATGTTTTTGATGGCATTTTTATTCAGATATGAAAGTATGGGAAACTTCCGCGACCTGGAGTATATGAGAATCACGCATTATTGTTAAACGCGCGTTCTGAAGACTAGTGTTCTAAAGAAATGGACAAAATGGTTAGAAAGGATATTATACAAGCAGTTATGTTTGCTGAACTAAGCGTATAATAGATTATATATTTATTAATTTATTTTTATATTATTTTTAATTTATCTAGACATATATACATACAAATAACTAAAATTGAAGTGTCTGTTTGTAATGTCAAAATAACGGCTTTTTGGCACTTATAACACAAACACCATTTTTATAAATTTAGTGTGACTGTTCCGACTACTGTTCGAAATGGTCGGACCGATTTTGACAGGAGACTTTCACTGGCAGATAGCTGATGTTATAATTAGTAACTTAGGCTACTTTTATTTAAGAAAAATAATTACTTTTCCGCGCAAAAAAATTAAAACACTAAATTGCCTACACGCGGACGAGGTCGCTGGGAGTAGCTAGTTATTAAATTATCGACGGCTCCGTGGCGCAGTGGCTTAGCAATTAGTTGTTGCACTGGGGGCCGCGGGTTCGAATCCCGCACGGAACAAGTATTTGTATGGCCTACAAATAATTGTTGCGGGTCTGGATGTTTGTCTTTGTGAAATTTGTGTTTGTAAACTGCCTCCACGATACAGGAGAAAATCATAGTGTAGGGGTAACGTTTTAAAAAAGAAAAAAAATTAAATCAAACATAAGATGTCTCATGCATGCGACTTGTATAGGCCAAAAATTCTGTAATAAGATCCTTACTCCATAATCTAATGTCCAGCACTTTACGAAGACAATCGTTTTCACAAAACCGTATGGGTAAATTATGTTTGAAGCGTACAGACTTGAAAGCATGAGTGAGGCATGAGGGTATGCGCGAGCGTGCGGAGCGCGCGAGCATTCTCGTTATCCTTTTGTATCTTTACATGCGCGTTCTTTCCCGATCTACAGCCGATTCACGTGTTAAGGAGCGTATGTGTAAAGGCAGCTAATGTCAAACACATATTTGTTACTTGGACAAATGACGCCTTTTGTGGACATTAAAACTGCTGATCTGATGCTGATGTGATCAGAGTAAGTACAAGAATATGTATATGTTATTACTCTCTATAAGTCTAAGTCCAACGTCATACACTTAATAGTCTGTGGTCAAACAATTCTACCGTGTGGAGGTTGTCCTCAAAAAAAAATTAAAATGTAGCCAAAAATAATTACTGACAGGTTTACTGAATAAGTTGTGAATTTTGTGTGATTTCAAATGTTCTATTTCCACTAGTGTGTTATATCAAGGCAAAAAAGCGTTCATTTTACGTTTTGTGTATTAAATATCTGTGTTTTATATAATACAGGTTGCTTAATGTGCAAACTTAAAAAAATTATAAATTACGGTCAAATGTTGAGGTTTGAGCCAGTTTATATATCTGTTTTTTTTTACATTTATGCTTAGATAGGAGTAGTGGATAACAACCGGGTATCGATGGTATTATATTCTTGTGAAAAGTTGTTTAATTTATGTTTCGTGTAGATAAAAAACTTGAAGTTCTTTAAAAAAAATGTATTATTCGCATTATATTTTATTACGGTGTTTTCTAATTATATGAAATTCTACTTTCCCTAAATAAATGAAACTCAAATAACTCATAGGTATTTTTGTTGAGTGTGCTCAAGGATCGCCCAAAGCGCTCCCTTCGAATTTCATAGTACGCAAGCAATTCGAGTTCGACATCCGCCAGCTTCAATGGAATTGTTAATTACCCTTTGAATATGTGAACATTTACATTTAAATGACCTAATTTTACCAAAGTAATTGGAATTTTTTCATATTTGTTGGATATTATAATTTTTTTTTGTACTTTCTTAAAGGAGAAAACAGTAAATGACTTTGTTCTTCGTCCATACAATGTTCGCCTAAAAACCAACAGTGAAAAAACATCTTTTTAAGTCCGAAATTACACATAACTTTATGAAAGAACAATAACTCCTGACGGACACTTCTGAAAACATAGATATTAGCAGTTATCATAGAGATTTTGAGGTTATGTTTTATTTTTATGAAACATTACTATGTTATTCTTAATTTAAGCAGTTTAGTCTTAGCCTAACACTTCTGCGGTAAATAAAACTCAGGTTATGATTAGGTAAACTTATCTAATTTTTGAAATATGTCAGTGAAGGTGTTGTGCGATTGGACAAATCACAGGAGCCCATCACAGCAGCACATTAGTATTAAAAATAGATACAAAGCTCAAAATCTAAAAAGTCCTTTTTATTTTGATATCACAATTCAGAACTGTTCGTTACTTTCTAATGAATATTATCTAATGCATAATTAAGGATAAGAATTTTGGTAATGGTCAAATACATGTTCGTTCTTAGGCGAGATTTTATAATGTCCTTTTAAGCAATAGCATAAAAAACGCCTATTTAGCGGGTAATTTTTACACAATAGATAATTTAAACGAGTGAAATTCTATATCTTACGAGTAGAATATATTTTACAATTTTTTCTTAAAAGAGTAAATAAATAAAAAATATTATATTACGTTATTATATGGATCTTAAGAAAATATAGCATGGGTTAAAATGATGCACAATAACCGAAGACAACTAAACCCGGCCCTCACTGAGTCGACATTCAGGTTTCTTCGTGATGGTAATATGTGATAAACCAGCGCATTGATCCCAGCACTCAGGCTGGTATGACTTTTTACTACTAAATTTATTATTCCATGTATTGTAAGAAAATAAACATACATTTTTATGCACTCACCAATACTAAAGCATTAAGGGGAAAAATCAACCTGATTAATTCAACAGAAATTAAGTTAATTATTTACAGCAACCGAATTTCAATTATTAAAAATATCCTATTAAAAATAAAATGTTTTATGTAAATATATTTTATACTAAAGTAGAAAAATATACACTATAATTCTGTATGCAGTATATTATGTATAATACTATAACAAAACTCTAACACGATGTCTGTTTGAACACGCATATCGCAAAAATCTGTGAATTGATTTGGAGGGGACTTTCACTGGTAGATAGCGGATGTTATAAGAAGTAACTTAGGATACATCATTTTAGGAAAAGTATTTGGGTTCTGCGCAAAAAAAATGACAATATTGTGCTTATGACTTTGTGAGCAGTCATTTTCAAGACTAGTGTCAAACGAAACCTTTGTCATACCATAATCCTCTTAAGTTGTAGGCGAAAAGGAATTGCTAAATTCTCCTTGCTGCTTTCGACCAAATGGTGAAACTATCGTTATATTGGTACGTATACTTGAGGCATTCATATTCTACATATACTTGTATTACATTTCTTCAGGAGGTAAAGATAATATATTATGTCTAATTTATTTTGCTTGTGTAAAATAACTCAAACTACGACCATAGTTTTATGGTGGATTACTAAACATATTCTGGTATTTTCTGCTCAGTTTTTCCACCCGTTTTTAGAAGTTGGGCTGACAATATTGTGCTTATGACTTTGTGAGCAGTCATTTTCAAGACTAGTGTCAAACGAAACCCTTGTTATGCCATAATCCTCTTATTAACTGCCAGCTCATCCAGTACCTTGAGGATCACCAGCTGATTAGTGACCGCCAATACGGTTTTCGTCGGGGTCGATCAGCTGGTGATCTTCTGGTCTACCTGACCCATAGATGGGCGGAGGCAGTAGAGTCCAAGGGGGACGCGTTGGCCGTTAGTCTGGACATTGCGAAGGCCTTCGATCGGATTTGGCACAAAGCGCTTCTTTCGAAGCTCCCTTCCTATTGGCTTTCCGAGAAATTGTGCAATTGCATCACCAGCTTCCTTGCAGATCGGAGCATCAACGTCGTTGTAGACGGTGCATGTTCTGACTACAAGCCTATTAACTTAACGCTGGTGTTCCAGAAGGCTGTGTGCTATCACCAACGCTGTTTCTTCAGCATATCAATGATATGTTGCTAACTGGTAACATTCATTGCTATGTGGATGACAGGACTGGTGATGCTCTATACACCGGCCGTGCCAATATTTCTCGGGAAAACGTCGCCGAGTACCGGAACAAACTTGTGTCTGAAGACGAGTCTTTGCTGAACAAAGTCTCGGATTTGGGGCGATTAAATCTAGTCCAGTTTAATCCTCAGAAGACACAAGTTTGCGCGTTTACCGCTAAAAAGAACCCCTTTGTCGTATCTCCTCAGTTTCAAGGCACTCCCCTTCTTGCCTCAGCCAGTATTGGTATTCTCGGAGTCGACATATCGAGTGACATGTAGTTTCGTGGTCACTTGGAAGAGAAGACCAAATTGGCCTCTAAAAAGCTTGGCGTGCTCAGCAGAGCGGGACAGTATTTCATGCCGGCACACCGCCTGCAACTTTACAAGGCGCAGGTTCGGCCTCACATGGAATACTGTTCCCATCTCTGGGCAGGGGCTCCCCAGTGCCAGCTTCTTCCACTTGACCGCATCCAGCGCAGAGCGGATCGAATCGTCGACGACCGAGTCCTTTCCGATCGGCTCGATTCATTGGCACTGCGAAGAGATGTTGCATCCCTTTGCATTTTCTTTCGCATCTACCATGGGGAGTGCTATGAGGAATTGTTCGGATTAATCCCAGCCGCCAAATTTCACGAACGCACATCACGGCAGAACTCCCGATACCATCCACACCATCTGGATGATTGGCGGTCCACCACTGTGCGATTTAGAAGATGTTTTCTTCCTCGCACGACTTCCTTGTGGAATCGATTACCGTCAGCGACTTTTCCGGACCGATACGACTTAGGAACCTTCAAGAAAAGAGCGTACTCCTTTTTAAAAGGCCGGCAACGCATCTGCAATTCCCTCCCTGGTGTTGCAGTTGTTCATGGGCGGCGGTAGTCACTTACCATCAGGTGAGCCGCATGCTAGTTTGCCCCCTCTCCTATAAAAAAAAATATCCGCAGTAGAACCAGATTAACCGACATAGCCCAACGGATTAGTAAGCTGAAGTGGCAGTGGGCTCGAAGAACCGACAACCGATGGGGAAGAAAGATTCTTGAGTGGCAGCCTCGTACCGGTAGGCGAAGTTTAGGGCGATCCCCCACTAGATAAAGTGATGACCTGGTAAGACATGCAGGAAGGCAGGTAAGTCGATGGATGCAGGTGGCTCAAAACCGTGCTTTGTGGCATTCCATAAGTCCACTCCTATAAAAAAAAAGTTGTAGGCGAAAAGGAATTGCTAAATTCTCCTTGCTGCTTTTGAAATGGTGAAACTATCGTTATATTGGTATGTATACTTGAGGCATTCATATTCTACATAATATACTTGTATTACATTTCTTCAGGAGGTAAAGATATGTTTAGTAATCCACCATTAAACTATGGTCGTAGTTTGAGTTATTTTATTTATTTATTTATTTATTTATTCTTTATTGCATTCCTTAAAACAAAAGAATACAAAGGGCGGACTTAATGCCTTGAGGCATTCTCTACCAGTTTTACACAAGCAAAATAAACTAGACATAATATAATAACTCAAACTACGACCATAGTTTAATGGTGGATTACTAAATATATTGTGGTATTTTCTGCTCGGTTTTTCCACCCGTTTTTAGAAGTTGCGCTCTCATTTCAACTTCACTACCGTTCTTTAGTTTTAAAGAGCGGAAAAGGCATAATACATAGAATAATATAAAACTGAAAGAAACTGAAGACGATATCAATCTATCGTCTTTTTTGGCGCATATTCTTTAAGAATTTTTGAATATTCGACATAATATGTTTGCTATTTTGAGTAAAGAAATGTAGTAACTATGGGATAAAATTAATAAGAAAATCTAATCATTGAGTTAATTAATTTTATTTTATGGCGATGAATTTTAATATATTTTAAATTTCTGATGTTAATAATTCGTGATATTTCATTAAAATTTAATGACTGCGGTTACGTCCAAAACGATTTCACAATAAATCCGGGCGATTCTTATCATTTAATTAAAAATTTATGTTTTTTTTTTAAATTCAAACACCTTATAGTATGAGAGCTGGCGACGAATTTTGGGAAGGTCCTTTTAGTGGGATTTTTTAAAATTATATTATAAATATAATTTAAAAAAAATCCCAGACGTTTTTGTCGGTTATAAAGTATTACTATACCTCTCCAAAAATATTTTATTAAGATTCCCAAAAAATATACTTTTGGCAAACTCAAATTTTAATTACGTATTTACTTTGTATAATACCTGCAAATCGCCAGACAAATTTAGCGGTTTTAAACAATTTACAGACGTGCTTACAAATGAATACGACAAAAACGTCTATTGCGCAGCCATAAGTACGAGAAAGATAGCTTAGCATGCCGGCAGATGATGGGGGCCAAGTTCCTCTCGCTGTGATTGGTTATTAAGAAACCGCGTGTTTCCAGTATAGTTCCGGCTCTGCGTTTACAACAGAGTATTTTGTGTGAGAGCAATGGTAACATCGTGAAAAATTATCTAGTGTTTTTATATATTTTTTAAAGATTTTAAAATTAAATTCTTGCATGTTTGTATGCTTATAAATGACCATGTAAATATCTGTGTATATAGTTTGAATTGTTTTAGATCAGTGCTGTAATAATCTATATAATAGGTAATAATTTTAACCTCGTAAGGCTTGGGCTGGTCAAAAAATGTTTTAATAATTTCCGCGCGGTCTTAAAAAATGGTTTTATTTTGAATCATTCCTGGCGGTAGGTAATTAGTTTAAAAAAAAGATTTGTAGTTCATTCAAAAATAATTGACGTATGATAAAATTAACCAGTGGAATGATTGGCATATAAAACAACATCAACATACGTAAAGATTAAAATAAAATATAGAGTAAAGCTTTATAAATAAAAAGTAAGTTTGATTTTTGTATAAATTATTATATTAATTATGACATGACATTATAATTACAATTTATGTACAAGTACGTGGCAGAACCAAGCTGCAGCTATATTATGGTTGTAGCACGAATGGGTCCGCTCGACCGGGGTACCAAGCCCTCACAGAATACTAAGTTAACCAAAATGAATGGTTAAGGCAACTGTGTTTCGTATGGCGAGTGTAGAGAACCGTAGATCCTTTTTACTGGAAACGAGGCATTCCATCTTAGTCCTCAGAGGTGCAACGCATCTGCATTTTGATTCTTAATCGAGGATTAATGTGGACGTCTATTGGCCACAACATCCACTTACCATCAGGTGAACTGTGTGCTCTTTTGTCATCCATATTCCATAAAAAAATACTAATAATGTACTATTTGTGGTCTAAATCTTTATTAATATACATCTTTTTTCACTTCTCTCTTTAAAAGTAAGTAAAAAGAAAAAAAATGTAAATATTTTTTTATATATTAAAAAATTACGTTGTAACTTAGCAAATAAAACAAAAGCTACAGGTAAGTATTAAGCTCAAGGGACATCATACACATACTAAATAAGTTTTATATTATGCAAACAAGCATCATGTAAGGCGTAGATTTATGAGGGGAGTTCGTTACGAAAATCGCGATCTTCACCCGTGGGAATACCCAGCCAGCTAGTATGCCGTATTTTTAAATTTGTGGTTTGTAAGAGACTACTCTCCCCTGAGGACAAAGAAAGAATAGGGGACAATAATACACATGTAAACCTATAGCATATCTGCAACATTACAGATTGTTTAAAAATGTTTTCTGTGAGAAAAAAAAATCACTTCCTTTAGTTAAGAAATAAAATAATAGTAAAAGAAGTCGTAGAAAGATTGTAGATCTAGTTACATTTTTTTTTATAATACTGAAGTAAGCGGCTACTGCAGCCCATGGACACTTGTAGTCAACTTGAAAAGGAAAAGACTACAGATTCTTTGTCAAGCACCGCTATTTGGCGGCAGAAATAGGTAAGAGCGTGATATGTACTTCTAGGTAGAAAAGTGGCCCCACCACCCAGTAAAACTATAGCCGGATAAAATAATGCCTATAAATACTAAAAGTTTATGATTAAAAAATATTATACTTGATTTACAAGTTATTGTAAATTATTATTATAAATTTAAAAAGCTGACATGGCAAAAGTTGGTATATTTACGGTATGTAGTACGATGACAATAATAAATTAATATGTAACTCAACCTACAATACACCATAGGGTCCAGATTTTGTGATTTTCTTTTCTTGTAACAAAACCTACATTATATTGTGAATTTTATAGTGCAAAAGGACCAAAATGATATATTATTATGATAGGTTTACGTATAGTGTTTGTGTATAATTTTACCACAGCGCTACTCTTATCACTTTATACCAAAGCTATGAACTATCGTTGCGACAGTAAAAATATATTTTATGAACATGAACTCAATCGTCCAAGTCGTTCAGAATATACATAATTTTTTTAATTTACAATAAATTAACATTGATTAATCATTGATAAATATTATAAACATTTTATTATTTTTCATTTTTATATTAACGATAAAAATATTGTTATAAAAATAAGCTTGATGAAGAATAGATTAAAATTATTTTCATCTCGAGGATGGTGACAGGTTCCCAGCTGTCCTTTGACAACGGTCGCACGGAGTGAAACTGTAATCTATTACTTTGAACACATGCCCCTATCTTGGCTACGCCGACTTAAGTACACATGTCAGTCTTACAAGTTCATTTATTACAGGATGTAATTTTTTTATAAATTATTTAAAATGAACGATGTAATATTCCCAATATTATTATGATATTATCAAATACCAGAACATGGATATGCGGATTATATTTTAATAGCTGGCCAGGCAGACTTTGTTCTGCATTTTCCGACGACCCTTTGTCCTGTAAAAATCTTTAAAATCATCATCACTTATCAGGATAACAACTATCCTATCTCTCAAGTTGGAGCAAGCTATACACATTTACAATTTTTCATTAAAATCGGTTGAATGATTTTGGAGTACATCGCGGAGAAACAATGTGACATGTAATTTTTAGATTTAAAGATATTTTATTATTTAAATCAGTTAAGATCTCAATAATATAAAGGTTTTAAATCGTGTGGATGTCTACTAACCCATGTCTTTCCGTGGGTGTCGTAAGAAGCGAGAAATGATAATAATAATTATATGATGCATAAAACAATTCAATAATATCCGTTCATGTATGTGCATAATTTAGTATACATAGGTGTTTCATTTTCTTTTATAAAGATGTTTACTACTACATGTAAATATAAACAAACTTAATATTCTTATAGATATCGTGATAATGATAATATAGGCTAAAATATACAAAGGATTTAATATAACACATTTTTCTGAGTGCATAAACGGCACAAGCTGATACGTAATCACACACCATAATAAATTCCCTTTTTTCTTTTGACTCTTCAACTTAAACTCGACTTGGACTTTATGCATGTGATGTTATATTATGATTTGGAACACGTTAATAAAAGACCGTGGTTGAGCTGAGACTGACTTAATTTTATAAGTACCCCACATGCAAAAGATACAATATAAAAACAAATATTCAAACTACCCACAATCCCCTTCTCAAAGAAAAGAAAAAACAAAATCATTAATTGACAACATTCATTAAAAAAATAATTACTCTTTTTTTTGACAAAAATATGTTAAACTTTTATACACTTAATTCTATTCTAACCTTATATTTATTTGCATACACTTATTGTTATATTATTGCAATTCTAATTTACTACAATTGATATTTATTTATTAAGTTCTTTTATAGTTAATAGTTCTTATTATACACATATTAAGATATTTTTTTTATTATATATATTATGTATAAAAGTTTGTTGATAACATAAAGTGTACATTTTTGCCTTTGTTGCCGGCGATGTAATATGTCTACGACGTTGTCGTTACATAATTTTTGGTAGCAATAACTTTGACGAGCATAAAACTATACTGCGGATTTTTCTATTATATACATATTAAGATATTTCTTTTATTACATATATTATATAGAAAAGTATGTTGATTACATAAAGTGTACATTTTTTGCCTTTGTTAATACCGACTGCGCGATGTGATGTTTTATGATTTGGAACACGTAAATAAAAGACCGTGGTTAAGCTGAGACTGATTTTATTTTATACCCGACATGCAAAACAAAATATAAATATTCAAACTACCCACCATGCACTGCTAATAAATTTGTGCCTCTATTCAATATGAATTTATATATTTAATCTTCATGGTTAGACAACTTAAGCTATAGGCTACAACGAGCGAACGAATTTGTTAAAATTGTACCTTTAATACATGTGTTTTAAAAGGTTGTGTTTTTATTTTATGTAATACAAAAATTAAATTATGGTATGGTAACGTATATTATGTATATTATAAAAAAGAATTAAAAAAATTAACAGACTATAATTATTAGATAACGTAAGAAGAGTAAGAAACTCGCCTTTTTGTAGACCAACATGTTATATTATAAGACATATGCATCTAATCGTCGGCGTGCTGAACGAATCAAAGTCAAATTAAAAGTTTTTTAATATGAAATAAGTGTAACAAACGAACACTCAGTCTATTTCTGGTGTTAAGTAGATATTGTGCCCAATAGCTACCAATATCCATCTCTATTCAAAGAGAAAGAGAGAATAGTAAAATAATTGATGCATTTTCACCCCTGATCATTCTGATAGAATGCCTCGTTATCAGTAAAAACGGTTTTCTTCACTCATTAAAAAAAAGCTATTTACGCCGGTATTTTGTAAGAGCATAGTCTTTCCCCGGTCGAGCCAACCTATACACGATACAATTATAATACAGTTGCAGTGTTGCTGTACCATTACTGTACTCAGTCATTATATAGACGTAGAAAAATATCTGCCTAGAACCGGATTGATTCGTTTAAAGCTATTTAAGATGCCTGCTTAAGGCTAGCAATCTATCAAGCTCAGTGGAAAATTGCGCAAGTTAAAGCAAACCAGGCAAACCACTCTATGAAGTACGCTCTTACAGACCAATAAGCCTTCTCTCAGCATGAGGTTAGATCCTAAAACACTGCTTAACAGCATGTGCACATATCTTTCAAAAGTTATTCCTCTTCACCTGTTTGGCTTCCGAAACCAATATTGAACTATTGAACAGATACACTTTATTTCGAACACTATAAGTCGTACGCTATCTTCTAGAGATCAGCCACCCATTTAATAGAGCACGAAGAACTCATTTACAAACGTAACAAGCTACTGCCCCACTGCTACTTTCCGAACTTACAATCATAACTATATGGGAGATGTTTCGAGGTGAAATCTAATAATGGAATCACCACCTTGAAGGAAATCCTCTCAAAAGTCCCAAATTGAAGCGTACTACATATTTTCAGGTGACGCAGTTTTCTTATCTGTACAAGACGATCCAGCTAACTAATTGATGATAGATCGTCAATCAAGCTTGTCCCATGAATGCAAAGTAGCTATTTAAAAGACGTCCTTAAACAATTTGGACCTACGGAATCCACTTTCGAGGTACTGCTTGTAATAGCAACTTTAATATTAAGTCATGCTGGACATACCCTACTACGTCAGCAACAAATATATACACGAGGATGTTAAAATCACTATTTTCAAACAAAAAATTGCTGATTATAGTGAAAACTCAGGCACAGGAAGCGTCCCACATTGCCGTTCGAAGTGACATAGTAAATAAATAATACAAAATATCAATTGATTTTATTCGAAATACAAAATAAATGAAAATCTTTTGAAATTTTGTTAGTGTATCATTTTGTAACACACAATTGAACACAGTAGCACAGAAAAAGGACCAAGGGGATTTTTGAAAGAGATAGGGAACGTAATTAAATGGTACCACTATACTAAAGGTACGGGATTTTCGTATCAATCACTTAAAGAGCTGGTACTGATTGAACGGATATAACAATGGTCGATACTTTTGCTTGAAGTAGCTATCGGTTCTTATGACTTAAATAAACTTAAGATCCCTACCTTCCTTTTTCTGATTCAGTTTAAATCCAACCTGTTGACATGTATAATATTATCTCTAGGGTTTCTGTGTTATCGTGTTTTATTTCCAAATTTAAGATTTTTATTTTAAAAATTTTATGCTATTACTGTAAAAATTTAGGGGATTGTGAAGAAAATTACACATTTCTTTAGTAGTGAACTGTGACTATCTACGAAACATATTTACAGAATATATAATATGTTCTTTTAAATAAAAATCTAAGGTGGTTTTTATTTAAAGGGAATTCAATAGAGAAGGTGGCTACCAACGGAAGGTGGAGGATACCAAAAGTTGCTTAGTATCCCTTTATTTATAAAATCATATCAAAACCCTAAAATACTACAGTAAGCCGATTCTACGTAGCTCGAACCAAAATTAATAAACAAGTAATCTATAATATGTCTCTTAGACCTTTAATTAAACATTGTAAGAGGCAAACGGAGACAGGGTACCAAGGTATATCAGTTTTGATGCATTTGACGGAGAAAGTTAAAAACTTAGAAAACGAAGAATCATGAATTTACTGGAAAATTAAACTTTAAAATGTTATTTTTGTATTCTTGAAAAACTCAGTTACTTACGACTGTGTTTGTGTAATTCAAAAACTAATTGACTCAAAGAAATAAAAAGTAATCAACTGGAGACTGATTTGACTGAAAAATGTCACTGTTAATATAATGTTAATAAAATATGATGCAATATGAATCTACAGGATAGATTCATATCACATAACACAAATACATCATGCATAAACTATTTGTATTTGCCTATCTAACACAGGGCATAGAAAATATGTATAAATAAAAAATAGCTTCGAAGATTGATGAATGACCGTGAAAGTACCGTATTTATTTTGGCCTCATTTTATTGTACATTTGTGTCCCGAATATCATAGTGTACTTTAGGTAGTAAACACTAATTGACATTGTCAAAGTAACTTTGAATAAATTGAAACAAGTCGCATAAAAAACCAAATATATGTTAGTAAAGTAAAATTGAACGTGCGTGCGTGCGAGTGTGTCTACTAGCATGCCTACGTGCGTGCATACTTACGTGCGTGCAAACATTTTATAAAATGAAAGTTAAAAACTAATGCCGACGAGGCGACAGTAAGAGACTTAAACAGGAGATGGGCAGCAGCATCTTCTCGATAACTGAAAATAATAAAAAACTGAGGTTACCAATTAGCCTCTTAGGCGTGTCAGCTATGACAAATAATGACTTATGAGGCAATTTAGGGAGGTGAAATAATGAATGAATGATACCTACATGTGTCCCACGGCTGGCCACATACGTTCTCCCCTTCCTGATAGGATTACGAAGCAGTTAGTCCGCCGTCGTCGTATTGGTGGACTTTACAACATCCCATAGTTATATATTAATTTATTTTTGACCAATGCAGGTTTCCTCTATATGTTTCCTTTGCACGAGGACATGGTGCGCGTTTAACTCTTATTTTTTTTATAGGATAAGGGTCACTAACGAGCAAGCAGTCCACCTGATTGTAAGTGGTTGCTGCGGCCCATAGAAATCTACATCTATTCTCGATTACGAATCAATTTTTTTGTCAGAATTGCGTTGTCAGCCGTGAAGACTAAGATGTAATGCCTCGTTTCCAGTAAAAAGGGTCTCCGGTTCTCTACACTCACCATACGAAACACAGCAGTGTTAAGCTGCTATTTTACGCTGGTATTCTGAGAGAGCGTGGTCCTTCCCCGGTCGAGCCAACCCATTCTTGCAACAACTATACTACTGATATAGCTGCAGCATGGCTCTACCACGTAAAATTGCCATCATTGCATTAATATAACAAATTATTATTCGTTAAAATTTCCATTGAACTTAAATATAATATAAAATAGGTATTAAGAAACAACGTGATATAATTTCTCGTGCGACATTGTTGTTATTTGTGTTGGCCTTAGTATGACGGCTTATGTTACATAGACCCTTGTCATGCTGCTATCTGTCATGTCAGTAAGAGATTTACTTAATTTTCGTAAATGTTACTTGCGTAACTTTACAATAATTCTGAATTATGATACGAACAAAGTGAAGTCAAATATGTCATAGATATTCCAGAATATATTATGATGTTATTGTGAATAACATAAAGGAAATAATTATTCTTTAATGCTTTTTAGGCGCGTTGTTTAAAATTGTAGTCACTGAACATTCTTCTCCTTTTTCATCAGCCTATAGAAGTGTGCTGCAATCGGGCCTTTTCCATTATAGGGGAACATAATAAATAATAATAATAAATAATTTATTTCGTCAAACATTAAAGTTACATTATATGAACAGTGATCGAGGTGATTTCGCTCTTCCATAACTAAAATTTACAGTATTATTAACGAAATAAAGTAATTAATAGGGAATAATAAAGACATTAAAAACATGATTTTAGTATCCTACCTAGTGTCATAGCATTAATACATTAATAAGTCAATAATTATTAGGTTGTATTTCATATATGTAGCACTTACACTACATATATTAGGTATTTGTAGTATGTGGTGTCGTATGTGAGTTACACTGAACCTAACAATTTCCAATTACATATAGATACTTAGACATGGGTATATCTAAATTTAAATTAGTGTTCGATTAATTTTAAGGTAGCCATTGATTTCCGGTTAACTTTACGGCTAGTATTGAACGTTGTCTAAAATTGCAACCAGCATATAATTATGCAATATATGTTTGTATAATAATACTAATGAATTATAAAAATATATTTCACTAGTATTCGGTTGGCCATACCTAGTTAATATATATTTATTCACTTCATAATTTCGGCCTATCAAAGTCCACTGTTGAACATAGGCGTCACCATAAATGGACGCAAAGAATGATTTGCCGCAGTTGCCATGCATAGCTGGCGGGTTGGCAACCGCAGTTGTTTATTTTCTAGTTTTGTTAGGAAGACGCTGCTGCCCGTTTCCTGGTATGTGTCCGTCTGGTGCCTTTTACGAAACCCACAAGAAGATATGGAGTACTGGATATTCTATTATTTATATATATTTAACTTTTTAATAATTTTCATGACGACTTTGTGGACATATTAACATGTGCTTGCCCATTGCATGCAGATCATATGAAGCTCTTTTCTATTATATACAGGTTTATTAAATTTTCAGTCGAAATTAGAAACCCATTCGCAAACGATCTAAGAAACAAAAAAAAACTACGTGCATTCTAATACAAGAATATGCTTCGTCTTATCATTTGGCTATAAAAAAGCAAAAATTTACTTTTGACTATAAAATAAATGGAAAGGTACTTGATATAAAATCCAGAGGTAAGGATCTTGAAATACTGCTTGATTAAAAGCTTACGTTCCACGCCACTACGGTCTGTGATATATAAATGAAGGATTTTATATTTAGAACTGCTAAGACTGTTCAAAATGCGCGTCATCCATTTTAGAGTACAAAACAATTATTATGGTTTTCGTACTATGCAGTCCACCAAGATTGTATTGAATGTGTTAAAAAATATTTCTATCCCGTGCTGTAGGCTTGTATGTTTTAAATAGAAACTTTCCATTGAGTAAAAATTAATTTTAAAAGTTTAAGATTATATCACTAGAAACTTGACCTACATATTAGGACAGCACTTATCTTTTCAAAATTATAGATTCAATATTAAAACTAAGCCCAATAGTCAGTATACTTTTTAAACACTTTTGTCTTGCAAGTTTATAGAAATAATACGTCCTATTTATTACCCTTGCAAGAATGTATCGCCTCTACAATGATTTATTGATTAGTGATAGCAACGATATCGTCATATTTAAAGAGCCTCTGTAGGTCAGAGGCTAAGTTTTTGCTATAAATTTCATTCACAGTACGTGAGCTACCCTTTGAGCAACTTTGAATGAGCAACGTTTTTAACGTGGTAGAGCCATGCTGCATCTATATTAATTTTATAGTTATAGAACGAATGAGTCAGCTCGACCGGGGAAGGTCCACGCACTCACAGAATAGCAGCGTAAAATAGTAGTTTATGTATATTATCTAGATATATTTGATAGTAGCCTTGTTAGATTTAAAAGAAATTTACGTGTTGCTCTTAATTTTTAATCTATTTTTTAATCTTGTTTATTTTTGTTATTATACTGAAGTTATATTTTTATGCTGTGTATACTTTTTCGGATTGTAGTTTAGACAACACCATCATACTTTTAATTTCAGAACTGAATATAACTACTGTCTGTTAGTGTACCTTATCCAATAAAAAAAAACGAAGATAGATGTAGATGTCTATGGGCAACAGCAACAACTTACCATCAGGTAGATTGTGTGCTCGCTTGTCACACTTATCCTATATAAAAAAACCCGGGTTCGATCCCCGCCAGCACCAATAAAATTGTTAATTGCAATTTTAAGTGCTGATTTACCACTTGCTCGGCGGTGAAGAAAAACATCGCGAGAGGAAACCTGCATGTCTGAGAAATAAGAAAAAATGTTTTCGAAGACATAGTATATGAAATTCACTAACACGCAGCGGATATTTCGTTGCCCTGAAACCCTCTCAGAAATGAGAGCAGGCCTGTTCCCAGCAGCGGGGCGTATATAAGCTGTAATTTAACCTGTTTAGTGACAAACTAACCATTTTAAATTAAAATAATTTTATATATACTTTATAAATAATTCAGTCAAGGTAATAAAAATAATCCTTGTATAAATATTAAATGTTTAAAATTTACTAAGTAACTTAATTCGTTATATATTAGTGCTGTAAACTAATTACTATTTCCACATATTTTTAAAAATTTTGTGTGCACATGGTTTGGAATACCATCCAGATTGCAATTTTTGCACTCATTATGTCCATTAAGTTCATGTTTTGATGTATTTCTGTTTTGTATATCTAAGTTATTAAAGAAATATCCCTAAATAACTCACCAATAACTTTCGTCCTTATACTTTCAAAATGTTTTTGAAAAGGATATGATAAAGTTTATGATAATAATCACAAAAACATACACAAGAAAGTGCTAGTTGTGTTGACATTTTTTGCTCTAAGCAAGGTTTTTGATCTTAAAGACCGTGAAATACTTTGACCTGTGATGTGAGAAAATATGAAAGATAACGGTATAAGGGAGAGGATTTGAACTCGATTGACAGTTATCATTCTAATCGTATAGTAGAAACAGTTTTATATAAATCACCTTTCCTACATATTAATTACGGTATCTAAAGGGAGCGTTATGGGTCGTTGATTTTTTTTATAAATACTTTTACCTAAATAATTTTTTTTTCTATATTAGTTTAATAAAAAAGAGAATTAACAGTAATAACTTCAAACTACAACAAACCAGTAAGCTTTATAGCTTTATCGAACTATTCATGAAACTTTTTTATTTTATTTTTCTATTTAATTTCAACAACAACAGCTTTTAAAAAATATTTTACAATTATAAAAGTATGTACTTGAAAGAAAACTAAAGTTGTTGACATTGCTGAGCTATATCTTGTTTAATTCTAAGCCTACGTAAATGACTACGACACGGTATGCTTAGTTGTACAGCTGGAGAAAAAACGGTGCTAACCACATACCAGGTCATATCTAAATACTAATGACACATAGCTATATGTGTCATCAGTATTTAGATATGGTCACATACCATAGGAAAACATTCCAGATATAAAATAAAATGTTCAATTACAAAAAAAAATATTTATTATAAAGGCTATTTCGGGGTAGGATCAATTCGGTACTTGTTGAACTTTATTTAAAAAAAATATAAAAATAATATCTAGACATAATGATTTCTTATATTAACGAGCACACTACACATTGAATAAAACTATTTTATATGGATTTTATCGTGTTTTATTTACTTATTTTTAATTCCTGACTTTTCGGGTGCTTTACAGAAACCCATGTTCACGGGAGGGACTGAAATGTTTGATGTCCCGATGTCACGGTTAGGCTACCTTCAGTTTTTGAATATTAATTTTTGTTTTAATCTACGCAGAATGAGCTTACAGTATCTTGAAGTCTTGCAGTGGTATCTCTGGGTTTGGATTTAATTTTATTAATTATAGGATCCCAAGCAGATGGCAGCAACTATCCATCTTTTCTATTGAAATTAGGATGCTTTTAATTTCAATACAGAAGATGGATGGGTGATGGGTGAACGTGTTCAAGAAACTGAGGCAGAGGATGGCATCACCTTTATGATAACAGCAAAACAACAATAAAAAAACTGCGGTTGCCATCCGCTCGCCAAGCGTGGATACTATGGCAATATACCCCCCATGAAAGTAACGAAGAGACGGCCCCAAGTCCCCGGCGGCCTCGCTATTCCTGGTTACGGCGGCGACCATGGTAACGGCGGGGCAGGGGGTGTTAAGAATCTCCAGTAGAGTTTCGGTTGCCACCTACGACGACTCGACCTGGCAACTTATAACGCACGCACCCTGAGGACTGACGACAAGATCCTGGAGCTGGAAGAAGAGATATACAATATGCGCTGGAATGTCATAGGATTATCCGAAGTCCGAAGAGAGGGGAAGGACACGGTTATCCTCAAATCCGGCAATTTGTTCTATCACCGGGAGGGCGACCATCTGTCCCAAGGAGGTGTCGGATTTATCGTCCACAAGTCTCTCGTTAACAACGTTGTAAAGATTGGGAGTATGTCGACGAGGATTGCGTACCTTATACTCATAATCACCAAACGGAATTCGCTGAAGGTCATACAGGTTTACGCAACAACCTCGGCTCACCCCGATGAGGAGGTGGAGGAAATGTATGAGGATATCTCTAGAGACATGCATTCCTCCAAAACCCAATATACGGTGTTAATGGGAGACTTCAACGCAAAACTAGGCACAAGAGAGAACGGTGAGCTGAAAGTAGGGAATTTCGGAATAGGGCAACGGAACCCAAGGGGCCAGCAGCTGGCTGACTTCATGGAGAAAGAGGGAATCTTTATGATGAACTCTTTCTTCCAGAAGCGGCCCCACAGGAAGTGGACCTGGTCGAGCCCCGACGGTTCCACAAAAAATGAGATTGATTTCATTATGACGACTAGACGACAACTGTCAGTGATGTCTCAGTGATCGCGACGGTGAAAACCGGCAGCGATCACCGAATGGTGAGAGGCACACAGAACCTAAACCTTAAGTTGGAGACGTCACGTCTAATGAAGTCAACAATCCGTCCCCCACGTGCTCTAATCCAAAGTCCCGAAACCTTTCAGCTAGAGCTACAAAACCGTTTTCAGTGCCTAGAAGATTGCAATGCAGTGGACGATATGAATGACAAGCTCGTGGAAACTGTCCATGCGGTCGGAGCTAAGTTCTGCAAGACCTGCCGTAGAAGAACACAAAAACTCTCCGATCACACTCTTAATCTCATGGCTGTTAGACGTTCTTCAACAGATTTGACAGCATACAGGCAACTGAACAGACAGATCTCCAAATGCATGCGGCGGGACTTACGCAACTTCAATACAGCTCGTATTGAAGAAGCGATCGAGCGGAACCAAGGCTCCAAAGTCTTTGCCAGAGATCTGTCTGCCAGAAAGAGCCAACTGTCAAAGCTGAAGACCGAATGTGGTAGCATCGTTTCCGGGGCACCTGAGATTTTGAGTGAGATTGAGAGGTTCTATGGGCAGCTGTACACGTCATCGTTGGAGCCGCACGCAAGTGTGAGTAACGATCCAAGAGCGAGTCTTATCCGACATTATTCCGATGATATCCCGGACGTCAGTCTGAGCGAGATTAGAATGGCTCTCCAGCACCTTAAAAACGGCAAGGCCGAGGCGAGGATGGAATTACAGCGGAGCTTCTGAAAGCGGATGGAAAACCGGTACTTGAAGTTCTTCAGAAGCTCTTTAATTCCGTCCTCCATGGTGGCACTACACCGGAGGGGTGGAGCAGAAGTGCGGTGGTCTTGTTCTTTAGGAAAGGTGACAACGCTCTCTTGAAGAACTACAGACCGATTTGTTTTCTGAGCCGCGTCTACGTGCTGTTTTCGAGACTCATTACGAATCGTCTCGTGCGCAAACTTGACGACTTCCAGCCTCCCGTACAAGCCGGTTTCTGAAAGGGCTTTAGCACCATAGACCACATACATACCCTTCGGCAAATTGTACAGAAGTCCGAAGAGTACAATTTGCCACTATGTCTGGCGTATGTGGACTATGAGAAAGACTTTGATTCCGTCGGAATTTGGGCGGTGCTCTTCAGCGATGCCAGGTTGACTGTCGGTATATCGAAGTGCTAAAGTGCTTGTACAGTAGTTCTACGATGGCTATCCGAGTACAGAACTAGAGTACGAAACCTATCCAATAGCAGAGAGGTGTAAGACAGGGTGACGTGATATCCCCGAAACTCTTCCCCGCTGTATTAGAAGATGTTTTCAAGCTTTTGGACTGGAAAGGATACGGTATTAACATTAATGGCAAGTACATTACTCATCTTCGATTTGCTGACGATATAGTCCTTAATGGCAGAATCGCTGGAGGAACTAAGCACCATGCTCAATGACTTCAATAGTGTCTCCCAACGGATAAGTCTTAAGATGAACAAGGACAAAACAAAGATCATGTTTAATGTCCATGTCACATCTATGCCGGTAGTTGTTGGAAGCACTAAGCTCGAAGTTGTTGACGAGTATGTTTACCTGGGACAAATAGCCCAACTAGGGAAGTCCAGCTTCGGCCGAGACGTCAATCGACGGATTCAACTCGGTTGGGCAGCGTTCGGGAAATTACGGCACATCTTCTCGTCAGGTATACCTCAAAACTTGAAAACAAGACTGTACAACCAGTGCGTGTTGCCAGTGATGACCTATGGTACTGAGACGTGGTCCTTCACTGCAGGCCGGATGAGGAAGCTCAAGGTCGCTCAGTGAGCTATGGAGAGGGCTATGCTCGGAGTTTCTCTGCGTGATAAACTTAGAATTGAGGATATCCGCAGTAGAACCAGAGTGACCGACATAGCCCAACGGATTAGTAAGCTGAAGTGGCAATGGGCCGGCCATATAGCTCAAAGTACCGACAACCGTTGGGGAAAAAAGGTTCTCGAGTGGCGGCCTCGTACCGGCGGACGAAGTGTAGGGCGTCCCCCCACTAGAGTGACGACCTGGTAAGATATACAGGAAGTCGATGGATGCAGGTGGCTCAGTACCGTGCTTTGTGGCATTCCTTGGGGGAGGCTTATGTTCAGCAGTGGACTTGTGATGGGCTGTAATGATGATGATATTGATCATATAATGTAACGATACCAGTTAGAATACTATATAACTAGATCATAGTCATAAAATTATTATATCGTGTTGAGTTCCTAAAATATTTGTAAAATTACAGACTTTTAATTTTACTTAATAATAGCGATAAATGAATTAAATTATTATATTATTCAAATGTGGCATAGTAATATTGGAAATAGTATGCTACTTTTTGGTATGAGAAGTTGGAGAGCATCGAAGCGCACACGTAATATATTTATGTTATTTATACATGAGTAAACATTACGGCGTCGCTTGCAAACTCAGCTATCCGAGATAAACATTTGGGAGTCAGAGGACCAAAAAATTATTACGCGACTGGAGAATAAAGAAAAACTACACTCAGTAACCCGATAACATTTGTTTATTTTATGAGCATCATTGTTTTGTATTATATGGAATAATAACTACATCAGAGTAAAAAAAATATTCTGCTGTCACAATTTATGCACGAGTTTTAGACTTATAAACTGAATTATATGAAGATAAAAATGTTTGAAGTTTATTTATAACTTAAGTCAACTAATTTTAGATTTTTTTTCAATACTTGGAGAAGGAACAGTAATTAAGTAATTTTGGGAAAAATAAATAAATAAAAATTATCTTTATATTATATTTCAAAAATGGTACTTACTGATCTCTCTTCACTAAACATCACTATCATGATCAATTGTTATTTATGGCATATTTTAAAGGCTAAAACAAAAACGTACTTATAGTGCGGTGTTTTCTTAAAAACATATCGGCTGTTAAAAATCTCCTTGAATCACAGAGAAAATTGGTAGACATAATTTTATAAAAATAATTGTTTTTATTTGAAAATTACAAAGAACGAAAACAGTACAAAAACAGTAGAAACCTTATAAAAATATTTTTCATTGTAAATTACAAGCAGCTTTTACCGTTTGTAAGAATTGAATTAACTAGTTAAATATCAAAGGACATAAAGGCTGCCTCCTTGCAACACTATGGTGCTAATGTCAAAATCAGTGAATATACTTCTATGTATATTTCAGACAAAAACGTACACCACGCGTAACAAGGGGGCAGATTGAGCCACTTCTGTCGAAGTTAGGAACTCGTCCATCCACTCGACGATCCAGCGAACTAATTGATGATAAGTCGTCAATCAAGCTTGTCCCATGAAAGCGAAGTAGCTATTTAAAAGACGTCCTTAAACAAATTTGAACCTACGGAACCCACTTCTGGAGTACTGCTTGTAATAGCAACTTTAAATTTAAGTCATGCTGGACATACCCTACTAAGTCAGCAACAAATATATACACGAGGATGTTAAAATCACTACTTTCAAACAAAAAATTGCTGATTATAGTAAAAACTTAGGTACAGGAAGCATCCCACATTACCTTTTGAAGTGACATAGTAAATAAATAATATAAACATGTCCATTGATTTTATTCGAAATACAAAATAAATGAAAATATTTTAAAATTTTGTTAGTGTATCATTATGTAACACACAATTGAATACAGTAGCACAGAAAAAGGACCAAGAGAATTTTCGAAAGAGATATGAAATGTAATTAAATGGTACCACTATGCTAAAGGTACGGGCTTTCGTATCAATCACTTAAGGAGCTGGTACTGATTGAACGGATACAACAATGGCCGATACTTTTGCTTGAAGTAGCTATCGGTTCTTATAACTTAAATAAACCTAAGATCCCTACCTTCCTTTTTCTGATTCAATTTGAATCCAACCTGTTGACATGTATAATAATATCTCGAGGGTTTCTGTGTTATCGTGTTTTATTTCCAAATTTAAGACTGTTATTTTAATAACATTATGCTACAACTGAAAAATTTAGGGGATTGTGGAGAAAATTTCACATTTCTTTAGTAGTGAACTGTGATTACTTAGGAAACATATTTACAGAATATGTAATATGTTCTTTTACATAAAAATATAAGGTAGTTTTTATTTCAAAGGAATTCAATAGAGAACGTGGCTGGATACCAACAGTTGCTTAGTATCCCTTTATTTATAAAATTATATCAAAACCACAAAATACTGCACAATTTCATAATACAGTAAGCCGATTCTACGTAGCTCGAACCAAAATTAATAAACTAATAAACTAGTAATCTATAATATGTCTCTTAGACCTTTGATTAAACCTTGTAATAGGCAAACGGAGACAGGATACCAAGGTATATCAGTTTTGATGCATTTGACGGAGAAAGTTAAAAACTTAGAAAACGAAGAATCATGAATTTACTGGAAAATTAAACTTTAAAATGTTATTTTTGTAGTCTTGAAAAGCTCAGTTACTTACAACTGTGTTTGTACAATTCAAAAACTAATTGTCTCAAAGAATTAAAATGTAATCAACTGGACACTGATTTGACTGAAAAATGTCACTGTTAATATAATGTTAATAAAATATGATGCAATATGAATCTACAGGATAGATTCATATCACATAACACAAATACATCATGCATAAACTATTTGTATTTGCCTATCTAACACAGGGCATAGAAAATATGTATAAATAAAAAATAGCTTCGAAGATTGATGAATGACCGTGAAAGTACCGTATTTATTTTGGCCTCATTTTATTGTACGTTTGTATCCCGAATATCATAGTGTACTTTAGGTAGTAGACACTAATTGACATTGTCGAAGTAACTTTGACAAATCGCAAAAAATATAAAGAAAATATTTTAGGTGAACAAGTCGCATAAAAAACCAAATATATGTTGGTAAAGTAAAATTGAACGTGCGTGCGTGCGAGTGTGTCTGCTTGCATTCCTACGTACGTGCATATGTACGTGCGTGCAAACATTTTATAAAATGAAAGTTAAAAACTAAAACCGACAAGGCGACAGTGAGAAACTTAAACAGGAGATGGGCAGCAGCATCTTCTTGATAGCTGAAAATAATAAAAAACTGCGGTTACCAATTAGCCACGTGTCAGCTATGACAAATAATGACTTATGAGGCAATTTAGGGAAGTTAAATAATGAATGAATGATACCTATATTTGTTCCACGGCTGGCCACATACGTTCTCCCATTTCTGATAGGATTACGAAGCAGTTAGTCCGCCGTCGTCGTATTGGTGGACTTTACAACATGCCATAGTTATATAGTAATTTATTTTTGACTAATGCAGGTTTCCTCTCTATGTTTCCTTTGCACGAGGACATGGTGCGCGTTTAGCTCTTTTTTTTATAGGATAAGGGTCACTAACGAGCATGCAGTCCACCTGATTGTAAGTGGTTGCTGCGGCCCATAGAAATCTACATCTATTCTCGATTACGAATCAAAATGCAGATGCGTTGTCAGCCGTGAGGACTAAGATGTAATGCCTCGTTTCCAGTAAAAAGGGTCTCCGGTTCTCTACACTCACCATACGAAACACAGCAGTGTTAAGCTGCTATTTTACGCTGGTATTCTGTGAGAGCGTGGTCCTTCCCCGGGTGAGCTGACCCATTCTTGCTACAACTATATTACTGATATAGCTGCAGCATGGCTCTACCACGTAAAATTGCCATCATTGCATTAATATAACAAATTATTATTCGTTAAAATTTCCATTGAACTAAAATATAATATAAAATAGGTATTAAGAAACAACGTGATATCATTTCTCGTGCGACATTGTTGTTATTTGTGTTGGCCTTAGTATGACGGCTTATGTTACATAGACCCTTGTCATGCTGCTATCTGTCATGTCAGTAAGAGATTTACTTAATTTTCGTAAATGTTACTTACTTACTTACTTACTTATCTTCACGCACAATCCCTGACGGGGTAGCCAGAGAGAACAGATCGCCAAGTGTCACGATCCTTACATATCTCTTTCGCTTCTTTCAGATTCATTATCTTCTTCATGCATGCACGTCTAGGTATCCGAGTACTCTTGACCCTACCCTCTTCGAGCAATTTGCTCACATGGTCTTCGAAAGTTAGTCTCGGTCTACCTCGACACCTTTTAATATTAACTTTCGCGCTATATATTTTCTTCACCATTCGGTCTTCACTCATTCGCTCAACGTGCCCAAACCACCGAAGCACGCCCTTATCAATTTTTGTGATAAGGTCATCTATATGAGCTTAAATGTTACTTGCGTAACTTTACAATAATTCTGATTTATAATACGAACAAAGTGAAGTCAAATATGTCATAGATATTCCAGAATATATTATGATGTTAATGTGAATAACATAACGGAACTAATTATTCTTTAATGCTTTTTAGGCGTGTTGTTTAAAATTGTAGTCACTGAAAATTCTTCTCGTTTTTCATCAGCCTATAGAAGTGTACTGCAATCGGACCTTTTCCATTATAGGGGAACATAATAAATAATCATCATCATTATCATCATTACAGCCCTTCACAAGTCCACTGCTGAACATAGGCCTCCCCCAAAGAATGCCACAAAGCACGGTCCTGAGCCACCTGTATCCATCGACTTCCTGCATGTCTTACCAGGTCGTCACTCCATCTCGTAGGGGGACGCCCTACACTTCGCCTACCGGTACGAGGCTGCCACTCGAGAACCTTTCTTCCCCATCGGTTGTCGGTTCTTCGAGCTATATGGCCGGCCCACTGCCACTTCAGCTTACTAATCCGTTGGGCTTTGTCGGTTACTCTGGTTCTACTGCGGATATCCTCATTCCTAAGTTTATCACGCAGAGAAACTCCGAGCATAGCCCTCTCCATAGCTCGCTGAGCGACCTTGAGCTTCCTCATACGGCCAGCAGTGAAGGACCACGTCTCAGTTCCGTAAGTCATCACTGGCAACACGCACTGGTTGTACAATTTCGTTTTCAGGTTTTGAGGTATGTCTGACGAGAAGATGTGTCGTAGCTTCCCGAACGCTGCCCAGCCGAGTTGAATCCGTCGATTGACCTCTCGGTCGAAGTTGGACTTACCTAGTCGGACTATTTGTCTCAGGTAAACATACTCGTCAACAACTTCGAGCTTAGTGCTCCCAACAACTACCGGCATAGGTGTGACATGGACATTGAACATGATCTTTGTTTTGTCCATGTTCATCTTACGACCTATCCATTGGGAAACACTTTCGAGGTCATTGAGCAAGCTTCTGGACTGGAAAGTATACGGTATCAACATCAATGGCGAGTACATCACTCACCTTCGATTTGCCGACGATATAGTCCTTATGGCAGAATCGCTGGAGGACCTAAGCACTATGCTCAATAAATACTTACATACATATAATCACGCCTCTTTCCCGTAGGGGTAGGCAGAGACCAGTTCTTTCCACTTGCTACGATCCATGCTCAATAAATAATAATAATAAATAATTTATTTCGTCAAACTCTAAAGTTACATTATATGATCAGTGATCGAGTTCACCTAGTAAGCAAAATAATGCCTGTAACAGGTGACTTCGCTCTTCCATAGCCAAAATTTACAGTATTATTAACGAAATAAAGTAACTAATAGGGAATAATAAAGACAGTAAAAACATGATTTTAGTATCCTAACTTTTAATTTGATTTTAGTATCCTACCTAGTCTCTTAATACATTAATACATTAATAAATCAATAATTATTAGGTTGTATTTCATAGATATATGTAGCACTTACACTACATATATTAGGTATTTGTAGTATGTGGTGTCGTATGTGAGTTACACTGAACCTAGCAATTTCCAATTACATATAGATACTTAGACATGGGTATATCTAAATTTAAATT